>MU182127.1:478801-507164 GCA_016904865.1 Pissodes strobi
ACATTTTATGTCAGAATATGCGCGATCGAAAAACAAAATCGACGGGTCCGAGCGATTTTTAAAAAAAATTGTGGTTTACGAGATAATGAATTTATTCCATACTTTACGCACGCACTGCATTTACTAAATAATTTAAGGTACAGATAGACATGCTACTACGTAGCACGAAAGCATACTATTATTGAGCAATTGCTACCGAGTGGCAAGTATGTAGACAACATTGCTAGTATGGGGCATGCTTAAATGAGTATGCTCACAAATCGAACAACGGTCGATTTTTGAGCGTGCTACCTGAGGTGGGGGTGAAAGAGGGTTTGCTCATAAGCAAGTGTGAAACGTATTTATAATGATGTTTGCCTTCGATCAGTAATTCGCGGCAGGTGCGCATCTACGACTTCACGCCAAACTGTCTCGCTGGGGGAGATGAAAACACACTATGTGGAATTCATTTTACTACATCTCTAATGGTCTTCTTGCTACCAAGGTGAAAAGTAGCCAAAGTACCGATTTTCAACTGTTTATAGCTGTGAAACTACTAACTTTAGAGGTAACATCATACATTAAATATGCATAGAATTTTAAGTAGAATCCAGAAATGTAATAAAATATAGGGTGTTTCATTTAAAAAAGTGTAACTTTCTTTGATCATCCTGTATATAAAAAAGTGACGGTGGAAACAGTACAAAAAAATTAAAGATCATTTTACTAGGAATAACTTTTGTATTTAATTTATTTTTCCAACCCCCGTAGTTTTCGAGATAAATGGGCCACCCTGTACAAAAACAATATAGCAAGAAATAATGCTTATCAATATTTGATAACAAGCATGAACTGTGAGAAACACAAACTCTGACTGTAAAAATTATGAAAACCAAAATTAAATCCTTGAGGTCTGCCTACCACTCTGAGGTAAAACAAATTTACGATTCGAAGCGATCCAGATCGGGTGGCGTAGCGGTATACAACCCACCCATGCCATGGATTAAAGCAGCTGGAATAGCATTTCGCATATGTGTATCTTGTTTCTATATAGCGCTTTCAACTTTAGAGAGTAGCTCATCAGATTGATGCGACAACATGCATATATGATTTTTATAATCCTCAATATCTTCTAGCATTTCTATAAACAATCGAGTACTGAGCCCAAGGTTTTCTCTTCTAGTTATCCAGGCACGGACCCAAATCGTCCTATTCCTTCTTTTTTTCTTTCGTGTTGACAGAAGATTTCGGATGCATTGCGTTGCAAGTAATAAGATTATTTTATTCATTTATGTGCGGATAGCCACTTAGTTTTCCATGCTTCTCAACTGCACTGATAGTGAGTCTGCCAGTAAATGGCATGTATATTAGAGTGTTTCCTTTGAGCATGATTATTCAGGAGCATGCTGATATCAAGCAAATGTATTAGTTAATAGAGTATGTTCCATTTTAGCATGCTCATAGGCATGCTTTTTTACTAGCATGTCATGTGTACCTTTTGACATATATTATTTTTTCTTCAAACGTCAGTAAATCCGTTATTACTCGACTGTGTAGGCGGCCGTGAAGTTTCGTTTTTCCTCCGCCGGAGCTTTACTTTTCACTTTTCCGCCGGCGGAGGTAAAAGTTTTGTCATAGCAACATAGATACAATACAAACAGACAACAAAATAAGCGTCAACAACTCAAGATTTATTAAACTACAATTTGTATTTATCACTCAATTTGTGACTGCATTTCTAAAAATCACTAATTTAGGAACAAATTGTTTATTATTTAATCGAACTTACTCAATAACTGCTTATCAATACGGAATTAAAACGCAATCGGAGACGCAATCTTAAAAAATAATTATTGTTGACAGTGTCCACTGACAGCTTTATGATACATTACTATAGCAACAACCTGTTGCATCCGGTCTAAGCCGCGTTGCGAACCCACTTATCTTTAATAATAATTAGATTATTATTACTATTAAAAAGAGATGTTTTTGCATTCATTTGTCGACATTTGAAGAAAAAACAGCATATTTTATTTGGAGGAAAAGTTACTTTTCATGGCTTGCTCTCTATTACCAGCCTCACTCCGTTCGGCTGTTAAACACGAGCGCGCCATGAAAAGTATCACTTTTCCTCCATATAAAATAATATACTATTTCATGTATTTTAAATCGCGTCTGACAACACACTATTTGGACCCTTGCATAATCTCATAAATTAAATAAGAATATTTTTACCAATTGTCGCAGTACAAAAACAAAAAGTTATTAGTAATATCCACTTTTCAGGGAGACTGGGGTAATGTTTGTGCCAGAAAATAACAACAAACTCCATCCAGTGCTCTAGAGTACAAGTGGACAAAGACCAAACATCCAACAACAGACATCAAGTCAACTGACCCAAGAATATTTAAAATTGGCCAAAATAAAATATGAATTTTTTGCAGCAGAGAAAGAGAGTGCAATGAAACGGGATCAAAGAGAATAATTTATATTTCAATTAGAAAAAGGAAAATTAGAATTATATATTGATATGAAAAAGATAAGAAAGAGTTAAGAAATAAAATGTAATCTGGTAAAATGAAATGCTTTGCATATCAAAAAGCATTATCATATAAAAATTTCATTCGTTTCAAGCAACTTCTATATCAACTTTTTGAAGTGAAAATTTCTTTAGGCGCGTTTTGCAATTTTTTTGTATTGTTTGGGTTGAATGAGACTGAGCCGTCACCCGTCACGCATCACACGATATGCGTTATGCTCGAATATGTAACGTAACGCTCCTTATACTGGCATGTTCCCGTATAGGTAGAGGGCCGAAACTTTCAGAGGATATAGCCGGGGTAAAAAGAAGATCTTGGACGAAAACAGGATCCCGTACCCCCCACGTTTGGCCAGGGGAGGGGAGAGAAGGAAAAATTTAAATAATAAATTCCGAGAGAACGGGAAGAGGTACGGGGTTGAAATTTTTATGGTAGATTACGGTAGGGAGCTACCTTAGACCATACGGGGGGAACGGGGCTCTAGTTTAAGGGGGGATATAGGGGGAAAACCGTTTTTCACCCGTATCTCTGCAACGAAGGCTTGGATCGAAATTGTGATAAACGATGACCCCGCTTGTCGAAGTTTTCACTTCTATTGTGTCGTCTTAAGCACACACACTTTTTTTTAGCTCTAAACACAAAAGGTTAAGGGGAGGAGGGGTTCCATTTTAAGAGTCCCACCATGTATGTCATTGATTTTAATATTTAATTGTTAAAACTACTTTGTAGTTTAAGATACCTATGGTAATAGAAAGATATATTTTGTTTTGAGTGTTTGGGTTGAGGATTAGGTTCAGTATGTTTGTTATTGACCTAATGTCTGTAACATATCGAAAGTGAAATTCTTAAATCGGTACTAGATCAAGAGAAGAGAGGATATATTTGTTAAAGAAGAATATTAATATGTGAGCATCAAATTCGTTTTATTTATCCCATTAGAAAACTACTCCTGTAAATTTGCAAAATAATTATTAATCAGATTTAATCTAGTATTGTGTCCTAAAACAGGTGGATTGTTATCAATTACTGACACATTACACATCATCTGCCTGCAGAATATTTAAAAATAACTAAAGATCTTGAGGATCAGGAGGTTCCTATTCATTATTTATATTACATATATTATGAACTACTCCTACAGCAACTATTACAATTAATGTTGTATTAATATTAAGGCGACTTCCATAAGCTAGTATAGAAAATCGTCTTTTCCATACGCCGAAGAACCTTTGTATGATATTGCGTGTCCGAATATGTGATTCATTATACAATTGTTCTTGTTGCTGAATAGGATTTGCCAATGGTGTGAGAAGGTAAGGTCTCAGGAAGTATCCACTGTCTCCTGTAGATAATAAAATACAACTTACAACACGAAGGGTGAAATGAAAAATTGTAAATTATATTTATTACCAAGTAGTGCCGAGTTTGGAAATAAATTATCTTCAAATTGCTGTTTGACTGCTATTGAAAATGGTAGCATCATGCGTTGAACCAGGCCAACGAGCCACCAAATTTATAATTTTTAAATTAACATCAACTATAGCCTGTACGTTAATAAAAAAGTAACCTTTCCTGATTCTGTAAACCTCGCCGTCTTCACCACCTAAAATATATACCTCGATTAGATACAAAAGATAAATCCTTAGGTCTCTACATAAAAATATATGTAGGCGTCTTGACTCTGTAGTTAAACTACAAATTACTTACCTGGGGACTGAATCCTAAGGTGAGTGCAATCGATAAGTCCAATTATTCGTGGAAAACGAGCCTTTTCATAAAATCCTAGCTGATTTGTATTTATTTCATTCTCATCTTGTGGCATTCTAATATATGTAATATAGTGTCTGGCAAGTGATCTCTACTCTAACAATAACACGAGACACTGTATATAAATGGGCTCCAACAAAGTCTGCAATGCATGCTAGATGGGTACCAGTTGCAGCAAATCTTAGGAAAATCAGCAGTTGATTCATTGGGACAATACAGTTATTGCTAAAAAAGTGGATCACTGAACAATGATATACAGTGAAGCTTATATTATATATTTATACTCACAGATCGTAGGGTTATTCAGTTTCATCTTCTATTAACTCCAAAACATTAAGAGCTGTTTGCTTACTTAGACGAAACCTTTAGAAAAACGTTATGTTATCGAAAGAATAAAAATACTCAAATCGTTGGTAAACTCTTCTGGGAACACCAAAGACTATTAACATTAATTCATCCAATTAGTCATCTTCATCGATTAAAAAGTTTAGGTCCATAGTGGTAACTGATGTTTGAAGAGAAATGCTTAATTATATTAAAAAAAAAAAACAAAATACAAAGGATAGAAATGAGATAATGGGCTTAAACCCGACTACTTCAAAGCTTAATTTTAACAAGAACATGATCATAACCATAGAGACCTTAGAAAAGAATAATCAATTTCAAGAAGAAATTAAACAACTACAGATGAAATTATTCAACATTCAGTGTGATTTCAATGCTAAGCAAATGGCAAGTGACACAGAAATGGAAGAGCTCCGAACGATATCGAAGGAGATGATAACATCTATTAAGGTTTTAGAGGGCGAAAATATGCAATATTGCTCCGAAATTAAATCTCTGCATGAAAGGTTGAGTGAACTACAATCTTCCAATATCGGCAAGCCTCTGAAATCATATTGTGATCTTGCAACAGCAAATTCCACAGCTCTGCAGCCGGCAGAGACATCAGGTATTCGGGAGCATGCTCAGTCATCATCTAGGTTTTCTGACAGTTTGAGAGACATAGAGTCAAAATATGAGAAAAACTTTGAAGGAAGATCTGTAAATGGTTGTCACTCTAGGGAACTTTCCAAGGAACTCTCTAGAGTGTTTATAATTGGTGACTCAAGTGCTAGAAACATTGCAAGTGTACTGCATGATGTCTTGAATGGTGACTGTTTTTGGTTATTTGACGAATAGGGATATTGAGACAGTATTTCCAATGATTAAGGATTACACTAAGCGGGATCATGTGATTTTGTGTTTGAACCTGAGTATTAGCATACCTTCTGTTATTGAACTTAAAAAAATTTTAGCCATAGGAAAGCTTACTCACTTAATTATATATTTAAAATGTAATTTTGAGTTTTGCACATATGAAAAATATTGCAAGGTCTCTTCACTTATTAATGATTTTGTTAAGGGTAAGAATTGCTCAGTTAGAGTAATTGAAAATATTTTTATTAATTCAACTTGGCGTCATGGATATCGCCATTCCATTTATTCACTGTGTGATTTATTTTCATGTTTAAACAACAGAATCATACTGAAATCAGTTCCTCTAACTCACAATAAACTGATGAATTTGGATAGTAATTTGGATAGTACTTTAAGCTCAACTTTAAGTGTTGAAGGCAGATTAGGGGACATAGTCAGGGATGTTTCTCATAAAGGTGCTTTACCTATAGATTTAGTTAGTATTAATGACTCAAATATGACTACAAGTAGTACAAGTGACTGTCCTTTTTTAGGATAGACGACACTGCGGACTATCTAACTGTATTTTTGTTGAATGTGCAATCTATGAGATGTAAGACTGATGAATTGTATGTGCTCTCACATAGTTTGAATTTTCCACATCTAATCTGTTTAACTGAGCACTGGTTAAGTTCTGGGGTGACCACATACTTGCGGAACTATAGTGTTATCTCTGTATTTTCTAGAGTAGATTCAATTCATGGTGGTACAATGGTATTGGAGAGCAAGGAATCCGAATCCATATACAATTTTGTTCCTATTAATAAATTTGACCATCTTCTTGTTGAAAAATCCTTTGAGTTTTCTATAGTTTATTCTAATAAGTGTCATGTGTATGTTGTTTGTATTTATCGATCACCTTCAGCAAGTCAGGCAGTGTACTTGGAAAATTTGGAATTTTTATTGAGTCAGTTTCCCCCGCATTGCTCACTTATTCTGTCAGGAGACTTTAATATAGATTTTGCTGCTCATACTAGCTCCTTTATTCAAAATATATTGATAAGTTTTAATCTTACCATGCATGTTGACCAACCAACGAGAATTACAGGTCATAGTGCTACAACCTTGGACTACATGTGTTCCAACTTTAGGGGTGTTTCGTGTATTGTTCTCAATGCTTCTCTGTCCGATCATGAGGCGGTATTTTTGAGGTTTCCCTTACTTAAGGCCTCTCGCTCATCAGCCAAGGAAAAAAAAGATCGCATATTTAGTAGGAAAAATTTTTCCAAGTTTAAAGATCTTTGTGAACAAGTTACTTGGCCCACAACTGGATGTGAGAGACCCGTTGAGGATTTTCATGAGATGTTGAGTGTAGTATTCAACATGGCTTTTCCCATGGTGAAACTTAAGAAAAAAACAAAGAAATGTTGGATAACTAGGGGCATACACACATCTTCAAGAAATATGCGGTGCTTACATTACCTTCAAAAGTTTTATTATGGGAGAGTCCTGTTCTTGTCTTATTTTAACTTATACCGGTCTGTTTGTAAAAAAGTTATAAGATTGGCAAAAATGATGTATTATGCTTCAAGGTTGTCTGGTGCAAAAAATTTATGTAAAGAAACCTGGTCTATTATCAATTATATCAGACAGAGTCGTGGAATATCTCATATATCAGACTCTAGTGTTATTACACCAAATGCACTAAATGATTTCTTTTGTTCTGTTGGTGCAATTCTTTCTTCTAAAATTGTGCCAGTAAGAGATCCACTTGAGTACCTGTCTAATGTCAGCGTCCATGAGACGTTCTTCTTGTTTCCAACAGACAAGATTGAATTACGATCCATTTTTTCTCAAATAAAAAATAAGAAAGCTTCTGGGTGGGACGGTCTGTCTGTGAGGATATTTCAGGAACTGAGCGATTCTGCTTTGGTCTCTTTGGTTGATGTGGTGAATGATGGTCACATTCCGGATGTACTGAAGAGGCTATAGTTGTTCCATTGCACAAGGGAGGGGATACCTCATGTCCCACAAACTATAGACCCATATCTCTCCTTCCTACTCTCTCTAAGATCATCGAGAGGCTGGTTAAATGTAGAATTCTCGGTTTTGTACAAAAGCATAATATACTTAACCCCAATCAGTTCGGTTTTCGGGAAGAAAGGGGTACTAGTGACGCAATATTTTCCTTTCTGGAACAACTTTATATTAGTCTAAATCGGGGAGAGCTTTCTGGAGCAGTGTTTTGTGACTTGACCAAAGCTTTTGACTCTGTCAGTCACGTAATACTGCTTCGGAAGCTTGAAATATATGGTTTCAGGGATATATCATTGAATTGGTTCGGATCATTTCTTTCTAATAGGATCCAGAGAGTTTCCTTTGCGGGTCATGATTCGGATAACAGGACTATAAACTGTGGTGTTCCGCAGGGGTCGGTTCTGGGACCGTTACTGTTCCTTTTGTATGTCAACGATATCTGTTCGGTGGAGACCAGTGGCCATCTAACACTGTTTGCTGACGATACAAGTCTATTGTGGCATCATTACAATTGTGAAGCTTTACAGAATAAATATTAACAATGATTTGGAAAGGGTGAAGGTTTGGTTTGATTGCAACTTACTTACATTTAATAGAACACAAACTAATATTCTTACTTTTCGATGTAATCTTACAGATGTTGTTCTTGACAGTAATAAATTGAACAGTCCAGATAGTTTAAAATTTTTAGGTATTATGATGGACAATAGACTTAATTTTGAAAATCACATTACTGCCTTGTCAAGAAGATTGTCTTCTGGTTGTTTTGCCTTGCGAGCTGTAACCGGGGATTTGGATCGGAGTGCAGTGAGAATGGCCTATTTTGCCTTAATTGAAAGTAACCTTAGATATGGTCTACCTTTTTGGGGTAGTTGCAGTGGTTACCTATTTCAGTCTGTCTTTATATTACAAAAAAAAAGTGATCCGCATCATATACAATGTGGGGTTGAGGGATTCGTGCAGGCCTGTCTTTTTGAGAAGTGGAATTATGACACCACGTCTGTTTATTCTGGAAAGTGTATGCTTAGTTTTTAGAAAGTATAGACATCTGGCTGTGCAAGGAGAACATCTTACTCGACAATCACAAAATATTCCCTTACCAATACCCAGTAATAATCAAATAAAAAGATCATTTATTTATGATGCAAAGAAAATTTATAACCACTTACCGTTAAATTTGCGAAACTTACAAGATTTAAAGAAATTTCAAAGTACATGTAAAAAACTTTTAGTTAGCAAAGCATATTCTAGCATTGAGAAATATTTTAGTGATCATCTTATATTGAGTTAATATTGTATTACCTTGTAATGTGGAGTCTTGTTAGGCTAAGAATTCAGTATTGCTATGTTATTGTGAATGCTTCTATTATTTTCGAATGCTTATATGTACATACAGATATTTTATAGGATTTTAGATTTTATATTTGTGTATCTTTTATTTTTTTGACTCAGTCTTAACCAAATATTTACTTCTTTTTGTTTCTTTTTTTACTGCTTTGTCAATAAGATTTGTTGGGATCTTTCGATAATAAAGCATGTTTGAATTTGAATATATGATTTTTATGTGAAGCTTTACACTTAAGCCAGATAGTGCAACAAACACGAGATAAGGTGCACCTTAACTTAATCTTGAGTTAAGAGAGACCGTGCGAATGGCCATCAATCTAGTAGGTGTGTGGATGCCAACAGCCTTAAAAGGCGGAAATTAGATTTTCCAAGGGTCGGCATTAACTTTCTTGCAAAGCTGCCGCACGAGATTTTATTTGAATCTATTTTTGATATTAACTCAACTTTTGAGGTTGAACGGATCTATAACAATAATTTTCTATAGCTGTTTTTACACCCAATAAGGCAAAGGTTTACAAAAGAAAGAATAATATGGATTCTATTACATTAAGTTAAATAATAATCAAGAACAAAATAATCAAAATAGAAAATAAATTTGACAAAGATTACTAAGCTAAAATAATCTTGGACTAACCACATTTAAACTGAAAAAAAAAACGATTTGAAGCACTTCTTCACCAAGGCACCACTAATGAGGCAATACAAACCTGAACATCAATTTTCAGATTAAATAAAATATAAGTTTATGTTTCAAAAATTATCCTTTCCGCTGTCATTTGTGTCAATAAGCCAAACGTCAATTTTCGAGGACACTCAATGATGTCAGATTTATTTTTGAAAAGGTTGCCGTAGTTTAATAGGGAAGATTTCTCCTGATTTCAAGTGATGCTTTTATTTTTTTCACATTCAGTTTAGGTTCTAGTGTACTTGGAGCATATACTCCAAATTTTATAGAAATGATAGTTTATCATGTTAGAAGCATTTTTGTATGGAAAAAGTGAGAATAAGAGGAAAAAGATTTTTTAGGTGTATACCACCAATAGATCTAACAATCGAGGAAAGGGGGTATAGAGATAAAGACTGTGAACATCCATTAACGCCTCAAACGAGGAAGAGAATAAAGATGGAAAACAAATACGAAAAAGGGACAGTGGATCCAGAAATTAATCCCAAGCATGGAACGTTGGTTGGACAGCAAGCACGGAAGGGCTGATTATATCATTACTGACAGAGACGTCTACAGGCCACGGCAATATTATGAATTATAAGAAAATAATCATAAAGACAATCGACACAAGTAGATACCACAGATTATTCTGTGTAGATACTGTAAAGCCATCGATACACTGTATAGCCTGCCCAAGACAGGGCACACAACAGCCGAGGACCTCTATAGAGATGGGCGCAGATATAGATAGCAACCTGGTACAAATAACGATGGGCTCGCGAAAGGAATAGAAATTGGAGGAAGAAAGAATTCAAACACGAATTACGACGATCAAACTAAACAATGAAAAAAAGCAACAAGTGGAATAAAAAGACAGCTCTTCCTTCAAATGCCAGCCCGTTTAGAGTTATTTTCGGACAAGAGGCGTGATTTTTAGAAGAACGTGAAACCGACACATCCGAGCAAATGACAACTCGCCCGGATTTTTTCTAATTTCCTCACAAAAAAGTTTCGGTTCTTTTAAGCCAGTACCAAACAGCGCAAATGGCTACGTACAGCAAGACTTGTGCGGAAAGCTAGCCTGGCCGAATTAATTTCGGTTGGTTTGGGCTAATTTGGGTAATATGAGCTAGTTTTGGTTTGTATAAGCCAATAGGAGCTAGCGCGAAGGGTTGCGAGTCGAGGGCAAAGCATGAAGCGGTTTAATATTTGTAAAAAAGGGCTTCATCCTTGCATGTTTTGCTTTTTTTAAACTGTACCCTTTCTTCTAAAAATATTAAATTTTCGCCATTTTCGAGATATGTCTTTATTTTGATGCTTGCTTTGGTCAAGTAGTATTGTATTAGGGGTAGTTTAAGTTAGTTGGGAACATTTGATCTATTTTTCAAACTCTGGAGACTTTTTTCGGTTAAATTATTGTTCATCCACAAATTTTGTTGTCTTAAAGTATTGCTTATAACATCCGCTTTCTGGCGAATAAAATTTGTGAAATTAAGGTGAATTAAAAGTCATAAAATCCAGCACACGTAAAGGAAAAGCAAAAAATTGCACAGCATACAGGGTAGATCAAAAAGAAACATTTTTTTGAAACTAGCTCCCATTTTCTATTCGATTTTTCGATTCTACGTAAAATTCTAAGGATTTTTAATATAAGACACTATATGCCTATTCCTAATACTTTAAGAGTTATTGACAGTTGAATTCGCTATTTTGATTGTTTTTTTGTTTTTTTGTTTTTTATGGCAACAACCACCTAAGAATATAACTTTTTGTTTAGCTTTTGAAGTCATTGAGGTGTAAATATTGAGTTTCCTCAATTCGATCTCATTGCTTCAAATAGTGATTTCGTATCTTCTGTTTTAAAAATGATTAAAGAATTATTATTATATTTAAAAAATAGCGACTTCATCTTTCAATAACTCCTAAAGTGTTAGGAATAGGCATATAGTGTGTTATATTAAAAATCCTTAGAATTTTAGGTAGAATCGAAAAATCGAATAAAAAATGGGGGCTAGATTTTAAAAAATAGTTCGTTTTTATCTACCCTGTATACTATACAATTTTTTGTTTTGGTTTGTTAACGTGTGGAAAAACTACATAAAAACTCTACAATTTTTTTTTCGTAGCTTAAAAATTATGGGTATGACCTAATTATTCATTTACACTATTATTCGACTGGAAAGTCTCAGGTTTAAAATTTAGTTTTTGATATTCAGTTTGTCCACGGAAAACGATTTGTATGTGGATCTGTGCAAAAAATTGTTTTACATACAAAATTTGCTTGTCCTGATACGTCCAAAAAAGTTTTAAATTCTGGAGAAAAGCACAAATTCTGTAAAGACAAAGATAAATACAATTTTTCCCAATAGTGCAGAAAAACAAAGGGCAAAATTAGCATAAAGGGGATTTTCTGAAAATGTACGCCTTTTTGACGCATCAGGAGAAATGTAGGGGTTTATACAAAATAAACTTTTTTCATAAATAAACAAACAAAAAAGTTTTCCGCTTATCGAGTCAATCAGTGGACCCATTGCGTGCTTAAGGCAGAGTCTATAGATATTATAAACTTAAGGTAACCAGATAGCCTGTAGTAAATACGATAATACCTATCTTGATGATTTGGTCTTTTTAGCATAATGTTGATGTATGATGCCGAGAACGATCTTTACCATTAAATTTTTGTGCATTAACACTTTATCCCAACAGATTGATCCTATCACATTTACTTATCTGATGCGAAACCTGTAACTAGTTTGCTTACCGATTGAACATAGTTACAATTGCAAGCATGAAAGTTTACAAAAACTATATTTTTAATATGACACGCTTTGCAAGAACCTTGAAAAGTTCAAGGATTGACCGTATTTGTTAAGGCTCTAAAAATGATTCATATCTAAATCGTTTTATTTTCTATTAGATAAACTGCCGACGACACGTCTCGTTTTAAATGTTAATTTACTTTTTGAAATGTTTTCACGACAAGATATTCCTTTGTATGATTTTCTCTTACTGGGCATTTCTCGTGTGCATCTTCCTTCACTGGGTCTTAACGCGTAATTTCACCTAAAGCTTTGATAAAACATTTTGATCCGAAGCAATTGACTGAAAACCTCCAGATTAAAGCGGAAACCATTCTCCTCATTAAAGGACTTCTTAACGTACCCCTTTAATATGTTTAATGCGTAATTAAACAGCTTTACCCTAGCTTCAATTGTGCTTCTCAAGAAAACCTTTCTGTAAAATGTATGTGCTTTATTGTTTTGCTTCTGTTGTACTTCTAATGGTCCATGAGAGGGACAACAATTTTGGCTGACTATACCACTTTATATTGTACACTTGACTCTTTGTGTTCATTCTGCTTTCAGTCCTAGGTTGGCTTAAACATAAATTGTAGGAAACTTGGACTTATACTCCTGAATAGATATACGAAGCGTAAACTAGGTAAATTACATATATTTTTACATTGAATTTTTGTTTTCATTTCCAATATCACTTGTTAGTAGATTTTAATCAAACATTACTTCAACTCGAATGCCATGAGTCACAAGCGGACGATATTGTACCTATCGGCCAAAATATGTATGCGAATGTACTATACGGGCATATGTGGTAACACATGATTTGAGGAAAGCAAATATCCAATTTTCACCAAAGATGTGAATGTTATAGAAAAATTGGGAGATTATTTATTAGTTGTTTTAATGGCTGACTCTTTAACATAGCGTGTCACGCTTTTCTCAAACTTCCATTATTACTTAAATTTCCTTGTATCAACTCCGGATTAAAAAATGAATGACTGTGAATAGACCAAAATAATTTGAAAGGAAAACGGCGTCAGAATGAGCTGTCTTTTCGGTGCGTGCAAATTAGACGCTAGCTCAATAAGTCGAAGAGTAGGATGATTAAGAGCGCCACCAATTGCCAGACGAAGGAAGCGAGAAAGTCGCTAAGATTTTATTTCGAACTCATATCGGCTTAAGCTCCACGAAGAAAAAAGATAGAATCAAAAAAACTAGAAGTTACTCAGTCGAAACCAAAGTACCAAGAACTAAGTTAATTTGATTTACGATAATTTTTCTCAAAGGGTCACCGATAATTATAAATAATAGAGATAGGAGAAAAAAGGCCGGTTTATTACGCACAATTATTGCACAAATGCTAACTCAAATCAATAGTTGAGGAAAGCAGCGCTATTTGCGTTTGACAAGTAATCACAAATTAACTACACTGAAAAAAAGGATCCTTTGCCATAAATGCGTGTGAATTTCAACCAAATGCTTCGCGCTTTTGAATAGGTCCAAATGCGAAAGCTCTTGTCGTAAAAAGAAAAATCATTTAGCTTCAGAGAAAAACAGTCCTTTGACCCAATGTTTTATGCTTTTGGCTCAAATGTGTAGACGATTACAAGATTTGGTTAGCCTTGTTGTAATAGAAACGTCTCTCTTCAAGGAAGAGACGAAAGGATTTGGTACAAGAGTATTGCTCCAATGTAAGAGATATGATACATTGGCACAAGTCCAAAATCATTTGTTTAATGTAATAGAAGATTTGACGCAAGAATTTTTTTTTTAAGAATGTAGGTAGATGGATTTTGACATGAATGCATTTACAAAAGGTGAAATGATTTGGTTTAATGCTCACTTCTTTTAAATCAAATGCTAAAATATCCTTTTGTAAAATGTTTGCTGTTGCAGCAACATTTTTCTCTTTTGGTATAAGATCGCGTAATTTTTCCACTAAATAGTCCTTTCTTGTCACAAGAAATTAAGGGACTCTTATGAAGAGCGAATTATCTTAACTCTAGATAGTTTATAGCCAGTACTTTATGCTGGGTTATTATATTAAATAGGCTATTTTTTTAAAGATGGTTCAAATTTTACTACTTATCTATATCGTTTAGTGACATAGTAAATTTTAAACCTACTTTAAGAATTATAGCCCATCGAATATAATAATCAAGTAAAAGTACCTGCACCTATGGCGTTTTTTTGAAAATTACAAGGAGAATAAAATATATAATTTTTGTCAACAGATTTTATAAAACTGTGCAGGGTTTAAAAATGGATTTATTTATGTGCTTAAGGATTTACATATTAAATTATTTCCGGCATTACCTTGATTTTCTTTTTCTAAGTTCAGCTATCTATTACTATGAAATTATTTATTTTTTAATAAAAATAAATAACAATGATGTAAATATGTTCTATATTGTTGCGGAGGATTCATTATTACCTTGGAATTGATTGCCTTTGGCTCCACAAATGATTAAACTTGGTTTGAACTTTGAACTGTTATAGAGCCACTTCGGGCCAGACTCAAGGATGTAAACTGCACAAGTGCAAGGTTAGTGACCGTAATGAAATGTGTACCTATATATCGTCGATTCGATATCAAGTCGGATATCGTTTTCAAGAAAGGCAAAAAACTAAAAATGAAAATGGTTAGCACATACAATAAAACAGTAAAAAGCTCTTGCAGATTGTCAGGCTTTCAACTGACTTTGACAAGATGACAATTATAATGCCCTATTTAATTACTGGTTAACTGGTATTTAGTGTAATAATGAGGTGTTATTTGGTAAATTAATTTGATTTTTAAGTTTTATATATCTATAATTTGGTGTTATTCGCTTAGGAAGAATTTAATGATTTTTGTTGAAAGGATTAGTTAATTTTTAAGTGTCCCTTATCAGCTTAAGTTTTTAGCAAAGGTAACCATGTGTTATTAAAACTAACAGAAGTTGAAGCAATACATTCATCTTTATTTAATAAAATTAAAGCACTTTCTTTAGTTTTACGTTTTTTAGATGAAGGCTCCTTTGCCAAAATACTAGAAGCGTTCCATTGTATTCGGTGATTGTTATCAAATACATGTTGAAAAATGTGTGATTTGTGGAATTGTGCATTTCTAATATAAGTTTGGTGTTCTTTTATACGTTTTGATAATGGTCTACAGGTCTCACCTATCTAAAATTCATTACATTCACATGGTATTTTATAGATAACATTTTTAGTAGTTTCATTTTCATTAAGTGGTTTTGTTTTTGTTAATTTAGATCTAAGGGTGTTTTCTATTTTGAAAATTGTACGAATGTTAAATTTATTTCCTATTCGTCTTATTTTGTCTGATAAACCAGGAATATAAGGAATAAAGAGGTTCGTAATAGGTCTATTTTGATTTTGTCTGATATTTGGTTGTTCAAATTCTATAAAGCATTTTTGAATGAAATCAATAGGATAGTTATTATTAATCAAAACATTGCTCAAAAATTATTTTTCTGTGTTGAAATTTTGATTATTACAAATTATTTTCATTCGATCATATAGACTTTTTACGACCCCCTTTTTTACCATTATTGGGTGATTTGAATTAAAATTTAAATATCTGTTTGTATGTGTTGGTTTTCTGTATATTTTTGTTTCGAAATTATTCAAGTCTTTTTTTATAAGAATGTCAAGAAATTAAAGTTGTTCATTAATTTCTTTTTCTACAGTGAATTTGATTGTGGGTTCTTTGGTGTTAATATGATTTAGAAAATCGTTAAGAAAATGTTCGTTATATGGATAAATTGAAAAAATGTCATCTATATAACGCCACCAAATTAAAGGTTTATATTGATAATTTTCAACAAAATTTAGTTCAAAATTTACCATAAAAATATTACTTAATAAAGGTGATAAAGGCGAACCCATAGCCATACCATTGTTTTGTTGATAGTAATGGGTATTGTATTGAAAATAAGTAGTTTTTACGTAAAAAGTAAGTAATTCGAATATTGTGTCAATATTAAGCTTTGTACGTTCACCAAGGTTAGTATCATTTGTTAATTTATTTCTTGCAATATTTAAAGTTTTATCAACGGGTACGTTGGTAAATAGACTAACAACATCAAAACTTACCAGAGTATCGTTAGGATTTAAATTAATTTGTGAAAGTTTCTCTAAAAAATGTTGTGAATTTCTTATATATGAGCTAGTATTGTTAGCAAGTGGATTAAGAATGTTGAGTAGATATTTAGCAATGGGGCATGTTGACGAATTTATACAGCTGACTATTGGACGTAGAGGAATATTTAGTTTATATATTTTTGGTACTCCATAAAAATGAGGTGTTTTACTATTGTGTGGTGTCAGTTTGAATCTTTCTATGTCATTAAATTGATTTTTGTGTTTTTTTAACATATTGCATATCTGTCTCTCAATACATTCTGTGGGATCATTATTTAGTATTGAGTAATTACCGTCATTTAAAAGAGACATTATCTTTTCATCGTAAGTAATGCAACTCATTATTACGGTTGAATTACCTTTATCTGCTGGTAGAACTTTAATAGTGTTATCTCTTTTTAATGATTGTAATGCTCTTTGTTCTGTGTATGTTATGTTTTGATTAATTTTAAATGGTTTTTCTAGTGTTATTTTAGTTCTAATTCTAAATTCGTCTTTATGTTCTTCTGGCAAGTTTTTTGTTGTTTCTTCAATTGCTGAAATGATATCAAACTTAGGAACGATTTTAGGTGTAACTGAGTAATTTAAACCTTTAGAAAGAACAAGTTTATCAACATCGGATAATACTCTATCAGACAAATTGATTACAGTTTTTTCAATAAAGTCGTTATTTCTGACAATAGAAATTTCTTTGGTTAATTTTTCTTGAATGAGATTATTAAATTTATTTATATGAATTCGTTTTTGTTTATTAAAATTTATTAAATAAGTATTATGAACACAGTTACAAATATGATTGAAATCTATAGGTAAAATTTGGTTTTGCAAGTTTAGTTGTGAATTATTAATTTCTATTTGAATTTTATATTTATTAAATCTATGAAACTGTAATCTTTCTCGTAACAGAGCAGGTGTGGTAGCCCTAAAGTTCAAACCAAGTTTAATCATTTGTGGAGCCAAAGGCAATCAATTCCAAGGTAATAAAGAACAACATGTATTATTTTCTTTTATATATGTTTTCGGTAACAATTAACAAAAACTTACTGCTAATTTTCAAAAGCCCTGGAACGGTATATTTCAGAAACCGAACAACCGATCTGGACCATAATTGGTTCATGCGCATATGTCAATGGTCTCCATTTTTTGTTGTGATTCGCAACGTTGCTAGATTGCTAACTTTTCTGTAAATTTACCTGCAAAAAATGTTTTGTTTTATATTTATTTGGACTAATGTAATAAGGGAGCATTTGATACTTTTTAACATAAAAATTAAAAAATATATCTTTTAAAATTACCACCTTATCACAATTGCTTAGGATCTTCAGAAATAGATATAATTCGTTTAGCGAAGAGTGACGGTCTTGCGATAAGACCTGACACTCTTATTAATAATACTAATACATCAAGGTAAATGGAACGGATTTAGCACAAACACAATATTTTTGATGCATCAAGAAATGGTTTATCGTCATTTTTTAAAAGCGTTTGAGAGTACCAGAACAAAAGATCGCATTACGAAATCACATAATCAAAACAACAATTATTTTGTGGAAAAAGAAAATCTCTTGACGCAATGAAGTTTTAGCCAAGAGAATTGACTAAATTGGCACAAAACTTGCATTTTTTCAGTGAAACTAATTTGAAATCCAAAACGTGACCACGTTTAGTTTACACTTCTGTAAGTATATACATTTAAATTACGACCAAATGGTGACGCTGCGGTTAAAACCAGCAACCTGAAATGGTCGAGTTAAACATTCCAAGTTGAAGAAGTACAATTTAAGTTGCTTTAATGAAAGTATAGCGTTATCTGATAAATCTTTAGAGATTTTTGGGTCAGTAAATAATACTGTTATTTTATTATCTAAAAAAGAGGGCGAAAGTTAAGTTTTACATTCTGACTCATGTAGCAAAACAAGTTCGGTTGAATTTATCTAAATTAACGTTCTCAGACATACCACCAGCAACCAATTCAACTAGTCACAAATACTAGTTGAATTTATTGCTGGTGGTATGTCTGAGAAGTACAAGAATGCTGTCTATGGGACAGGTTGGTTTGTTAGACTTGCCAACGGTTAGGACCCTGTACAACTTTAGGAAGCAAACTTATCCGTGGAAGAAAGATAAAACACAAGGGTTCCTTCAATGAAAGGAAGAATTTCTCGAGATAAAAGAATGGTAGATATAAATCAACATATTCATAATTTTTGCTTAAAACACAAGGAAAAATTATAGACAAAATAAGATAAATGGGAATATTAATGATTTTTCTGCCGCTTAATTCAGCTATCCGCAGAAGTCAGGGGAGGATGATTGAGACAAAACATCTGCAAAGAAAAGTAAAGCAATAATTTACATGCAGTTTGCAACATATTTTTTTTATTAACTAAAGCGAACCTATCCCGGCTCCTGGTGTGGAGTTCGTGAGCGTCACCAGTTCTACCAGCTAAACTGGAAACGCTCCGCTGGTGTTATGCGGGGTTGTTAGGCTCGTTCTACTTAGCAAGAAAATACAAACTAAATTTACGGTTCAATGAGCTGGTTTCTTAATTTTTTTTATAACAACAATCTTACAATGAAAATTAAACTTAAAAAAAAATTATTAAGTATTAAGGGTACAATATGAGGATCGTACAGAGACCATTTCTGTTAGTAAACTCGGTACTATATGCCTTGCTACTATAAAATCTAAGAACTACTATCCGAAGTGATTACTATGGTTTACTTAAGATTAATACAGCTATGTAAACCGAAAAGTATGAATTAGTAGCCGCACTACTAATTAATGCAATAATAATAATAATATTATCAGTCAATAATGAAAGTAACAATCATTATATCAATCGGCAAAAAAAATTAATAAAAGCTACGGCCAACAATGATACGATTATAAAAATAATATGAACGATACCACTTTAAGGTCTGCTGCTGAAAAGGCTGAAAGCTTAGCAGTCGTGAAAACCCGGTCGTGAAACCTTGTAATGTCTTCTGGTCCCAGTAGTAAAACGCTGTAATAACTCAATACTAATTAGCCTAAGTCCCTTACTTCAATGAACAAATTATAGTCCCCTTGGATTTACAATTTTAAAACTAATCACTCAAAAATTATCAATGGATTTTCAGTAACCATATGTATAATAGAAATACAAAAGGTGCAAAAACTCGAATATAAACAGAAATAGGCATGAACCACCCCTAAACAATATAAACTTCCCCATATGGTCAAAACTTACTTCCAACTGGTGGTCGATGTAAAATTAAACACAGATAAAGCAACTAAATCGTTAAATTACACAAAAAAACTTTAGCAATGTTTACCACTTTTGAGTTGGGGGGTTGCCTGGAGGATCAACTTCCTAGGTTTTATAAGGTAAGCTCGGAAAGCCTCTAGAAATAATGGAAAATAGCCGTTAGAGTCATGGCGACTATGTGCCAGCAGGCATGAAAACCTTACTTTGTGTAGTGTCAAACACAAATTAGGGACAACCTGAAGATCTTCAGAAGGCTAGTATAACAGAAAATACTAAAAGGTTGAGTCACCAAAAACTACACTTCAGCAAAACACTTCCTCACTTCCTGAACGAGATCATCGGTTTCAATCAATTTGCCTTTGCCTTCCAAGGAATTTAGAGAAAAAAAAACGCCCAGTTCAGAAAAAAATGGTAGTGGCAAGAGCAATGGTGTAATAATTGAAGAAATAGTCGATACGAGGAATATCTCTGAGAGAATAAACGAGAACTAAGCTCTGTAAAGCGACTGCGGAAGCAACAACTAATGAGCTACAATTAAATTTTTCAATAAATAATAGAAAATATTCCTAAACGAAATCATGTATCCTTATAAATCCGAATCGACAGCAACAATTATGGAAAAATAGCCCACTACTAATATTCAATCGAATGTTACAAAACATGCACCATGCCACTTGAAAAGACAGATATAAAGTAGAAATCCCAAATATTAAAGTCTACAACTGTCGGTAAGAAGGTGGAACTACAAAATAACCTCAAAACCTCCTAAAACATAATAAAGAAAAAAAACCTCGACTGCTGGAGGAAAGTTAAAGAAAAACAAGGGAAAACCACGAAGAAAGTTGTGAGAAATACGCCATAAATCCCTAGAGCACCATGAGAAGGAACAGCAAGCAATATATGCAGAAATCAACTAGCCTTAGAAGAAAATAAGTAACAGGTACTAGTATTTTACTATTGAAGAGAAAGAAAAATGTAATAACTAACAACAAAGAAAATTCTATAATCATGCCGGGTATTACTTATGCATATCGTGCCTGCTCCACTAGGTCTGGAGATGGAAATTCTTTAGTAGAATTTTCTTTGCTAACAATTATTATTCTCGAGTTAATAGGTAAACAAGAAACGGCAGCAGTATCTCAAACCAAATCAATGACCCCAACAAGTTAAAGCGATATTAGCCTGAGATTACGAGCGAAATATTCATATCGAAAGTAGTATATGAATTTGATCGATCTAATAAGGATCAAAGGTAGGTTATTAACTTAATACAGAAGTGCAAGTAAACATAATTATTGTAATATAACTTAACGAAGTTAAACTAATAATACAATATCTTATTTTAGTTGTTTGATAAACTTAAGGGAGCCAATAGATTATCCACTAAAGAAATACAGTCAGCAAGGTGTTAGAGGACAACATAAGAAAAAGGATGATCAGAATAGCCACTTACGGCTACAACATTGTTATAAAAGCTAATACATATTATGTATTAATAATCGTATGTATTAATATGAATAAATGCTGCAACTGGAAGGTCACTAAACTTATTGACAACAAATCGAATAATAATTTTATAATTAATTCACCGAAGAGGTTAATAGTCAATAATTTATGCCACAAAATATAGAATATTTTGCTGCTAAATACAGCATATACAATAAAATTTATAATCTTCTATGTAACAAAATTAGACTGTTACAAGTCATAAAATGGCGATGCACCTACGAAGAAGAAATTGAAAAATCACAGTTAATGAAACGCGAAACCCTAAATACCTAAATAAAACAATTTAACTAAAAGGCAAAGTAATACCAAGGGCATTACTTTGCCACAGAAGGGTAAACTCTAACAAAACTCTCCTGCTGAGGCACAATAGTTTTAGTCAATGGTCGTCTTTTCAAGAGATCCCTTATTCGTTATCCTGGTGCAATATTTCACTCACTCTCAACCCATGACTAATCAAATGGAAGAATGAATATCCAATATTATATCAAGCATTAAGGCCATTAAGTGCCAGTAAAAAAATGGATACAAAATATTGTAAAGCTAAAATATACCTCATCGCTGGTGGTCGATGATGATGAGTTTCTATGTCATTCATGCCATTGATTTGAAACGTGTCTCGTTTTTCAGTTTACTTTGGTTTAATTCGAGAAAAATAAAGCAAGAATTTAATAATATTGATTTAGAAAATGCATCCTTAGTTCACGATAAATGCATGGTTAAGAAATGAGACTCTAAAATCCCCTGGCAGGTGGTGCTCAAAGCTACTATATTTTTTGAACAGCGTTGCTGATACTTCAAAATTTTCGGCTTTAGTTGCCATCCTAAAAAGAAAAAATAACGGGCACTAAGCGAAAAAATCAGAAGCTTTTGACTTTTGACATGACATGAAAACATTTTAAAAATAATTTTCTGACAAAGTTTAAATTTAAATATAAAAGTAGCTATGATATTTCGGATAGCAGGACCGTGTAAGACGGAAAAGTTTTCTAATATAAAAATACATGACATCCATGACAAAGGTGCGTTTATTATAATAAATATTCTCGAAGTAGATATTTTAGGCCTCAGAAGGCAAGATGTATGGCGTTATTCCTCGATAGCTGAAGGATATATGGAAAATTCTGTGAAGAATAAAATTCATTTTCATGAAAATTCTTCAGCGCCAGCGGTTGAAGGTGTCAGCATTGGCAGCACAACTAGGAAATCTGTAATTGCATCTGGAGAGAATCATGATAATTTGTTGAACAAAGGGTCTCTCGGCCCAATTACTTTTTAATAATTGTTTGAACTGCAATTTTTACTAGAAATTAACTTTTTCTGCACACATGCTAAAAATGGAACTTTGACACTGTCTACTAGCCTTAAAAATGTTATTTTAAGGCACTAGTGTAAAAAGTAAAAAAAACGTCAAAAAAAATTTCTCTTTTATTTATTTACACTTATATTAATAGTACAATTTGAACAACTTGAAAAATTAATTCCTTCCTCAGTTCTGCTATTCTTCGCGGTTAAGGAGGAATGAACAGAAACACCAGCATGTCCAGTTGATGTTGAAGCTTCATCGGCTGATGTCGTTTGTACTGTAAGCAATTCTTGAGCAATAGAGTTTTTATTTACCAAGGAATCCACGATGTACCCTTCTGCAACGGATGAGGATTTCCATCCCCCATGCAGCTTAATTGTCGTCAAATTTGCTCCAGCATCGCCAAGTAAGCTCGCAGAGGAACGACAAAGCAGGCAAAAGCAATGCCCCGCCTCGTATAGAGTGTTGAATTTGGAATTTGCAGAAACTTTGCTATAGCAGCAGGAAAATTTCCGAATGTATTAATTCCGATCAGATTTCTGGTACATTTACCTTTTACATATTCTAGGAACAGCTGCCGATGTCCGACATCTGTTGGACGAAGGTCATTATATTTTCGATAAAAATTCAAATAACGATAGTGAACTTTCCTTGGTTTTGGTATCTGATATTTCAATAAATAATGAAGTTTCCATATCGTCCACGTTGTCAAGAGTCAACTGACAAAGCTCCTCCCTGCGTCAAGCACTAAATACTCCCACAATCGTAGCTAGTTTCATCGAAAGGTACTCAGTGCACACTTCAGAAATTGGCCTCTAGTAAAAATTTTTGATTTTTTGGCCTGATAACCGTCTCCCTGACGCTTCAAGTAGGCAATCAGTTTAACATGTTTGCTGTACATCGTTATTTACACGTAGCATAGCTTTGATCATTGAATAGTGGGACAAAAGAGAAGATGACTTCCATACCTTTGCATTTTCCTCAAAATAGGCGAGGAATATGCTTTCGGAATACTTTCCAGGAACGCCTTTGTTTTCACACCCTTTTATAAATTTATTATGAACAGTCTCATATTGAATTTTTGATTTTAGTGCCAGTAAATCCAAGGTAGCTCTATTAGCAGCTTCTTCTATGTCTTTAAGTGGATCCATATCTTGAATTTCTTGCTTTTTTGGCAAATCACAAAGCCAGCGCTAGCGTTTTAATAAAACTTACAGGACCTTCCAAATATTGAATTTTTCTGTAAACAAATCAGCCAACAATGATTGCTATTAGAAACTACCTGGATATAAGAGATTCTAAACATTTAATTTTTAATTATTGTATGCTTTTTATTCCCGTGTGTAGCAAAAATATTGTATAATTTTTGTGTTAAAAGCATTTTTAAGGCACTCATGTGGTTTGCAGCTTTGCTCGTTGTGCAAATTTCCACATGCGTGCCTTAAAAATTTACTTGTAACACTTATATCATAAATAACTATTATTAAATACGTATTCAGTTTTATTTGCTTACAACCCGAAGACCGATCAGTAATTTCAAAATTTCAGTTAGATATATCATAATCAAACTAGTAAAGGTGTCCAAATATATAAGCGTACAAAAAAGACATGTTCATAAAAATATGAATCCTAAAAGCGAAAATAACAATTCATGAAAAAATTTAGAATATCAAATTCACTAAAGGAAAACTTGGCAAATTTTAGGTTATTAAGAAGATCTCGCTCTATTGAGGCCTAATATGCTTTTATCATATAAAATTCTACTCAAAGACATTACGTTTTTATTACAACGAATTCTCCGAGCTCTTCCGAGGTAGAGACGAATATTAGGAGAATATAGGGGGTAGGGGGTTATGCTTTCATCGTTTGCGCTAGTAAACAATATCATGCAAGTTTAAAGCTCGAAGTGCGTTATAATAATGTTGTGGCGTATTAGATTTTCTTAGCTTGCATGTTGAATATCTATTAAGTATCATGCTTGCAATTTTAATCAGGATAACAAGGACATCGATTTGGTAATCTAGGCCGAGCAGATTAGAGACACTGTAATTTATGCCAAATTACCCGCTCAAAGATATAACCAGCTTGTCGGTCGTATCTTAGAAATTTATAGTAAATTGGAATTGACAACAGAAGCGGCGTTCCTTCTGATCACGCACAGGGACATATTTTATATGAATACAACATATACAGCGTCTGCCTTGAATTGGTTACCAAATGGAAAACTTTTAATTTTTGATTTTATGAGAAAAAGTTAGAGAATATGTTACGCAGGGCGTCAGAAAAATAAAGAAAGACATTATGGAAAATATCTGTTTTAACTAACATCTCAGAAACAAATTTTAGGTCTCAGCAGAACCATTGCTATTTTGAATGCCTTTGATAAAGTTTTTTAATCAGCGAACCACATTTTTTACATGATCGGCTCAGAAACGTTTTATTTCACCTTTTTCGTAATTCTTCTTGTTTAACTAATTGCACAAGTGCATCAAAATTACCAGTAATTTTGCATGCCAGTGTTGTCTAAAAACTCATTTCATATTTTGGAGAAAGAGTCCTCGGTGTCGAGATCTTTCTTCAAATTATGAAAATGACCAAACGCAATTTTCTAAGACAACACGCTCGAATGCAAAATTATCTGGTTATTTTGATGCACGAGTGTAATTCGTAGGAATATTTCCCGAATAAGGACATGGACATTAAAAAATACATTTTTATTCCTTTTTAATACAAAAACGTATCATCGCTGCATCGTGGCAAAAAAAATCTGGGACAAAAAAATTCTCGATTATTATGTTCGTTTTGCACATGAAAAAATGGAACGATTTTTATGTCTTCTAAAAATTGTCGATGCTGAATAGCTTCTAGGCTATAAAGAGTATGCACAATCTATTCAGGATATGTTATCATTGTTGTCGTGGAAGTGAAAAGGTTAAATATCGAAGCAATAATTGTAGTACCTTTTGTAAAAGTACTAGGAAAAATGAAAATACGTATGTTTATTGATTTAAAATGTAACAAAAATAAAAACATGATTTTTTAATATTTGGTATTTGCACCATTATTATCAATTAAGGCTCACAAATAACGTGGCATACTTAACACTATAGGTTTCTCGTATACCCTTGCGTTATTTTGATCCCATGCTTCCATTATCCTTTGGCGCAATTCATCCTGAGTTCAAGGCTGGTAGTTGTGTTTATTCATAAATTTCACCACAAACGTTTTCGGTCGGGTTGATATCGGGACTTTTCGAAGGCCACTGCAGAACGGTTACACGAATATGATTTTCTTCTAAATAATTTTGAACTATAATACGGGCCATTGTCGTGTTGAAATATAAAATCTTGGCCATATACTGCACCGATGATATCATAACTTGGTTTAGTATATTGCAATATAATGGTGCATTGAGCCTACCCTGCACCATTTGGCAAACTCGTGGGCCCCTTGCACTAATCCAGCCCTAAATGTTTATAGAAAAGCGTCGTCCACTTTCATTTGTCTTTATCTCTCACCGTATTTCGTACCGGAAGGCCTGTAAATGCGGATTTTTCCATTGTTGCACGACTAAAAGGTTTTTTCATTGGGAAATATTACGTTTTCCCGCATGTTATCTTAATTTATGTATTCATGGGCAAATTCTACTCTAGTCTGCTGGTTTGATTCGGTCCGAAAATTAATTAATTCTATATCTTGACCGTCATTCAAATTTTGGGGCGACCGGAACTTGCTTTTCTAACAATACTTCCATATTCTGCAATTTTATGCTTAGCCAACAGCACGATATTTTTGCTAATTCTCAATTCATCTGCGATATTTCTTATTTTATGTCCATCTCTCAGTCGCGTGTAAATGATCGCTTTTTTGCTCGGTGGTTAACGCGGGCATTTTAAAATAGTATATTAAGATACTAGTTTTAAAAGACCATGTTTTTTTCGCACGAGCAGGAAATTAGGAAACGGCTCGCTTGCGGGTAGTTCATAACGTGCGAGTGCGCTAAATCTTCTTTTAAAACGTGTATTTTATACTATTTTTTCTATTTTGCATGGTTTTTAATGAAAAACATTAATTTATTCCAGGCGCCATCAAAGGTTGGGCGACCATCTTGTCACTTTTGACGTCTGTATTATTAGGAATCCCATTCAAAGCGATATCCACGAAACACCTAAACTGATAATTTTTTTGTGTGCAGTCTTAATTTACATTTTTGATTAAGATCTTTTTTTCATTCTTATAAATTCAGAATTAAAAAATTCAAATCTAAAATTCAAATTTTAATTTTATTCTTACAATAGTCTACATTACAATTCTATTTGCAATTTTCATTTCTTAACCCAAAATCCACAGCATTTACTGTTTTCCACTAATGGGTGGTTTTTTTGCTCACTTTCCAGGTAACACTGATGATGGCTCCGACCGAAAGCGCTCCGTTACGCTAGTTTAGATGTCCTTTTGGATTAAATTTTATGCATGGAATACAAAAAGTATTTCATTTAGTACATTTCGTACATGCACACAGCCTTCACTCTTCATTTACTTAATATACTGCGCTCCAGCACAAAACTAACCAGAACTAACCCAAATTAAAAAAAACTAACTTAACTTTGAAAAAAAAAACATCGACGGGAATCGAGCCCGGGCCGCTGTATCCGAAACAAGGCATTCTACAACTAAGCTACGAGACCACTTGCAAGCAATTATTTGTACCATAAAGATATGCTGTTTGTCGGTGCGCGCGCAACGCGAATCAATTTCATGTAGTCCGGAAAACTGAACGTCATAGGGACGACAATATCGGTAAGGGGCCGTAGTAAGTAAACATAGGCTCTTATGAGAAGTAACCATCCTATCTGGTTTATTATTCTTGGGTGCACCACCGTAGCTAACGAAGCAAGCAAAGGGCCATGCTACAGTGCACCATACGTGAAGTGAAATATTAGTGGAATGATTAACAAAATTTACTAATTCTAATATGCACAACACGCTACTGCACATATCGCCTTCTAAAAAGATCCGTCATCTTTATAAGGGCAATAGACCATGCAGTCAAGGCAAATGACATTTTATCAAAACTACAAATATTGACACAAACGTAATCCATTGAGGATACAAATAGAAGCGGCTAAAAGTGTGAATAGCAACATACTCGAAGAATAACCAGTTCGGGGACGTTATGTTGTGGCCCTTATTTCTAAAACATTAGGAATGAGCACCATAATTGAAGAATGAATAGGAGTCGGTTCCCCGTCTGAAAGTCAATATTGAATCAGATTCTTGTCAAACGGAATCAACTGTACTAGTCTCATATTGCCTTATTTTCTCGGCCCAAATGAAGCAGATATTCCTGACTAAACCTATTTTTCTATAAGCGATACTGAATTAGACAATATATTTCAACAACTCTTGATGTATATTATGCATTATTTGTAAATTCAGTTAGGCTATGATTTTGAGAACTTATTCAATAGATTAAAGGGAATGATAAAGGGCAAAAAATGTCGACCATAAAGGACTTTAAAAGAGAAATTTGACCTGGATAACTATCGAATCACTTATTGGGCGATTGAAAATCCAGAAATTGGACACGTTCCAAAGTTTGAGGGTATCATTGGATGCTTAAAGCGAAATATGATATTCGTAAGGAGAGAGTTTGGAAATTGAAATGCAAGTCCAGTGGGCGAGTGGGCCAATTTACATGAAGACAATTAATCATTATTTCTATAAATTTTAACAATTTAAAATGTTGAAATTGGCTTATTTCTAAACTATACCGGGCCAGAAATCAAAGGAGGCGTGTTCAATTACCAGAAAGGACCTAGAAAATAACTTTACAT
>MU182127.1:512164-538442 GCA_016904865.1 Pissodes strobi
CCGGCGGAGGTAAAAGTGTTGTCATAGCAACATAGATACAATACAAAGAAACATCAAAATAAGCGTCAACAACTCAAGAGTTATTAAACTAAAATTTGTATTTATCACTCAATTTGTGACTGCATTTCTAAAAATCACTAATTTAGGAACAAATTGGTTATTATTTAATCGAACTTACTCAATAACTGCTTATCAATACGGAATTAAAGCGCAATCGGAGACGTAATCTTATAAAATAATTATTGTTGACAGTGTCCACTGACAGCTTTATGTTACAAATTCACCGACACCAGTCTAAGCAAGGCCACCTACGACCGTGGTCTAAGCCGCCTTGCGAACTCATTTATCTTTAATAATAATTAGATATTATTACTATTAAAAATAGATGTTTTTGCATTAATTTGTCGACATTTGAAGAAAAAACAGCATATTTTATGTGGAGGAAAAGTTACTTTTCATGGCTTGCTCTCTATTACCAGCCTCACTCCGTTCGGCTGTTAAACACGAGCGCGCCATGAAAAGTATCACTTTTCCTCCATATAAAATAATATACTATTTTATCACTCGGTAGAAAAAGAATTATTTTATTGAAAGTGTCTACCAGAGTAATAATTTTGCCGCAAAAAATCCTCGGTCTCGTTTTCGTTTAGGTGCACTAACGCTGGTGACCATGTAGTGTCTTAATAGTCAAATATCTGTAATTAGTTACGAAGTATCAAAAACTGAACAAAAGCTCTAAAAAAATATAGTATTGAATATGAGTATGGCATTTTTCAAAAAAAAAAAATCGATTTTTTCGATACATCTTGCTGTAACATTTCAACAATACTTGCCTGAAATGGACTAAGCATACATGTTTCCAATCTAGGAGTATGTAAAATTGTATTCAAGAGAAATCAGAGACGAAGTCTCCCTAAAATTTATTAAGGTATTTTTTAACAATCTGTGGAAAAAGAAACCATTTCGTATATAGTTTTTTTATTGAAACTTTCGACAAGGGTGATAATTTTGCCGCAAAAACGCTAAGACATGGGCTTTTATACTGAAATTCTGATCCATTAATTTTAGTTTTTCTTTCTAAATTATAATCCCTGGTAAATCCCAAAACCTTTTGTATGCAAATTCTTTTCTCTCCAGCAATAAAGAGGGTAGTAGTTTCTTACAGAGGCATAAAACATTTATTTGACACTTAATAGATGCGTGTATTTCAAGCAATAATAAAGCTAGAGAAAAAAAGCGCTTAGGCAAAATTGTCAACCTCTCGAAACCTTTATATTCAAAATGCTCTTCTATAAAGTTTGAAGAATGCCTGAATCGTTCGGATCTGTTACCAAAATAAAGAAATTACATCAAAACCTGAAATAAATGTTGTAATATAACATACTCTATAACTAAATTAAATTGTTTTCGTAATACAATTTTGAAAAATTTGGATATATCATTGTATAAAAATTATACATTGATATTACACAATATGGCAATATATACCCCTCACACGTGAAAATACTACTTATTGACGTGGCCGCAATATATTGAGGGGCCTTCAATAAAAATTGAACCGTTTTAATTTTCTCCAATACTATTCCATCAATATTATTGTTTCAATATACCACTAAGACTATCCATATATTGATCAATATCGATATTGATGCAGTCATATTGACCGTAAAGGGACCCTTAAAGGCAGGCTGCCCGGTAAAAATATTGCTAAATATTTCGCAGTGTTCTGTAAGGTCTTGATTACGTTTAATTAGGCATTTAAAACCCTCTTTCAAGTTGCCGCGATTTAACGACTCTAAACATTCATCATCTTCCCGAAAAGGCAGTTCTTGTTTCCCCAAAGCAAGACTAACATCTATTAAATAGCTAATTAATAAGCAATTTTTCCGGAAGTTTTCGTTGAATAAAATTAAGTTTAAACGGGCGCTTTCCTTTAACGCATCCTGAAGGGTCGCTTATTTTGTTTTAAACGCATTAGAGCCATAAAGTTTTTTTTTCGTACTATCATGCGCAAAGTACTCACTTTACGCACTCTCTAAGATTCGTAAAATATACCTATCTTTATGCAGTGCGTAAAAGAAATTACTTTACGCGCTAGTGCGTAAATTAAATCTGACGTATGTTTTGACATTTAGTGCAGTGCCTAAAATGATTTATTTTGCACACTAGTGCGTAAAGTAATTCTTTTACGCACTAGTGCGTAAAGTAATTTAATAATATTGTTATTTTTTCATAAATGCTACGGTAGTAGAAAAATTTTGTATGGTACTCATGTGTAAAGTACCCTTTTTTATTCATGCTGCGCTTACGGCTCATGCGACAATATTCCCATTCATAAAAAAAGGATCACTTTACACACTTGTTGCATAAATAACTATTTTGTACTACCATGCGTAAAGTATTCACTTTACGCACTCTCCAAGATTGGTAAAATAGGCATTTTTAATGTGCAGTGCGTAAAGCTAGTTATTTTACGCACTAGTGCGTAAAGTAAATCTGACATATTTTTTGACGTTTAGGGCAGTTTGTAAAATAATATATTTAACGCACTAGTGCGTAAAATAATTTATTTTACGCATTAGTGCGTAAAGTTATTTAATATTATTTTTGTTTTTTCATATATTTTTCGATAGTAGAAAAAATTTTGTATGCTACTCATGTGTAAAATAACCCTTTTTATTCATGGGATTGTCACATTCGCCGACGGCTCAAGCGACAATATTCCCATTCATAAAAAGGGACACTTTACACGCTTGTTGCATAAATAACTCTTATGTGTTCTGTAACGGAATATATGTTATCAAATATCAGTCAGTCTATTCCGCTCCATTAATTCTACCTATTTATCAATGGTTTTCAATGCTCGGTATAATGATCGGCAGTGGCATTTATCTGTGAATAGATATATTTCGCACAATTACTTTAAGGAGAACAGGTAGGCAGATTTGTATCTGTAATTTATGGAATCGTGTCGGTGCAGATCGCTTGATTGTGGGAATGCCATCTGTTAGGAAACGGGCTTATCTGGTATAGTTGATAGGTAATTGAAGAACGAATGGTGTTGTTCAATGCCTGTAATCTACAGTAGATTGCTACATTTAGCGTATGTTGAATGTTTCCTTAGTTTGACGCCGGGCTTCCTACAACGGTTGAACGTGTTTTAAATTGCCCAATCCAAGCATTGAAAATTAAAATAGGTAGAACGTACACAATTTTGAAAAGACGGTCAGGCATCTTGTGTGCAGACGTTGACGCGGTAAGTGGTATTAGTTTCTGATCTCAAAATATTTTATTCATCCCGCATATTTTTCAATAATCTTTTCATGTTTTAAATACATTAGTAATAATTGTTTCCAATTCACTGACTTATATTTGGCTAAAGCGAGAATTTAGCATTTTTATATTGCACTTTCGAGTGTTTGACGATTTCAGCAATCTTAATTTTTTATGGTGAACTTTAGGTTTTAATACCGTTTCTTGGTGGATAATTGCGTGTCTTATTGGTCAAATTCGTGTAATTTGATAATGGTTTAATCCAAATATATAGAGAACGTAATTATTTCATCGTTTAGTGGTCATACATATGATTTTACATATTTTCAGTTAAATTGAACAGTATTAGATTTTCAAAGCGAATTTTATATGTTCCTTTAAAAGGTAATTAATTGAATTTGAGTAGAATTTCGCTGAATTTTCCTTTGTAGTACTGTTGATCATAGATATATGATATCAGGCTTATTTCAACTATAATTTTTATCACTTATCGTGTCACGTTTGATCAATGATGTACCCGCATTAATTTGCATATGAAAGAGGTTTAAGCACATGTGTGTAATTTACCTGGTTTATTTGTTCTTTATCGTTTACCTAAGTTCCTATCTCAAAGCGAGATAGTAATTATCTTATCTCTATCTTTAATTAATTGAAACGTAATTTACGTAAAATTATTGTTTATATGCCAAGGGCCATATTTATACATTAAGTAAAGAACCTCGTTTTTTCAATTTTTTATTAAAATCTAGCTATTTTCTATTTGAATTTGCCGAGAGCCACTGTTTGGATAAGTTTCATAATTTTTTCATAATTTTCTTTTAAATTTTTAATTTCAATCATAATTTCTTTTGAATTTCATATTTCAAAGTAAAGAAAGGAGATATCTTGAGTAACAGTAATTATTTATAGTGTTATTTAATCATAGTTATTTACATTTTTTGCTGAACTTTAAATTATAATTTAAGTTCTGATCATATCTACTGTAACTAATAAATTTTCAAGTTTTCAACCTCCTATGTCAAACTGACGCCCACAGGATACTCCTCTGTATAATTTTTATTAGCAGTATACACTGGGCTAGGGCGTTTATTAGAATAGGCAGAAGCAGGTTTCTAGTAAAGATCCCAATACAGTTGCATGATTATAGGATAGTTGGACAAAATAGGTACGAAGTGGTAAATTCAAATAAATTGTGAATACCAATTAAATTTGTTAATCTTTAATAATAAAGTTAATTTCATTTTCATCATATAACAATCTAATTTATAAACCGTATTTCAAGTAATATTTGTAAATTAAATTTTCAGTAATTAATTGTATTTGATTGCATTTTTAATCTAATTTTAATTATATTGATCTCAATTATATTGATCTCAATTATATTGATAACTGCAGTGCACATGGTACCATAACTTGTAATTTAATCATATAGTTAATATGTAATTTATTTTTAAGTTGATTTCTTTCATTTATCGCAAGTGGCCCCTTTATAAATTTAACCGACAGAGGAAATAACTTGATTCACACCTTCAAATAAACTAAAGAAATTAACTTTTGTTCTATCCTTACAAATTAGCGACTGAGCTAGATATTCATTATAAAGTGGCACACTAATTACTTACAGTTCTTCAGAAGCCGCGTGCATTTTAGTACTCCCAGAAACCATTATTTGAGTACCATGAATTTTTTGCTCTACCCAATAAAATGCATGACCATCAATATAAACTATGTTTATATAAACTTCCGCAAAGTCGTTTATGATTATCGTACCAGGAAGTTTAAAACGCTCGCGAAGTATCCCGACGACCCACCCTTTTTTCGCCAAATATTGCCGTTATTATGACATTGGCAAACTTTCCATAATTTCCCTCTTTTCCACTTCAGATCATCGCGAGAAAGGGATTTCAAGCAAAGACAAAGCAATATGGTGAGAGGGAATCATTTCAACCCGAGTTTTAACGTGTGTTACAATTTTTAAACTCAAATACCGTTTTTAAACCCGAAAATCAACCTCAAACATCTAAAATGACAAACCAAAACAAACCAACCACCCACCGATAGGCACGCGCCAATTCAATTGTAATGGTCGTGATCGACGTGATCTAATGATTTTAATTAGGAATAAGCGTCTGACGACCTGACACCTGACAGACACTTGACCCTTCAAGAAGAACAGAGAAGAGGTGAGACGAGGAAGTTGACAATAAAACGTTGCCAAGTTTTAAATAAGCATCTACCCCTAATAATATGAAACAAAGAATTGTAGTACCTATACCTATTTTGATTGTTGGGTCTTAAATTTTATAACATACCATAAAAAATATAATCATTTATATATCAATCATTTCAAGCATGTTTTTTTATGTTTTTTAAAAAGAAAGATTTAAATAAAAAGTGCTCTTTCATAAACAAAGGCAAGATGCAAGCTACTGCCAAAAATAACACCCATATAAGCACAAATGTGTGCGCCTCATACGACTACTAAAATTCGCTGATTTAACGCTCCGTTTCGTGCAACTGAACGGGTGGCGTATTTAGGAAGCCCCCGCGTTAGAGAACCCCAGTTATCGAGCGGAGGACATTGCATGAATACAAATACGTGAAATGAATAAACGTTAACAACATGGACGGACGGGGATAGATAACACACTCGCTTATCTAGCCAATCAGGCAGGGTTATTTATTTAACTGGGGCACCGAACATAAACAATAGACTAGAAACTCTAAGCCACGCCCCCATAACTTCCCTCCTTGCCCCGTCACGGAACCTGATGAAATGCTGTTTAACCGCTCAGGCCTCGTGCCACGTTTCACCCCGTCTGGTTTAAAGCCTGGCGTCTCGCCTTTGTAAGCGCTACATCAAAAAGGCCGAATGAGAGTGGACCTTCTAGTCTCTTGTTAATGTTCGGTGACTGAGGTTATGTAACACGGAGGCTTCCTAAATACGCGAACACGTGGGAAGCGTAGGACCACGGTATAAATAAATATACGGTAGGTTCACTGGAGACAAATTTCGAATTTCGATGGCAGCGTTAGGCGTCCGTCGGAGCCATGGTCGGAGCGAATCCTGATCAAACGCCCTGAGATTGTGTACTGTCGCGTCGCGCTGTACCATGCATCAAATAATAATCGAGAAAAGCGCATCAGCGAATACTTTTTGAATCTCTCCGGAACGTTGGGCCCGACAGACTGCTCGCGGCTGCAGGTGTGCGGTGGCTTTTACGTTTGATGGAAAAACATCAAAACGATTTTGCTGAGTGACTACTCGATATTGTTTGTACTCTGGTAGTATTATAATGGCAGCGCATAACGCGTATGAAGCAAACATTTCCTGGGCTTACTACAGCTAAGTTATGCGGTCGGGCAATGATTTGAGCGTTTAAAAGATAATATGATATTGATTATATTTTTATACTTTTATGACTGGAAATTAGTCAAAAAACGATGTTACTAAATGAAACACTTTGTATTCCATGCAAAATTTAATCCAAAAGGACTTCCTATAAAAGCATAACAGAGCGCTTTCGGCCTAAGCCATCATCAGTATTACCTGAAAAGTAAGTAGAAGAACCCATTAGCAGAAGAAAGAGGCTGTTATGATATCTTTAGGAAGAAAATGATAAAATTGACAATGTTATATCAGGATTCTGAGAGTGTTTAAAACTTGAAAGGCATTAAAATAGGTGTATAAGTTAAGAATTGTGCTTTTTTGTATTTTTTTGTGTGAATTTTTTTAGAGACAAAGGAAAATGGTAGAGGTTCTTACACTTACTCGTCAATGGACCTGAAGAGCATATCAACGAAGAGTAAACAAACAACACCAACAAACAACGGTTAAATCACAGTTAAAAAGTTAAAAGTCACATTTTAAAAAGGTAACATAATTAAAGGACAGTGCCCAAAGCCACGTTTTTCGTGGAACGACAAAGTGTGTCGTTGAAGTTGACAGTCTTGCCAAGCAGACTCTGAAGCCGCAGGAAGTGAACCGCAAAAAAATTAGCGGTAAATTTAAATCTTGAAACTAAATATTAAATTAATACAGAACGTTATTCTGAATACAAATGAAGTAACTAACATTATAAAGTAAGTCTGGAGAACAGACTGGCGGACACTAAGCTAGATGAGACCAAAATATATGATCAATGTTATATAAAATAATTTTAGAGCATAAATGATGACCTAAGAAGCTATTGTATTAACAAAAAAGAGAGTGCTTACTTGACTGAGTAATAGAATATTTGGAAGGAAAACTAATGTCAAAAATGTTTTTATAAAAAATAGAAGTAAATGAAGTAACTAACATTACAAAGTAAGTCTGAAGAACAAACTGGCTGACACTACGCTAGATGTGGCCAAAAGATATGATCAATGTTATATAAAATAATTTTAGAGCATAAACGATGACCTAAGAAGCTATTGTATTAACAAAAAAGAGAGAGCTTATTTGATTGAGTAATAGACTATTTGGAAGGAAAAATAAAGTCAATTTTTTTTTATAAAAAATAGCTGTATTAAAGGCAGACATCAGCCCGACCAAATCTACGAGACGGCCCCCCCCCCCCTTTGTTGGGTTGCTAAAATTCTTATTTGAAAATTGAAATTAAAAGTTTTGTTAAGAGTATTTATAATCAGCGCAGCAGATATGGGCAAGACTGACCCCACCCAAAACTGAGCTGTGAAGAGATGAAATAAATCAGATACTCTTGGTGGATAGTTATGAAAGAAAATTAAAGAAAGAAAAAAGTCAGTAAGTAAGATTTATATAAGTGAACACAAAAGAACTTTAGTTAAGAAGTCTCCTGTGCAAAGGAATATATGATTTATTTAGATTAACCTGAATATTCAGGCAATTGTTCTGAAGCAGCTCGCTGTTGATCTCGATATTCTCCAAAAAGTCCAGGCTGTTGAAAATTTTTGATGAAATACTATGTAAGATTTTTGAGTTGGAATGAGGGCTAAAACTATGATTATAATTGCGTAAATATTCTCCAAAAGAAGAATTATTCCTATTTAAATGTTCACTGATGTGGACCTTAATGCCCTGCATGTTCTGCCAATGTAGGTGCTCTCACACGAATTGCATGACAATTTATAGATTCCACTTTTCGAGAGGGCATCTATTTTATTTTTCGTATTGTTTGGAAATGTTTGTAATTGATTCTTATTTTTGAAAGAGATAAAAGAATTACTGACAAATTGGGGAATTGTTTTAGAAATCTTTTCATTAGTTTGAATATTAAAAAAGGGGATCGAGAAGTATTTTTTACATGTATTGTCCAACAAGCCGTGAGAAATTTCCCTTCGCAATTTCTTGAGTTTGGTTTTAGATATCAGATTATCAACAAGACTGGGGTCAAATTGGTTGTTGAAGGCGATCTGTTTGATTATAAGTTCACTTCATTGTTGTATTCTCTATTAGAGAGAGGTACATTGAGTAGCCTATTGACGTAGCAATGAAAAGCTGCCATTTTGTGCTGCCAAGGATGGTGGGATAGATAGGAAATAGTATGGTCAGTCTTGGTAGGCTTCCTGTAAATGGCAAAATCAAGCCCATCCAAACTTCTACGAACAGTGATGTCCAGAAAATTTAGTTTTTATTAGACTCGAATTCAATCGTAAAATTGATGTTTGGATGAATGATATTTAACTTATCCAAAAGAGCATTGGCTCCCTGAACTTCACAGTTCAGAAAACAAAGACAATCATCCACATAACGGAACCAATGAAGGATTACACGATTGTCAGGAGTAACTATGTGTACATTCTCTAAGTTATTCATAAAGACATCTGCCAAAAAAGGTGAAAGACAGCTGCCCATTGCTAGGCCATCAAGTTGTTTATAATACTTATCGTTAAATTGAAAAAAATCTTGAGACAAACAAAGGTTAAGGAGAGATAATATATTATTTTTTTGTTCATCGTTAACGTTACATGAAGCTAGAAGGTCAACAACAAGCTGTACTGCCTCTGTTTTTGACAGCGTAGTGAAAAGGTTGGACACATCAAAGGAGACCATAATATAGTTTTGTGGAAGTGTTAAATTCTTAAGTTTATTAATTAAAGAGATTGAATTACTTACCGAGTATGTAGGAGTAAACTTGGTGATATCATTAATTAAGTTATAAGTAAACTGCCCTAGGAAATAAACAGGTGTGTTGGTGAAACTTACCACAGGTCTGATAGGTGTGTCTATTTTATGAATCTTTGGTAGACCATATAACTTCGGTATTGTAGGATTGCTAGGAATTAGATTCTTTCTAGCATTATTTTCTTCAAAAAACACCCCAAAGTGCTTGATGAATCTGGTGACTTTCCTTATGAAGCTGTTAAAAGGGTTGTTAGGGAAAAGAGAAAAACTATTGTCGACTAAGATTGTCTCAACTTTAGAGATGTAATCTGTCTTTCTGAGAACAACCAAACAGTTGCCCTTATCTGCTTTTGAAATAATAAGATTTTAATTTTTCATTTTTAACTTGAATTTTTCTAAAGTTTTGAAGTAAACATTAAAAGTACGAGTATTAAACTGTGGAAGGTTTTTTTTTTGGTATTGTAAAGAATATTCTGAAAATCATTGCGGATTCTCTGTTTGATGTTGGAATCATTTGAAATTTGTTCGACCAAGGCATCAAGTTCAATCGCTAACTGCAAAACGTCGCCCTCAGAAAGCGAGGGTTTCAAACAATGTTTAAGACCTAAATTTATACGCTCAAGTTCATCCGCGTCAAAAACTGTATCGGTCAAATTCTTAACCCTTCCATGAAATTTAAAATTTAAGAATCTCTTAGAGGCAGAGTTAAATCTTTGTAAGGTAGAATTGATTTTTTGTTTAATTACAATATCTAGTTTTAACTTTACTTATGATTTTTAGCTTCTGACAGCTCATCGGAGATGCTATTGGCAAAATCAGAGAACTGATCGAGACCAAATTGGTTAACGAATGTATCATAACTGTTCTTAAGTTGGCAGTTCAATGCAGCAAAGACCCAAGCAGCAACGTTTACTAAGAGGGCCAATATAGCGGGCCCTGACATCATTATGGCAGGATCGACCATTCCTTCATCCTCGTCAATCGGGCTGCTGGGTGTCTCGGTCAACAGCAATATGTCATGGCATGACCATGTTCCCAACATCGCAAAATCAGCCTCCCAGAAGCTTGGTGCGCTATTTCGCAACAAAAAACTCTATACACCGCAGCAGTTGCTCTTGCTGTACAAAGCGCAAATAAGACCGTGCTTAGAATATTGCTCACATATCTGGGGTGCCGCACCAAAGCATACCCTAAAGCTGCTGGATTCCATTCAAAAGAGGGCTGTGCGTCTCGTCGGCGATCCGGAGTTGACCCGGAATCTGGATAGTCTGGAACATCGCAGACATGTGGCCGAGATGTCTCTGTTTTACAGATACTTTCACGGCAGATGTTCTCAGGATTTGGCCCGCATAATCCCGCCCCTGGCAACTCTTGTCAGACAGTCCCGACAGACGGCAGGAGCGCACCAGTTCGTCGTACAACTAGAAACACCTAGAACATCGCTTTACCAGAACTCCTTTGTCTGGCGCACTGCATCACTGTGGAACTCACTTCCAGGACATCTGTTTCCCACTAATTACAACCTACAAATATTCAAGAACCGTGTCAATCAACATCTTCGCACACACACCGCTCGTCGAGCGCCATATGATCTCCCTTTAGTGTGTGTGCCATTGCCATAAAAAAAAAAATTGGTCAAATCTAGTCTAGCATAGTGTTTAGAAATTTCGGATTTAAGGAGTTTGAGTTGAAGATCCTGTTTATATTTAAGGGGAACATTTTTGGAAATTTTAACTGTGGCAAACTTAGGTGTGACCTCCTAATTAATACAACTGATCAAAAACCATATGTCCACTTGAGTGGTGGCCCTCCTCAAAGACAGTCGTCTGCATCCTTCAGCCAAATCTGCCATACTGCAGGTCCAATGACGAGTAAGCGTAAGAACCCCTACCATTTTCCTTTGTCTCTAAAAAAATTCACAAAAAAAAATTACAATAAAAGCACCATTCTTAACTTATACACCTATTTTAATGCCTTTCAAGTTTTAAACACTCTCAGAATCCTGATATAATATTGTCAATTTTATCATTTTCTTCCTAAAGATCTCATAACAGCCACTTTCTTCTGCTAATGGGTGGTTCTTCTACTTACTTTTCAGGTAACACCGATGATGGCTTAGGCCGAAAGCGCTCTGTTATGCTTTTATAGGAAGTCCTTTTGGATTAAATTTTGCATGGAATCATGGAATACAAAGTGTTTCATTTAGTATGATTCATACATGCACACAGCCACTACTCTTCACTCTTCACTTAAAAAACGATGTGTATTTATAATATTTATATAAACACTACTTGAAAATTTCAGATTATATTGTAATTTTTACATGTGAGGCCAAGCGTCAGTTGCTTTATACGACGAGCCGCCATTGCTTTCCGGTATATGATCTAGGTCCTAATTTGGTTGCTTCGAAGCTTGTTCTGATAACTTTATGTACTATCAGTTTATTCTAATTTCAGGTGAAGATAGCTAAATAAAACTAGAAGATAACAAAGTGCGTGGCAATAATTTAAATTCATATAAACGCTATCGCTCAGTCTTTAACTTCAAAGTAACACATGTGACAATCGATGTGACTCTTTGAGTATTATTGTTAAAGATTTTCAAACCTACGACTTAACATCCAATGTTGAAAATCCTAAACAAAATCAACAATCAGCTTATAGTCAGCTCCCTAACGTCGTTAAACCCATAATTTAAGCCTTATCCGATATAGAAATTAAACTGCCACAAAATTAAATTGAGCACAATTCTGATTTGCAGACGCCGCCGCATTCTACATTTAATGAAACAACTTACAATGTCGTGAAAATTCCAGACGAATAATAAATTCTATACTTTCCCCATGTTTATCAAACGCTTGATGTCAAATAAGAAAGTTGCGAACATCACAAAATAATTATGGTGTATATACTCCGAAAATAAATAATGACGAATTTATTTTACAACTCTTGCGAGGCTATACAATTTCAGGAGAAAGGTATTGTATAATATACTTTCATAAAGGTTACCCATTTCTAAGGTCGAACCAAACTTATTTACAACTTTTTGATGAAAAGCGCCAAGGCCAACATTATTACGTAGAAAGAAAATTAATCATACCTACATTAACAAACACCCATCATGAAAGTAAAGTAAATTCTTGAGGTATTACACAAAAATCAGAATAGGAAAATGAAAACAACAATATCTAACTATAATAGATAAATTCGTGTGATAAAACGTGTATACACTGGTAAAATTAACAATCCTTCCAGACCGTTTAACTTTTTTTATGGCACTGGCACACGCCCTAAAGGGAGATCCTATAGCACTCGACGAGCTGTGTGTGTGAAGGTGTTGATTGACATGGTTCTTGAATAGCCTTAGGTGTAGGAGTAAAAAAATGTCCTGGGAGTGAGTTGCACAGTGAGCCAGATAAAGAAGTCCTTATAAAGCGATGTTCTGAGTATTTCCAGTTTGTACGACGAACGGGGCCGCTCTTGCTGTCTGTCGTGACTGTCTGACAGGCGTTGCTGGAGGCGGGAAGAGGCGGGTCAAATCCTAGGAACATCTGCCGTGAAAATATCTGTAAACCAGGGATATCTCGGCCACATATCTACGATGTTCCAGACTATCCAGATCGCGGGTCAACTCCGAGTCGCCAACGAGACGCACAGCTGTATTCTGAATGGAATCTAGCAGCTTTAGTGTGTGCTTAGGTGTCGCACCCCAAATGTGTCAGCAATATTCTAAGCACGGACCAAATTTCTATTGCCCCAACTTCGAACTTTCTTCAGATCTTGATTAATTGCTGTAATCTGCTCCGGTCTGCGGATATATGTCTCAATCGCTGGTAAAGGTTTATCCAATCTAGATTGGGAGACAAGGGTCTGTCATCTGCAAAACTGTAAACAGAATTATTGGTTTCGGTCAGCAGGTCATTAATATAGATGAGAAACAGAGTTGGTGAAAGTATTGCGCCCTGAGGCACGCCCGCGTTGATAATGGTGAATGTGTCTGAGACGTGTCCATCAGCCGCAACGTGCAGAGATCGGTAGTTAAGGAAACTGACAAGCCATCTGCAAAGAGAGGCTGGCAGACCAAATGACGGCAGTTTGTTGAACAATGCCTTCGAAATATCCAACACAATTGCTAGAGATTCTTCGTAGTTCTCAATTGCCCTACTACATATATGAATGACATTGGCCAATTATCTCCTGCCGACCTCTCTTTGCGAAGGCTTTATTTGTCATCTCTAATTAATCTGTTGGCCTCAAGGTACTTGAGTAGCTGCTGATTGACTACACGTTCCATGATTTTGGAGATTATTGGAAGCCAGACAATTGGGTGATAGTTTGAGGGCGTGGTTTTCTAGCCTTTTTTGGAATAGGTTGCACTCGAGCGATTTTTCAAGAAGATGGGTAAATCCCTTTTTGGTAAGACAGAGAAAAAGTGGGGGAAAATGGGTGTTAGTTCGTTGGCGCAGTTCTTTAACACGATGGCAGGTATTCCTCCGGTCCTGATGCCTTTTGCGTATCTAGTTCTTTGAGGATTTTCCGAATATCACAGTGATGAAACTTAACTTCTGACATTGTAGTGTTGATGTGGGATATGGTGGTGAGAGCCGTGCCTTGGGGACGTTTAAGGTAGAGTGCAATGAAAACATTTTGGCGATCATGTTTGCTTTGAACATCAATACTAAGTATTTATTATTTTTTATAGATTATTTTTTAAATAGACTACCTGGTTTTAAGCGAATTAACCAGGAACTCCCTAATTTATTTAAGCATTAAAATATTTAACCATCTACAAGATCATATAAAAACTGCAAGAACTCTTATAAGTTTTAAGGGATCAATGGGATCATTCCTAAAAAGTAGAGCATTTTATAGCATGGAAGAATATTTTGCAGTTGGCTGGGAGTAAACTCTGACGCTTTTTTTCTGTTTTATTTTATTTATTATATACAATTTAGGTGTGCGTTTAATTGATGAATTTGTGCATGTATAGTGCTTGTTTCAAACAAAACTTTCTTTTTTTTATTCTTTTTGTGCTCTTCCAAGCTTTAACATTTTGTTTTTAACTTCTTAATTTTAACTTTTATTTGTAACATTTTATTTTCTACATTAGTTACATGCTTATTTAATTTAATAAGCTTTTTCTACAAATATTATGTATTTATGATAATAAAGCATGTCTGAATCTGAATCTGAATCATTCCATCCCCACATTTCCATCCCCACATATCCATCCAATTTGCCGAGATTTACCCTTAAATTCGAATGCAGTCACCATTGGAGGGAACTTGAGAATTATATAGGTCAGATCTAGCATAAATAAGGTTAGTAAGTCTAAATGAATCAAAAATTAGCAACATTATACTTATACCGCCGCGTAAGATGTTTACACATCAAAGAAAATTCAATAAATAAATTAGGGAGTTTCTGGTTAATTCGCTTCTAGGAATGGGCATTGGGATATTACTAGTTTCTGGGGTATTATGGTGCCTTTCAGAGCCAAAATTGTACAGATACATCTTAATTTTTTTTGTATATTAGGCAGCAAGTTTCCACTATAAATAGACAGCACAATGTCAATATCTTCAAGTCCCTGAATAAAGGCCTACATGTTTATCTTGGGCCTAAGCGACCAACGACCAGCGATAGCTCTTTTCTGAAGGACAAAAACAGAGTTAAAAAGATACCGACTGCAGGAGCACCAAAATGCAATTCCATACCTCAGATGGCTCTCTACAAGGGAATAATAAACATTTCTGGCAGCCTCCAAACCCAGCTCCTTTGCCACAACACTGATAGCCACAACACCCACTAGCTACTTTCTGTCTCAAGATTGAAATATGTTCGAGGAACTTCAGAACTCCAAGGACCCTATTACAGCTACTCAATTCTAAATATTTATCGTATATTACTATTTGGTCGGCACAAGCGAATTTGAAGCTCAATAATTTAGTCTTAGCGTCGCACTATTGTTTAACCTTCATTAAGTTTTCAGACACACTTTTCATCAGTGATTGCTGATCACAATCCGACCATAAGGTTGTTGTATCGTCAACAAAGACTGAAAAATGTCCTCTAATGTTCAGAGAAGTCAAGTCATTGATGTACAATAGGAACAAAATAGGGCCGAGTACAGAACCCTGTGGAACTCCATGTTCAATTGAGCATACATCAGACACAGTTCCTTAAGATTTAATGATCTGTTTCCTATCTGATAAGAAGGATCTAAACCATGCCAGGGCAAGCCCCTTGAAACCATAGTTAAAGAGTTTGCCGAGCAGTACTTCATGATTAACGCAATCAACTGCTTTAGAGAAGTCACAAAAAGCCTCGCCGGCAAAGTATCCGATATTCAGGCTCAAAAAAAGCTCCTCCGGGAGGGCAAATATCGCATCGCCCGTGCTTGAACCTTCCCGAAAGCCAAACTGACACCTAATTATATATATGTATCTCAATTTACCCCCTTTGAATGATGGTGTTATCACAGAAATCTTGAGACTTCGGGAAAGTTGCCGTTTCAAAAGAATTATTTATGGCGTATGCCAGGGAGGAGAGTGACTGGTTTGGTAAACTCTCTAAAATTCTGATCGATATCGCGTCAATACCAGCAGTTTTTTTATTTGTAACTTCATGTAAAAGTTTCTTGATCTCATCTGGATCAGTATGTGAGAGAAAAAATGAGTCCTGAATATAAAGATTCCAAGTATAAGATAAAGGGTCAGTCTGGGGTTTAAGGCTACTTGTTATTTTCTTAGCCACAGAACAATAATATTGGTTAGAAACATTTACGTCAATTGTATGTTTGTTTGGTTTTGATGCATGGCCTCGGAGTTCGTTGATAATGCTCCAATTTTCTCTGGTCTTATTAAGTGCCTTCTCCACTCTAGACTTATAATAAAGCTGTTTCGCTTTTCTTATGGTTTGTCGATATACCCTTTAGTAAGCATTATAGTAGTTGCTGAAATTGTTGACTATTTGTATACTTTCGTAAGGTGTGTAAAGATCTTAGATTAGTCGAAGAAGTTTTTAGTACAAGAGTGATCCATGGTTTTTTACATTTGGCTCCAGTTTTTTGTAAAGGGAAAGTTTATGGTTGGGATACACAAATTCTTTTATTATTGCTTAAGACCATAAAGAAGGGTGTGGTATTCTAATTAACCACTTTTAATGAACAGTATAACATAGGGTGGTGAGAAATTGAAACATGTATTCGGTATTGATATAATTTAATAATGCAGGTGTAAATTGCATTTAAATATAATGGAGATAAACAAACAATGTTTTCTTTGTTAAATAGAAAAAATATATATACAATTCTTAGACTACAACTTTCAATCACTCATCATTCGTTCCAGTATAAAACTAAAATTACAAAAGGTTTCTTAAATTTAAAAATGTCTACTGAAGCGTCTTGATTATTGAAATTAGTTTTTATCTTTATTATTTTAAGACTTCGTCTTCAACTTAGTAACTTTCACACATCATACCTTGTCCCTTCGCCTGCTTTACCTGCCTTGCTTTACAGGAATTCGACCAGGAATGTCAGTCTGCCTTCCGCCATTTTATGTTCCAACGTGAACGGGGATGCTATCGTTTCTAACTTCGAAGAATTGCTTTTAAGAAGCACAAAGGAGGTCTTTGTTCAAACCTTGGACAAAGATAACTGAGGTGCACGCAATATTTCCTAATATTCGTGCATACAAGAGAAATTGGCCCAAAAAGGAACTTGACCTTTGGCCGGAGAACAGCACGTTTTACTGCTATTTAAGCGAACGTCTTAACTGAACTGTGAGGCTAGAGAGCAGCTGGACTGATCTAGTACATTTTAGTGGATGTAAGACACTTTCAAACTAATTAATTGCCTCAAACAGAGCTAGGACAGGGCTAGATGTTTTTGGCGCGGAAACTAGGAGAGCTGTGACTAGACAGATCCTACGCGAATGAGTGTTTGCTACGCACTGACTTCAGTGTTGCCAGATGGATATTTTACTTAACAGTAGGACAAGGCAATAAAAAACAGTAGATATGTCTATCCGAACAGTAGGATTTTTTATTAAATGCGTTTTTATAAATTATGGACAAAATATATTGAAAAACCACAAAGTAAGTATGCATACATGTCCCTATTCTAACATTAAACCTATAAACAAGAATATTTTTGGACAAACTTTAAAAAAAAACTACAGGGTTTACTACTAGACGGACCTTCCCCACCTGATAAATCAGCATCCTCGGAGCTAAAAATATTTACAATTAAACCCGATTTCTACGTTAAAAGATAAACTAAATTAAGTAGGTACCTGCTCATCTTCTTCACTGTAAAAAATTACGTTATAACTATTAATATTAAAACACCCACAAAGACGATTACTCAAGGAACAGACTAGAAACAAGTTGTAAGTTGTTTGAAACAACTTACATTCAAGCAAAAACGGACGCGAACAAAACCAAAACAAACGAAAATAAATTATAGGGGGTTCCCCGACGCGCTAATATAAAATCAAAAGCAGTACGATCTTTGAGAGGTTTATTACCAACATCAGATGGAAACGATAAAAAACAAAGGAAAAATTATCAGTGTGGCCGTGAATTAGGGTCGCTTTTTATTTTTGCCCATGTTTTAATAAATCATTTTAACAGGAGATTTTATGTTGAAAACAGTAGAACAGTAGGTGAAAGCTAAGAACAGTAGATCTACTGTTAAAACAGTAGGTCTGGCAAGACTGACTGACTTGATTAATTTCTTTCCTTCAGCTAGTCGCCTAGCGGCAAAACTACATAATAAAAGTGGGCGGTAACACATATCAAATTCATTTGAGATTACAAGGGTAGAAGCTGTTTTCTTTCTTTATTTGACAGACTGATTCTGACGGAGACAAAAATACATTAAATTGAAAACGATTACAAAAGTTTTCCTTTACTAGTGAAAGTTGGCTCTATTGTAATCTCTTATATTGACAGCACTGCTGTACAGGTTCGAATTAAGGGATCATCCGTCTAGGGTTGGACTAAGGAGCATTAAAGAACTTGACATTTGCTGATTTAAATGTACAAATTGGGTTGTACCCGGGGTGAAATAAATCTATTTTGTTTAATTACGGCTCATTCATTCTACGTACATACAGGGTGTTATCACCAAACTATACGGTGAAAAACGATAGTTTCTACACGTGTTGGGGTGTTTCCCCAACAGTTTTATTAAAAATATTTAACACCAGGTCACCAAAGAAGTTTAGTGGAGCCAGAGAACGATATATTCCTGTCCAGTCAGTAGCTTCACATAGATTTTGGAAACGATCAAAATACTATAAATTCGGCCGACCTTAATTTGACTTGGTTGGTTTTTCTATATAAGCTAATCATGGCAAAAATTGACTCGTGGTCAGACAACCCTGCAGGCATAACACGAACATCACAAACTGCTTAAGCGGCAAAATTTGAACATAAATAATCAATTAATGTTTGTGAAAAGATGTAACCCTTGTAGCCTGTGAGACAAGCATTTGCAAATTAAAAGAGTCAAGTAGATTTTTTAGGCACTGAGATTCATTCGACTTAGTCAGGAAGTCAATATTAAAGTGTACCACAAACTATTACTTTTGCTCCAATTGGAAACAATGCCAGCAACTCAAGGGAACCAAGGAACTCTCTACTACCATTACCAGGCGCGCGATAAATACATATAACATAGAGGTTAAAATCATTAACATATATTACGGAGAATTAAAATTTACCGTCAATAATATGTTCGTCAAACTTTCCTACCTTAGTCACTGTAACATTTTCTACAATAGATTTTTTTACCAAAATCATGGTGCCCCTATGACCCGACTGCCTTCTGCACTAAGAGGATGCAACAGTATAATTAGCTATGACACAGGGTTCATCAGGTCTCAGCCAGTGTTCAATGACAAGCAATAAGTCTGGAGAGCCAATAGATTCAATATAAATTTCAAATCTACTTTATTACGTAAAGAAGAATTTAGAAGTAACAGTGACACATAATTCTTGTTTAAGTAATTTTCATCCAAGGTTTTATTTATAAACAAGATTGATCCTCGGATTGATACATACGAATTTATGGTGTGCCAATATTAGGTGAATCCTCATTAGATTCGAATGCAGTCACATTGGAGGGAACTTGAGAATTATATAGGTCAGATTTAGTATAAATTAGGTTAGTAAGTCTAAATGAATAAAAATTAGCAACATTATTTTTCACCAACTTTGCCAGTTTAGTAAACCCTTTCTTATTAAGATAGGGTTTTAAATGTGTGAAGTCTTTGTATGAAAATTGATGACACAAATCTAAAAAGTCAATATTAATTGAAAATCTTCTTAGATTCATGGTAACAGACTTTAGTTTCATGTTAACAGCAAATTCATTTTGGTTGTATGGAGTATTGTACAGAAAAGGAAGACTGCAGACATCAAATTTATATAAAAACACTTATTTGCTAAGAGAGTTATATAAGATGTTCTTATTCACTATGATTTAAGCCCGCTAAAACTATAACATAATCGTTAACTGACAAATCTGATATATAACAATCACATGTTTGAACTAGGTCACTAAATTTGGAAAAGGGTTTACTTATCACTTGGATATTAAAGTTTGTAAGTACTTGTGCTAAGTAGGGATAAATGGTTTTTGCAAAATCATCAGTCAAAATAATGACTATGTTGCTCTTTGGCTTTTCTTCATTTTTGGCAGACGCATGATTGGTAGCATGTATGTTTGAGCTGCATTTTACAGGTGTAGATGCATTTGGATGTGATGAACTATTTGCCTTTGCAAGCGTTCTAGACATTTTTATAGTAAACAGATCCAGATGAGCTTTTTTTAAATCCTTTACGTCATTTACAGAAGAAAACACTGTTTCTTCTGTGAGGGTTTCAATGGATATTTTCATTTGGTTTATCGTATTCTTATATTCAACAAGTTCTTTGTTAAACTTTACAGCTCCATTACGTAATGAATCCAATTCTTCCTGAAGTTTTTTGTTTTTGGCCATCAAGGACACAACTTCCTTATTAAGTGTCAACTTTTCTGCCTCCAGAGTCTTAATGGTTGCTTCAAGGTTCATTTCAGAGTTGATGAGGCTATCCTCGTAGTCTTGCGTTCTTCTTTGAAGTCTCTTAATAAAATTGTCCTTATCGCGATTGGCCGTCTCCAACTGCTTGATTTCTTCTTGCATTCCTTGAGTTAGATATTATAATCCGTTCGCATTGAGGAGCAAGCTAATCCAGGACGGCCGCGATTGCAACGACTCAAATGTCGCTTCTAAAAAGCTAGCCGTTAGGGCGGTATTAGATTTTCATTATACTATTATATTCGCAGTGTATTTGGATCCATAGCATAGCTTATTTTTAATAGACGGTTTAATTTAAAATGAATTTTCGCTTCAAAATCCACTACAAATTCGTCCGAAGCAGACTATCGTCCTAAAAAAGTCCGGAAAATTCGGATTTTTACACAATTCTGCCATTTAAAATCGTTTTTAAACGGATTTTAGACGATAAAAAGCATATTTTAAATTTAACGAAATGTCAAAAGTATTATTCAGATGCCCAGATGCTTAAAACAATATCGAGTCATGGCCCTCTTCTAAAATTTGCAAAATTTGGTTATTGACTTTCCCAAATCACAGGGTGGCCGCCCCAAAATGACTAGCTGGTAGTAGTAGTAGTAGTAGTAGTAAGGGTGGGGGGGCCGAAGCCCGGTAAGTAGGCCTATAAGTCCCTTTTCACCATCCCCGATCCGCCCTCCCCTACCTGGCTACTTCCAACACCCGGCCCGCACTGAAACGGCCCGTCACCTTGATAAAGGTGAGGACGTCCTCCCAGTCCAGATCCTTTAGATCTTCCCGAGCAAGTGTTGGTGCTCCCAGTATCTTCCTCCTTAGGCGACTCCACCTATCACAAATTCCTATATAGTGGTATGAGGACTCCTCCCCTGTCCCGCAGTTCAGGCAGAGTGGGCTGTCCCTCACGCCGATAAGGTGCAGATGTCTGTTTAGGCTTCCATGCCCAGTCAGAATACCTACCAAGTTCCTGATGTCCTCTCGGCTCTTTTTTAGCAGTCGCCTTGCTTTGGATCCGTCAGGATTTGGAATCATTTCCTTGGCTTGTCTGCATCCTTCTTTTCCTCTCCAATTGTGTTTTGTCTTGCTCCAGGCCCAGTTATTTAGTTCCTGAGAGATTTGCCTTTTACTTAAGCCCAAACCAGGTTCTGGACCGACGAGGTGGCTCGTTGAGCCTTGTCTTGCCAATTCATCGGCCCGTTCGTTGCCCTCGATGCCACTGTGCCCTGGAACCCATCTGAGTCTTACTTCCTTGTGCACAGCCAATCTGTCTAGGGCGTCTCTACATTCCTGAACTAGCTTACAGCTTGCCCTGGGTTTTTGGATCGCCCTGAGAGCGGCTTGACTGTCCGAGTAAATATATATACTCTCTACACCTTCTGTTACTTCCGCCTTGGTTGCTACTTCCAAAATAGCAAACACCTCCGCCTGGAAAACAGTGGCATATCTCCCCAGCGAAGTGCTTTCTCCTGATTTAGTGTTGTCTAGGTATACACCGGCTCCGGATGACTGTGTATTAGCCATCCATGAGCCGTCAGTGTACCATGCGTGTGCGCCGCTCGGCGTACGTACCTGGCCTGACAGCCACTCTTCCCTTGATGGAAATTCCACTTGGAAATTCCTTCTCAGTCTTAATCTGCCATCTGGAATATTGCCTTTGGTCGCAATGATGGGTAGATCCCTACTCATTTTGGCGGCAATAGTCGTATGGCCTTTCCCTGTGTAGTCCGTTCGCCATAGGCCACTGTCGATCATCCTTTTGTGAGCCGCCATTGCCTCTCTCTCAATCCAGATCGGGAGGTCCGGCAGCCCCAGGATGATGTTCAGTGCTGCTCCGGGAGTTGTTCTCAATGCTCCGGTAATACCCAAACAAGCCAGCCTTTGCAGTCTGGCCAGTTTCTGGGCATTAGTGGCTCTGGTCACCGCTGGCCACCAGACCACGGATCCGTAGGAAATCCTCGGTCTTATCACAGCAGTGTACAGCCACTGGAGGATGTAAGGTTTTAAACCCCACTTCCTACCTACCGTTCTCCTTAGTTGCCACATAATCGCGGTTGTCTTATTCACCACCTGTTCAACGTGTGCCTTCCACGTCAATTTACTGTCTAAAATCACTCCCAAATATTTGACTTGTTGACTTAGGCTCAGTCTCGTCTGGTAGAGTATGGGATGTATAAAACCTGTTAGATTTCGTTTCCTTGTGAAGAGAATGAGTTCGGTCTTCCCTGGGTTTACTGAGAGACCATTCTCCTCACACCAACCTTGAACTATCCGACACGCCACCTGCATACGCTCGCAGACCGTTCTCACGAACTTGCCCGTGATCATTACTAGCCCGTCGTCAGCATATGCCTGTGCGTAGAATCCCTCAAGATTTAACCTTCTCAGGAGGCTGTCCATCACCAGGCACCACAAATGTGGCGAGAGGCAGCTGCCTTGTGGGCAACCCCCTCTTACCCCGGCCTCGACGCGAACTTCTCCCAGCGTGGCGCTGATCTTTCGGTCTTCCAGTGCCGTTTTTACCCACTTGACCAAATGAACTGGTGTTCTCCTGGCCTGGAGGGCTTGACAGATAGTTTTCGTTTTAGCCTTATCAAAAGCTCCTTCTACGTCAAAGAAGAGCGCTAGCGCCATTTCTTTGTTTTCTATTGCCTTTTCAGCCCTTCTAACTACAGAATGGAGAGCCGTTTCAGTCGACTTCCCCCTTCTGTAGGCGTGCTGATTATCATGTAGCGGAGAATCAGTTAAGATCTCTTCCATGATGAACCTGTCAATCATTTTTTCCATTGTCTTCATTAAAAATGAAGTTAGACTTATAGGCCTAAAGGACTTGGGATGGGAATAGTCTCTCTTCCCTGCCTTGGGGATGAAGACGACATCCGCTGCTCTCCAAGCTTGTGGAACGTACCCTAGTGCTACGCTGGCCTCGAATACTCTCTTTAAGTAAGGGAGTAACGTGTGAAGGCCCGCCTGCAGCATCATGGGTATAATTCCATCCGGCCCTCCTGCCTTATATGGACTGAACTCCCCCACTGCCCAAGTTATGGATTCCTCAGTCACCACACTGCGGGCAAGGTTCCAGTCCATCTCTGGCTCTGGTTCCTCGTCCCAGTTGGTAGTCTGTACCTCTCCGGGGAAGTGGGTTTTTAGAAGAAGCTCTATCGCTTCCTCTCTGTTCGCCGTCCATTGTTCGCCTGTTTTCAGAGAGCCAATCTCTTTTTGTCTTTCCGAGCCCAGCAGCTTAAGCAGACGCGCTGAGTCCGAGAGAGACTCCATCTCTCCACAGAATTTCCTCCAGCTGTCTCTTTTGCTGCGTCGGACCTCGATTTTAAATTTCCTTCTGGCTTCCAGATACACGTCCCAGAGCTCCTGCCGCCCTTCCCTGAAAGCGTGGCGGTGTGATCTTCTCACGTCTTTTTTAAGACGGTCCAGAGTATCACTCCACCAAGGCAGCCTCTTGTCGCTCGCTTTCTTAAGTGGGCACGCTTGTTCATAGGAGTCGACGATTACACTGTTTAGCTTTACCACCTCAATTTCTAGTTCTTGTTTTGATGAAATAGCCTGCCCTAAAGTTCCCATGGACATTACCAGACTTTCCCTAAATTTGTTCCAGTCTGTTGCCCTCGGAATTCTTTTCAGTGGCTTCTCCATCTTATCCGATTTAATTTCGAATCGGATCATTCTATGATCGGACATAGTTATGTCCCTACTTACCCTCCAATTGGCTACCTTTTCCGCAAATGCTCGAGTTACCACTGTAATATCGATAACCTCCTGACGAAGCCGATTCACAAAAGTTGGTTCCGCATTTACGTTAGCTACTTCAAGGTTTTCCGATACGAAATACTCTAATAGAGCCGTACCTCTCGCGTTAGTGTTAGTGCTCCCCCAAACGATATTATGCGCGTTTGCATCACACCCCACGATTAGTGGAAAACCTTTGTCTTTACTGTATTCTATTAACCTTATTAATTCTTCCGTTGGGGGAAGTTGCGCGTTATCATACGGAAGATATAAACTACTAATTAATAACTTATGTTTTGTGCCACTCACCATGTATTCCAGCAGGATCACCGTAATGTCCCTGGAGCTTAGTTGTGGTAACAGAGTTCCCTGCAGCTCCCTGGACATCACGATACATGTCCTCGGCCTCTCTACTCCTTCACACCCGGCCAAGATGGTAAAGCCGGGGGTCCCAAGTCCCCTTATGTTTTCCCTAAAAAAGTAAGGTTCTTGTATTAGTACAATCTCTCCAGATTGTCCAGCCATGATGCTTGCCAATTCAGCACTAGCATCTCGGCTATGCTGGAGATTTATTTGACTTACCCTTAATTGCGCCATGGGGGACACCATGGATAGGGGTAGCCACCTTACTTGGCTATTGCCTGCTTCCTGATGGTTTGGAAGTCTCGGCTGAAGTGCCCCGCCCGGTGGGTGCTCTCCGAATGGTTACCCTGTAAACTCGCACAGAGACCAATTCGAAGAAGACAATCCACCCGGCCAGCTCTAGTCCAGCCACGACCTCCCTGCTCACCAGGAAGTGAAGGCGCCAACTGCTTGGTTGTCCTTCGGTCTTCAGATGCTGCCACTCCGGAACACTCAAGGTGGTGTTCTGGATGGATAGCATCTCGGTGACATACTCTATTTTCGGCTGCTCTAGTGTCTTCAAGGTGAAGACAATCTCCACCGGCCATGGGGCGTCCGCCGATTTCACGGCTGTGAAGGACACTTCTCCCTCGGTCAGTGGCTGACAGGTGTTGAGCAGCCAATCGCTGGATTCCTCATCCTCCGTGGTGACCAAAAACCACCCCGCCTCAGTAAGGCCGGAGTTTCGGGAGTGGAGCTCTGCCTTGGTACGCCTCATTTCGTTAATGAGGTGCATCCTCAAGCGGTCCGCCTCTTCTTTGGTCACCTTCCCACCTTGTCTGTTAGACCTGAAAACAACCTGGTTGGCCCTCGAGGCCGCCGAACTGTAGGAGCCAGAACTGGGCGGGTCGGTTGGCCTTCCACTTGAACGTCCTGACTGGATGCCTTTCCTCAAAAGAGGCGACACTCCCTTCCGGCCGTTCTTATGGGAAGTAGACCCGCCCTGTTTTGGCTTCTTGTGTTGGCGTTCTGGAGGGGTATCTTTAGAGATCTGCCTTTTTCTCGACGTGCTGTCGCCAGGAGTGCTCTTCCCTGGATGTTTTGGGTATTCATCCTGGGTGGAGGAACCCCCGACTGCAGCCGGAGCTGTAGGCAGAACAATGGGCTTCAGCTTCGCTGCCGCTCGCCTGGCGTCGCGTGCTTTTGGCCCTCTACTCCTTACCTGCTGGAAGCTCTGATGCTGCCCACGGGGCCGGGCTTGGGTATTGCCCTCAGAGCGTGGAGAGGCATTGATGGTGGCGGTGGGTGAGCCTGGTTGAACCGACGGTCCAGCCTGGTTTGCCTTTCTTTCCTCCTTCAAGCGGTCTCTCAGTTCTTTTCTCCTTCTCGTGCGATTACGATTTCTGGCCTGCTTGCGTGCTTCTTTCTGTCGCAACCTCTCCTCTTCAGCTGCATCCGGTCCCGCCTGGTCGAAACTAGGTTCCGGCCCGGTCGAGGACTTTCTACACGCCTCGGATTCAGAGGTGCTGGCTGGTGACTTTAACAGCTCCTCTTCCTGGATGGAACTCATTTCCATCCCGGGTTCAGGGCTGCTAGGGGTAGGATTCCCTGTGGTGGTTGGCTCTTTTTCCGTTTTATCCGTTTCACTGTCACTCATTCTGAAAATTTTTAAAAAGGGGTTAGCGGATTAGTGTTTCTCTGTATTTGCACCTGAGTGCGTGTAAGGGGTGTATTTGCGAAAGAAAAAAAAA
>MU182128.1:0-15412 GCA_016904865.1 Pissodes strobi
ATCTTCAAACAATGCTAAAGTTTGTTAAGAAAATATATTGTTAAATATATACCTGTTTATTATTTCCTTTCCTATATCTGCTTCGCCATCATGGAAGTGGCAAATCTTATCAGTATCTCTGAACCAAAATATAAAACAGGCACATTGCGAAATTCTGTTTTTAAAATTATTCTAAACTGCAATCCACTGATTAATAAAGAGCAGACACTTCCGTCACGTCTTTCCATTTGGAAATAGCTTTCTTAGGCATTTATATCAACTTTGAAATATCACATATTTTTCACTTTTTGGATGATTTATATTTAATAAACCTAGATGCAATTAAATGATTAGTCATCAAAATGTCAAAAATATATTGTAATTTGAGGAAGTTTTACTAAAATATCTTTGAGAAGGCGTGATATCTATCTAAAATATCACTAGCCAAAGAGCAAATTCTGCAAAGTAACTACATAATCAGCAACAATAGGCTCATTTTCAATTTTTCAAAAATAATTTTATTCAAAAGAGCTTGACATATAAAGTTGATATACTAAAAATCAGATTTTTCTGAGAAGTCTAAATCGGTGAAAATAAATAAGAAAATACTGCTGGAGCATTGTAAAGGCGTGACGTCATTGGATATGAAGATGGCGTTGGGATATATATATTTATCTATGAGAGTGACAGAACCGTCAGCATTCTCGCGGCGGGTGGCGCGGGTCGCGGCCTAGCAACAGAACGTGATCCTATATCATTACGTCACATGCCCGATCGAGACGCTCTTCGAATTCTGCACATTTAAACTCTTATATTTCAAGTACCAAGTACCACTTAACGGATTGATTTAAAATTTTTAATATGGCTTATTTTTATGAAGTATTTTGGATAGGTAATAGAAATTTGATTGTTTTTTTTTTGAAATGAGCCTATTCAACCTGGAAGTTGAAGAGATAAACCACTAGATACTATAATAAAAGAAGCTAAGTAAAGGAATACACATGACCCCTACTTAAGTGGCCAAGAAGATGAGAAAGAAAAATAAATAAACAGTTAAAAATTGTATCACAAAAAAAACAAATCAATAGTAAATATAAATGAAATGTATTATTTTTATAAAGGCACTTTAACATATACCCTAAATAAATATGAAATAGATTTGACAAATGTTTTAAATAATAGAACATTACGTATTTAAATCTAAATCTATTAATAAATACATAACAAGAAATTATTATTCAACTAGATTAGAATATTTATGTTTTAAGGAAAATAATAACTAACAGAATTATCTCATCCTAAGTAGTTGTGCAGTAGATGATATAGAGCAAACTTTTAATGGGTTAAATGTTTTGGTCTAGAGTATGATGTTGTCTAGTACATAATTCAGTGTTATTCCTGTTTTCTGGAATTGTGTGGAGAAACTTGTGATATTTTACCACAAAATGTGGAAAAAATTGAATGAGCCTGCTAGTAGTCGAGACACTGATGTGTAAACATATCTTATATCGACATCATCGACATGAAAATCTAATGCCATCTTAAGCCGGGTAATGCCTGAATATAGGCAACCACTTATTTGGAATTGGTTGCCTATATTCTGCCGTTAGAAAGAACACGTTTTACACTAACGATTACAGACAGCTTGCAAAACACATTCCCGTCACAGATACCGCCTGACGTGCGTTGTTTAATGCTTACATTTGAAACGTTTACATTAGAATGTCTAATATTACACTTCACGCTTAGCCCTCCGTTCTCTTCGCTCGCTACATGGTTGCAACGAACTTATTATAAATATAACCTCAAGAAAATAAAAACATTATTAAAACTAGCCGTAAAAATCAACGCGAACGAAGCCGCGGGTAAAAGCTAAAAGTGCCCTATGTTCTTTACTATACTCTTGAAAATATCTGTACAAAATTTCATGATGATCGGTTGAGTAGTTTATGCGTGAAAGCGTAAGAAACAAACAAACACATTCGCATTTATAATATTAGTTATTCGCATTTATAATATTAGTTAAGATTCTTTAATAATACTTACAGGCAGCTTCAATCGGAGTGGATTAATTCACTGCCCAAATTCGACAAAATCTAATGCCACCAGGAATAACATCAACCTATGGACACAGCTTATTCACTACCGGCTAGTCATCTTGGGGCGGCATCCTCTAATTTGGGAAACCTTAGAAGAGGGCCATGACTCATTATTGTTTTAAACTTAGACTATTAGTCTAAGGTTTTAAAGGTCTGGGCATCTGAATAATACTTTTGACAGTTTGTTTAATTTAAAATATGCTTTTTTATCGTCTAAAATCCGTTTAAAAACGGTTTTAAATGACAAAATCGTATACAAATCCGAAATTTTCGGACTTTTTTAGGACGATAGCCGTGGCTTCGGACGAATTTGTCGTGGATTTGAAGCGAAAATTCATTTTAAATTCAACCGTGTATTAAAAATAAGCTGTGCTATGGATCCAAATACACTGCGAATATAATATAATGAAAAACTAATACCGCCCTAGTGGCTAGCTTTTTAAAAGCGCCATTTGAGTCGTTGCAATCGCGGCCGTCCCCTGAATGATTATCTTGAAACCACAACGATATCTGCATTATTAGTTAATTCATGTGTAAGCCCTTTCATTAAAACCTTTGTAGACCTATCGATGCTTTTAGGCAAAATGGCACAAGCGCCAAAACCATATGAAATTTATTTCTTGGTATCCAGTATCACAATAAAGAGAATTTTATTCCGAATGTCTACGGCATATGCGACAAAAAATCCGTTTCGTTGTAAAAAGCGATTAAACTTTGCACAAGCGTCAATAGCTAGGCAACCAGTATTTCTGTTTGGTATTACGCCAGTAGTCCATTAGCTTTGTACGGGAGTATTTGTGCGTGAATATTAGATTAAAAAAAAACTAGCAAATTCATAGACATAATCATATTCAAATTATTATTACGTTTTGTTTGTAGAAAAACGTTTTCAAATGTGGCGTTCGTGTCAATATAAATTTGTCAAGTTTCCATATCTTTTTTAATAAAAACTGTTTATCTTACTTTTTGCATTAAAAAGTTTTAGTTATAGTTATTAGTACAAAATTTTAAACAAGCTGTTAGTAAGATTGATTTCAAAACAAAAACTATGTCTTTGTGCAATATGTAAATAATATACCTAATGCGTTTTTAAATGGCGCTTATACCATTTAAATTTCTCTACAGCATATTATTACCTATTATTTTTTAGAAAATACAGGGGAAGTCTGGGATCAGTGTTACACAGGGAACAGTGTTACATTTTACGGAACGCCCTTCTCTTTTGCCGGCGAGGAAAGCGCTTATTCGACAAGTGTCTCACGACAGTTATGATTTTGGCTGCAATCAAGGATTTGTTACAAACCTACAAAGATTCTTTGTGAATGTATTCGCGATTGCATGTTTTTGCAAGCTGCTGTATATCCACTATAATACGGCTTTTGTTAAATTATCCTGGTTTTTTACTTAGATAAAGCAAAATACTTCATAAAAAGTGCTTTCAAAGTACGGGCACGTATTACATACAATAAGTAACATTTCACTTTTCGCTTGGCCATGACCCTCCGCTCGCTAACCAGGTGTTAACCCAAACGTAACCCAAGACATATTCAAAATAAAAAAAGAACACCGGGGTTTGAATCCGGGCCGCCGCCCGATAGTCGCCGAATTGAGACCTAACCATTTAAACCTCTCAACCACGAGGGCTCTTGCTGCAAATTGATTGCATCGCGAAGGCATCGAATGCAATCGCTCGAGTCAACGCCACTTACACTAGATGGCGTTAAAGACGCTTTTACCACAGCTTACCAAACAATCAGCTAGCCGACTCTCATGTCAAAGTGGAAATAAAAATCTGACGTGACCGACGCCATTTCGGGTTAAAACACAGGGCCGGGATAAGAAGTATCCAATTTTAAATAGACAGGATTGGAGTTTTGATATTATATCTTATATTTTTTTAGTTTTATCGTCGATTGGATGTAATCAACGGTTTTAGTTAATTTTTATTCGAATATTTCTGTACCTACATTCTCGCTGAACCAAAAAAATAGATATCAACTTTTTGTTTTAAATATAGGTACATATACTTAGTTTTTTTCTATAAGATATTGTCTTAAGCGGGAAGAAAGAAAATATAAAGCACTGAAATCATAGAAATATTGATTTATTTTACAAAAATAACTATTTAAGGTATAACATAGGTTTGTTATCAAATATGTATCTATAGTTTTCCAAATAATAAGCTTATTTTTATTAATACCTACTTTTTAAGTTTTTGTTAATATCTTTTAAAATATAATAATATAGCCTAACTCGTATGCTTAATTGGATATCAAAATTCTTGGGGAACCCGGGACAAGCGTGGCTCAATTGAACTGTTTGAGAAATACTTAATAACTTTTGACAAATATTTGGCAGAACAACAAATTGTTCGAATTTTTTTTTGAAAAATAGATTAAATTTTTGCTCTAAAGGCAACAAAGTCATCGTGAGGATTCTTTAGATCATATTTCCGCATATCTTTAGAAGCATTTTCATATGCACGAAAAAATATAAATAAAGGGAGGTGTCATCCAAATCTTGATATGCTTTTGAATATGCCATGCAAGTTTGACATGTGTGGATTTCCTCGCATCTATTTAAAAGATAACCACACTCGTACCAAATAAAATTCTTTTCTAGATTACAATTCTCTCTCTCTCTCTCTATCTTTCTATCTTATGAAATTGGTAAAGGATTATTCAATTTTTAAGGGACTAAGTGAAACTAACCGAAAGTTAATTGGACGACTAACCAATAAATCTATTAAAATTGATTATAACGTATCGAAACCGGTTCAAATAAGTAAAATCAGTTGAGACCAAGTGAAACTAACCGAAAGTTGATTGGACGACTAACCAAAACTAACCAAATATATTAAAATTGATCGTAACGTATCAAATAACTAAAATAAGTTGAGACTAAGTGACACTAACCGACAGTTGATTGAACGACTAACCCAAACTAACCAAATCTATTAAAATTGATTATAACGTATCGGAACCGACTCAAACGACTAAAATAAGTTGAGACTAAGTGAAGCTAAGCTCCCACTAAGTTGCAAGTATATCTTATTTTAGCTAAAATTGCTTAGGTGCCAGTCAGCGAACGATAATACCTGCTGTCTAACCACTAGAAGCCTTAACTTAAAGAATGTTATATAAATTCATTCATTGTTATGTAGAACTTAAACAACTCATTTTTTTGTTTGATCACCCTGTATATAAAAAAGTGTCGATTAAAAAATATAAAAAAAAATATTATTTTACTAGGAACAACATTTGTATTTAATTTTTTTTTGCAACCCATGTAGTTTTCGAGATTAGGTATAGGTCCCTCTTAAACGGGCCACCCTGTACAATAATTGTTTTTTCTACAGCCGTGCGCAAAATTACTAATTACTAATTTCAAATGAAATCGCAAAATCGACGAATGCCGCGGCATCCTTATTTTACGCTCTAAAGCGTACATGGAAAAGAAAATTCTCACTTTTTCCGTCGAGTCTGCTATGAATAGTCATGGCAACCAAAAGTATAATTAAATGACAGTCGTGCGTTTGTTACAATTTTATTGCTCTAAATATGCCCGAATATAATATGCGAAAAATGACAAGTCATTTGCAAATTTCAGAATATGTATAGAGAAAAATGTGCACTTAATTTTAAAAAATGCGGCCATAGAAAAAGTTCTGTGTAATTATTGAGTGCAAAGTAAGATTGCCATTTTGCACGGCACGGCAACGTTGTATATTGTTTTGTTTATTTGGGGGAAAGTTTTTCGGATTTTTGTAGTTTTCGGCGATAAATAAAAGGAAAAAATATTCATAACACAGTTTTTGATATCTAATACGAGTGTGGTAATAAAGGCAGTGCTCGAAATTTTTGTATATTGGCATAAACATTGTTTATAACAACGTGTTAAATTAACAGGTGACGTGTGACGTAGATCCGGCGTTGCCATATCCTCTTGCTCAAAAGTCGTCAAATTGAAAATGGCAAACTGTTATAAATGTAAAAGTGAATGTACTATGAAGGAGGAAAAGGGGAATTTATTTGGATATCCATGCGATTTCTGTAGGAATGTAGTTTGTTCGAGTTGTGCAGGAACAAGTGCTTCAGAGATTAGAGTTCTCATCTTGAAAACAAGATCCCTTTTTCATCTATGTCCCGAGTGTAGAGAAAACATTTTTAAAAACATATTGGAGTTAAACCAAAAAGTAAGTTTTCTGGATGAAGAGCTAAAAAAAGTCATCATGGAGAAAAGAGTCAAGAGTATAGAGGATGATGTTAAGGAAATTAAACATGCAAACCAGGACGACAAGCTTGTCGACCTTAAAAAGAAAATTAAAAACATCGAGGAAAAGGTTGCAAAAAATACTTCTAAGAATGTTGAGGCGAGCCAGTGTGCAAACTTGGAGGGTACACTCACAAAAGTATTAAGAGAAACCCTAAAACTTCACACAAAAGAGGTATCTGAACAAATAAAGACCTTGTCAGACTGTGTTAGGGATGAAAATGTCAATATCATCCGATTGATTTCAAGTAGCAAGGGGGAAGCTGATATCCAGCATAACAATGTGGAACCAAGCATTATAAATCCTCAGGCCGTGGGCTATGCTGTGATCGAGACTGCAACTAGGAATACCTTAAATAAATACATAAATATAAATAAGAATGAAACAGAATCTGTGCCTAATAAAGAACCAACTAATTCTGAATTGTTCAAACAAAGGAATATTTCTTCGGGCGTTGTTAAGGGTACAAATAGTGAAAAAACAATAATAGCAGCCGCCGATGCCTGCAAAATGTTTTATGTGGGCAATTTAAGTATAGAGTCATCAGCAGAAAAGCTAAAGGCTTATCTGCTAGAAAAAAAGGTACCCATTATGGCGTGTGAACAAATTACATCAACCAGAAAAGGAGTAGGTATTAATGGTTTGTCTTATAAAATAGCCATAAAGTCTGACCTGGAAAAAGATATCCTCAATCCCAATTTGTGGCCAGAAAATGTCACAATAAGACCATTTGTTTTTCATAATAGAGAACTGCGAGGACAACTAGGAGAAAACTTTAATAAAAATTTTCAGCACCGAAGACCGCGACCATGGACAAGGAGATAATGCCAAAAAACAAGCCACAACTTCTACTTTTAAACTGTCAAGCCTTGAATATGGAGAAATGTGACCAGATTAATTGTGATATTGATAACCTAAGCAACTTATTATTTTTGTGCTTGACGGAAACATGGGCGTACCAGGGTATGATGGAGTTGTTTAATTTCAATAACTTTACTCTTGCAAGTAACTATTGTAGGCAAGACAGTAGAGGTGGTGGTGTTGGAATCTGGATTCGATCGCATGTTAACTCGGATCCCTTGAAGATAGAACAGTTTTGCATTGAAAAAGTATTCGAGGTGTGTGGAGTAACCTGTATTTTGGAAGACGTCATATATTTGATATTGTGTTGCTACAGGTCACCCTCTGCAAACTGGCAAGAATTTTTAGGTCAACTACAGGACGTGTTGCAGTTGGTATTTAGATCAAATAGAAGAATATTGCTCTGTGGTGACTTTAATTGTGACTCTGTTGGTAGTAAGGAATATGATCAACTGATGAATGTGTGTCAAGAGTTTAATTTGTGTAATATTGTGAATGATTATACTCGCGTAACAAAAACGACTGCATCAGTCATAGATCACATATTTATAAATTTTACATATAAGAATGTTCAAGTAGTTGATAATGTAGTTAGTGACCATAGGACGACATTGGCAGAGTTGGATATTTATATGCAGAATAAGTGCACATCATTCTTTACAAGACATTATCGGGATGGTTCCATGAATGAATTTAGACTGGCACTTTGCAGGGAGGATTGGTCAGGATTGTACGGACTAATGGATATAGATGCAGCTTTCACTTATTTTGTGGAAGTTTTTAAATATTACTTTGATTTGTTCTTTCCACTGCAAAAATGTTATAGTAAGGAAAATGGAAAACAATGGGTCAATAGCGAGATTAAGACGTCAAGTGAAAACTTGAAGTTTTTATTTCAGTTAACAAAAACCAATGATAATTTAGGGGAATATTACATGGAGCAAAAAAAGAAACATAAACAATTAATTAACAATACGAAACAAGAATATTATCAGCAAAGAATATCGGGTGCTTCTAATTCTGTCTCTTGTGGCTGGAGAATAGTGAATGAATTATCTAATAAGGTAAAAAAGCAAAAAAATTTTTCAATTAAGGTAGGAAAATCAGGTACAATTACAGATTGCCCTGAAACTATAGCCAATTCGTTTAATATGTTTTTTAAAAATGCTCCCATGGAAATTGCTCTTAATATACCTAATAGCGCAACATAATTAATTTCTATAAAAGCGGTTACACAAATCTTAAGAACAAAAAATTGTTATTGTTTCCATTTCAAGAAGAGGAATTTTATACTTTAATAATGAGTAAGCTTAAAAATAAAAAATCGTCTGGGGCAGATGATATTCCCAGTTTTGTTGTCAGGGAGGTACTAGCTGAGATTGTATGTCCAATGACTTTTCTCATAAATCTTTCATTCTGCGTTGGAAAGTTCCCCAGCAGCCTGAAGACAGGCAAAATAATTCCTATTTATAAAAAGAATGATGTGCACTTGATGGAAAATTATAGGCCCGTGACGGTGTGTTCTTCATTTTCAAAATTGTTTGAATATTGTTTCTTGGACAGGATGCTGATGTTTATATACGAAAACAACATAGTTAATGAACATCAATTTGGTTTTCAGAGTGGTAAATCCACTGGAAATGCTATACATGCATTATATAGTGAGATCGTACACTTCATGGAAGTGGGTGAGAGTCCTGTTGGGGTATTTTGTGACCTCAGCAGGGCTTTTGATTGTGTCAATCAAGATCTCTGGTTAGATAAATTATTGTTTTATGGTTTTAAGGATAGGGTTTTTCAGTGGATTGAATCATTCATAAAGGGAAGGGAACATTATGTGTCAATTGATCATGTTGGGTCTGAGAGTAGAGTAAGGATTAATTCGGAGTGTATATCCCCTCAAATGGGTGTTCCACAGGGCTCAGTGTTGGGCCCTGTGTTATTTATATTGTACGTGAATGAGCTGCCTCGGGTCTTGCCTGATGTCTCCTTCACAGCATTTGCGGACGATACGTCTCTGATATTCTCAAATGTGGATGATGGGATACTGGAGGGCAAGGTAAATTCTGGTATTTCCGGTTTATGTGATTGGTTTTCAAGTAATAGTCTGTATTTTAATCTAAGTAAAACAAAATGTGTAAGATTTCACCCCAGGCAGCGGCAGTGCAACTGCCTGCAGTTTAAATTGAATGATGTCAAAATTAGTAATGAAAATAGTATAAAGTTTTTGGGCATTTATATTGACGCACATTTGGATTGGAAAGAGCAATGTGATTATGTTATTTCAAAGCTGAATTCATCATATTATATGATTTTAAATCTGAGAAATGTATTACCGATAAAAGCGTTATTGATGTTGTATTATGCTCAGGTTGAGTCTGTTCTTAGGTATGGTGTATCATTGTGGGGCTATTCTACTAAGTCCGCGGAAGTATTTCTAAAGCAAAAAAGGATAATTAGATGTATAGCTGGCGTTAACAGGAGAACTACTTGTAGGGAACTATTCAGACAGTATAATATATTGACTTTAACGGGATTATATATTCTGGAAACGTGTGTGCATATCTATAAGAACAGATGCAACTATTTAAGATTTACAGATGTACATTCCGTAAATACTAGAAATGCTGATAAATATTATATAACCCCCTATAGGACGCAAATAATGTATAAATCACCAAATGTTGTAGGTTTGAAAATGTTTAATATATTGCCATCTGAGATTAAAGCATCTGTTAATACTAACCAATTCAAGAGCCAGCTCAAACTATTTTTGATTTCTAAATGTTATTACAGATTGGATGAATATATGTCTATAGATGTGTAGCTTTAAGTTTTAGTTTATAAGTATTATTTTGTATTGATTTGTTGACCATTCCTATGCAATTTATATTTTGTCAGACAGGAAGATTGGAAATAAAAAAAAAAAAAAAAAAAAATTTTGAAAGGGTAACGCGCTCCGCGGTAACATTTTTTCTCAAGCGGGAATCCGTTACTTTACGCTCTAAAAACACAAATAACTACTAAAACAATTAATTTGTTTAAGGTAATTTGTAACATTATCTTCATTTTAGGATAAACAATATCATAGTAAGAAGTATTACATTCAAAATTACTTACATTTTCACAGCTATGCTTACATTAATGAAAAAATATTTCTAGGCTACAAAAGTCCATCATTTTTAAGGTGCTTGTCAAAAAAACTTACCTAATGGCATCTTTGGGAAATCTAAAAAAACTTATTTTCTTGTTAGATTTATAACTTTTCGCACTGCAGTTTTTAGCGGCACAAACGTGTTCACCTCGCGGTTTATCCATTTCTTGTTTGACCAATAAAAATCCCCTAGGTGCCAAATAGATGTACGGAATGTATAAATGCCACCGGTCGCTACGAGACGGGGGCGCAACCAACAAAAACAAACCCAAGGCATGCCCAAAATGAAGAAAAAACAACCTTAAAAAAATAAAAAGCATCGACGGGAAGCAAACCCGGACCGCCGTATCACAGGCACAGCATCTAACCACTGCGCAGAACACTTAAAAGCAATTCATTGCACCGCAAAGACAATGGGTAAACTGAGGACACAATGGTTGCTCTGCTGTGGCAAGCCTTAAGTCATAGCGCCACTTCAAATTAGTTCAGGTTTGACAAGCGTCTAGGGATAGGGCTAAGTTTTCGATGCGAAACCGTGCATGCGCAATGGCGAAACAAGAATAATAGGTATTATGGCTTTGCATGGCCCTCCGCTCGCTACGGGGGCGCAATCACAAGAACTAACCAAACCTAACCCAAGGCTAACACAAAATTAAGAAAAGAAGAATTAATAAAAAACCAAACATAACCTTTAAAAAAGGTAAACAAAACACAAGGTTCATGAACCTTGAACAAAACATCTGTCGCGACCGACAGAAACCGAACCCGCAACGCAGAAATGACAGGCAAAACCTCTACTTACTACACCACCGAAGGAATTTCGCTAGAATGTAAAGACATAGATAATTCCGATATTTCGGCCATATTACAGCACGGTTTCGCATCGAAATTTAGCCCTATTCCTAGACGCTTGTTCAGGTTTAGGTTTCACGTTTCAGTCAAAGAGTACTTATTAAATCTGTGTTTCAGTCTGCCCGTATCAATAGTGTTGTGCTTACAAGCAGTGTTGTCAGGTCTACAGATCGGTAGATCTACCGATTTAAGATAAAATTCTACCGAAAGATTAAAAAAATGATGGTTAAAACGTAAACTTTTTAATGGTGGTAGATGGTAGTGGTGGCGTTCTCTATTGATTTTTACCTTACAATTGCTTGCCTTTGGCTCCACATATGTTTACAATTTTCGATAAGGTAGAGCCTCTTCGACTCTGGCTCCAGGGTGTAAACAGCACAAGTGCTAGTTTAGTGACCCTAACGAAGCTGTAAAACCTAAAAGAAACTAGGAAAACGGTCGACGTGAGTGTGGGGGGTTGACGTTTCGAGGAGCAAATCGGTCCCCGTTGTCAAGAACGAACAAATCTAAAAATGAAAATGGTTCTCAATTGGTTAGTAGGAAATTTAACTTCTTTCTATTTGTTTATATTATGTATGTATTTATTTTACTAAGTGAATACGAATCTAAGTTTTTGTTTTATCTCGTTATGTTGTTTTTATATTTATCTTTTGTTTTATTGATGATAGCTGTTTTTTTTTTAAATAAAACAACGTTTTGCACGTTTTTTCTTTTTCACTATGGTTTTTTTGGACCCTTTGTATTTAGTGGCAACAGTGTTTTATGGCACATTCGAGCAATTCGAACGACATTTTATTCTCATGCGCCATTAAAAAAACACTGACTTTGCAGGATTGCACGTGCAAATACAAAAATAACCATTTTTCTATGGTTGAGTCAGGAAATTTCTACAATCTACGGAATTTTTCCGTAAACTACCGAAAATTTACGATCGTCTCTACCGGCAAAGCATGGGCTGGAACCTGGCAACACTGCTTACAAGTGTTTATAGTTTCTGTGATCTTAGAAATAACTATTTCGACTATTATAAAGAAATATTTTCACTTCCGGTTCGTTCTTCGAGGTAACATCGCGTTGTGTAGCGACTCCTTCGACGCCATATTTGCGACGCGTGGCAAACGTTTAAGGACCGATTTGTCTCCCCATGGAAGAAGTGGACGTCCCAGCCAGCATCGTCTGTGCCACTTCAGTGTATTAGTGTTTGTCTCAAAACTTCCATTGCGTCTTCGGTCGAGTGAACGCCTTCGGTGACGGCTCTCAGGGCGCCATTGGGTGACACGTGGCAAACGTTTAGTTACCGAAGAATCGGACGTCCTAGCCAGCGTAGTCTGTGTATTCCTAGCCAGAAGAAATACCCATTCACGCCGGTGCCCAGGCCGAGGGCAGCCGGATGCTGCCGTGGGACCATTTCTACCTGTGCTCTTCATAGATTTTAATTTTGTGCAAGAGTCGGAGCTCCCATCTCGAATACAAGGCCCCTCAAACTGGAATAACGTGTAACACAAGCAGAAGGGTAGCTCTGCCTCTGTCTAAGCGCCGGAAGAGGGGTGTGCTGGCGAATTGCCTAGGAGCAAAGCCATTGGTCCTCCGAAAGGGGGACTGAACAAACAAGAACAAGAATAAAGAAATATTTTGTTAGAACACTGTTTTTCAAATATTTTGAAACAGCCGCGTGAACAGGTATGCTTTAGGAATAATTTAGTATGCGTAGATCTCAGTTACAGCAAGCCAACTTTGCTGAATTAGGGTCTTGGTTCATGTGTACAATTGGAAACAGGGTTACAATAATTTTAGGGGTACAGTGTTACGGCAAGTGTGTAACACTGTACCTTAAGCACATTGTAGCAGTGTTCCCGAAAACTATTTTTTTTATAAATGTCTTCTTATTTTCTTGCAGAAATATGCCACTAGAAGCAAAAACCAACAAGAAATTAATAAAAACCGACCGTACAATAATGAAAACAGCTGTTCAAAAAGCTAAACATCACAATATAGGGTCTACCTAATTTGTTGACCATCAAAAAAAGGCTGCTGACCGCCCCTTTTCCAAGAGCCTAGAGCCACCAAATTGCCCACGATGATGCTACGCGATAAGACGCTTCTGCTACCACCCCTAACTACCCCCCAACCCCCTCCAGAATTACACTTCCCTCTTGGACATTTTAATAAAAACGTGTTGACCGCCCCTTTTCCAAGAGCCTAGAGGCACCAAATTGCCCGCGATGATGTTACTCGATAAGACGCTTCTGCTACCACCCCTAACTACCCCTCAACCCCCTCCAGAATTACACTTCTCTCTTGGTCGGTCAACACGTTTTTATTAAAATGTGCAAGAGGGAAGTGTAATTCTGGAGGGTTGAGGGGTAGCTAGGGGTGGTAGCAGAAGCGTCTTATCGAGTAGCATCATTGTGGGCAATTTGGTGCCTCTAGGCTCTTGGAAAAGGGGCGGTCAACACGTTTTTATTGAAATGTGCAAGAGAGAAGTGGAATTCTGGAGGGGGTTGGGGGGTAGCTAGGGGTGGTAGCAGAAGCGTCTTATCGAGTAGCATTATTGTGGGCAATTTGGTGCCTCTAGGCTCTTGGAAAAAGGGCGGTCAACACGTTTTTATTGAAATGTGCAAGAGGGAAGTGGAATTCTGGATGGGGTTGGGGGGTAGTTAGGGATGGTAGCAGAAGCGTCTTATCGAGTAGCATCTATGTAGGAAATTTGGTCGCCATACCTTCTGCAAAAGGGACTGGTCAACATGATTTTTAGATGCTCAACAAATTAGATTTACCCCACAATATATGCCATCCGACTTTAAAACGATATGTTGCGAAACAGAGAAACGCACAAGAAAATACCGATATTAAATACGAACCAAATTATACAATAACAAAGTATTTTCTAACAGTCTCGAGGCACTTCTCAAAGAATATGTAATAAACGCTTTCAAGCTTCATCACGGGTTAAAAGGAACTGACGTTAAAAAGATAGCATATCAACTTGCTATAAGTATCAATTTGAAATTCCCTGCCCAATGGGAAAAAACCAAATGGCAGGAGAAGAGCGGCCAAACGGATTTTGAAGGAGACATCCTTCTATATCAATCAGAAATCCTGAGAGTACCAATTTGTCTAGGGCATTAGCGCAAATGATACATATAACTTAGACAAAACGGCCCTAATAATAGTGCATAATTCTCAAAAAATACTAGGTCCCAAAGGACAAAAACAAGTGGGACAAATTACTTCCGGAGAACGTGGGGTTCTAGTGACTGCTTGTTGTATCATTAATGCTGCGGGCCAAGTGTGCCCTCTTATTTAATTTTTCCTCGTGTTGATTTTAAATCCCACATGTTAAACGGAGCTCCCAATGGTGCTGGCGGTAATGCAAATAAAAGTGGCTGGGTGAATGGTGTAATCCTGGTTGATATCCTGAAACATTTCGTAAAGTTCGTTAAGATAAACCAGTTCTCTTAATTTATGGATAACCACGAATTCCACATTTATATTGCTGGTTTGGAATATATCACGGAAAACGGCAAAATTATTTTAACATTACCACCACACACTAGTAGAAAACTACCACTGCTTGACAAGACTGTCTTTAAATCACTGAATACTAATTATAACATAGCCTGTAATGAATGGATGATATCAAATCCTAGTCGTCGATTACAATTTATGACATTGCAGGGTTATTTATTCGGAATAGCATACCTTAAGGCATGCTCGTCTGAAAACAATTAATGATTTAAATATACAGGGATATGGCGATGGCCAATCAACCGACATAATTTTTCAGAAGACGATTTCCTTTACTCATATGTAACCGACAGAAACCATGAAGAAACAGTTGGTGCAGTCGTAGAGGAACCGGAAAACAGTGAAAACGTCTCCAAACATTCATATCCACAAACGGAACAAATCGAAGAGAATGTTAAAGGTCTAAACGTCCAGCAACCCAGTGAAACTCTTACAGCACTTCAGATAGAAAAGACGCCAGAGCAGCATAATGAAAAAGATAATGCAAGTACGTCCTATGATTTTAAAATAAAGGAAAATGAAAGGAGCATGGAACGATGACCTAGAGAAAGTTACAACAAGAATATAAGCAAAATAATATCACCTGAACAAGAAAAAGAAAAGGTTAGAGTAAGATACTTGTCCCATCCGGGATGATAAATGCAGTTCACAGCGGCAACATTGCTA
>MU182128.1:15422-25730 GCA_016904865.1 Pissodes strobi
ATCCTGTGTGTTTGACTGGTCCTTCGAAGGAGAGAAAACCCCCAACATTTTGGTCCAATCGAGCCAGATACGATCCTGAAGCAGAGCAGCCTTTGAAAACAGAAAAAGCCATAACCGGTGAGCCCGTTTCATTATAATGCGATCCCTTCTATTCCCTAAAAATATATCGTTCCTGTAGAATTTAAGCATGCATTTTGCTTTTAGTTGCCTAATTTAGTAGTTAGTAATTTCTATTATTGTTTTGTCGATCGTATTGATTTAAAATCGTTATTATCGAAATTCAGGGAAAAGATACGCCTTCGGTTGGTCTCTGTCACATTCGTATCTCGTTCACGTATAACACATATGAATTTAAATTTAAATCGACTTCATAATATCGTAATTAGTTATATAGATATCGGATTATCAATTCAGATATACCTAACTGAAACTCGAATCGAAATATCGTATTTCTCATTTGAATTATTGATACACGCAGACACGCTTATCAATTATTATTATTGGTCTCGTTCTATCGAATGTAGGAGGCGAAATATCGTTAGCAATATACTCGCTTGTTGAAATATATCGAATTAGGTACCCGTATTTCCTCGTGATTTAACAGTAACAGACTGAACTGCCATTTTATCGCTTGAATTTAATTTAAACAATGCCTAAAAAAGGTAAAAACAGACAAGCGGATGTTAGTTCCGCGGATATCGAAAACGATGAAGTTTTAGAATTCTTGCATGCACGATCGGTAATCTGTGAAAGATTAGTTAGATTTACAAATTTCTTAGAACAAATATCGTTAGAAAACGCTAAAGAATATCAATTTGAAATAGAATCGCGTTTAAAAAGTGTCGAAGACGACTTTTCGGAGTTTGATAAAATTCAAACGCGGCTAGAGTACTTAAATTCGGATGAAAAAGAAAATAGACTAAACACCGAATCGTTATTTTATTCAAAAATATCGAAAGCTAAACGTTTTATCTCGGAATGTCAGGAATCTTACAAAATTCCAGTAACCTCTGGACACAACGCCATCTGTAGTCTAGATGGCGCGGCTGGACATCAGCCTAGCGCTATTGCAACGTTGCCAGACTTGGGTTTACCTAAGTTTTATGGGAATTGCGAGAATTGGTATAGTTTTTGGGACCAGTTTCAAGCAATTGTAGATAGTAGGTCTGATATTAACAAGGTCAGAAAATTAATGTATTTAAAATCATGTTGTCAGGAAGACGCTTTAAAAGTAATCGAAAACATTGACTTAATCGCAAATAATTATTCAATCGCAGTTGAATTATTAAAAAAACGTTATGAAAATCGCAGAGCCATAATAAATTCGCATATTAACACTATTTTATTTAATCTACCGAGTGTCAACAAAGAGTCTCCTGTTTATTTAAGAAAGTTGCTCGATTCATTACATCAACATTTATCAGCTTTAGAAAAATTACAGCTACCGGTTAATTATTGGGATGCGCTCTTAATACCGGTAATATTGCAAAAACTAGATGAAAGAACAAAAAGAGAATGGGAAAGTAAACTCAATGATCAAAATTTACCAACAATGAAAGAACTTACGGATTTCTTAACAAAGAAATGTTTTACATTAGAGGCAGTACAAGTAAATAATCAAAACAAATTACCAGATCAAATCTATCAATATAAAAAGCCACCATTACACGGTGTTAGAAGGGTTGTAGGACATATTCACACTAATGAACAGATACAAACGCTCAGAAACGTCAAAGAAAATATTCATTACTCTTGCATAATATGTAAAGAAAAGCATTTTATTTATCATTGTCCACGTTTTGCTAATTTAACTTTATCGGAAAAATATAACGAAATTAATAAAAACAAACTATGTGCAAATTGTCTAAGATCCGGGCATAACAAAAAAGAATGTTTATCAAGCGGATGCAAAAAATGCAATCTCAAACACAATACGACTTTACACGTAGACAATTATAAACATCAAAATCGGTTTAACCCAAATCCTATAAATGTAGAGCAAAATAGGAATGATAACAACCAAGAATCGAGAGAAGTTCAGGGCGGGCGGCAAAATTTAAACGCGACGTTACCGCTACCTTTAACGGGTGAAAATGCTAGACCAACGATGTGTATTATCGGTCAGACCATTTCAGATATAAATGACAATAAAAATGAAAATGAAATTCATGAAAACAATAGCTTTGCTAACAGCCAAAATAATATGATGCATTCGTTTGCTACGATCGATTCAAATCAGGTTTTGTTGTCTACAGCTACAGTTTTAATACAAGATAATGATAACAAGTGGGTAAAAGCCACAGCTTTACTTGACTCAGGCAGTCAATCAAATTTAATTAGCAGGCGATTTTTAGAAAAACTAAAATTAAAAGGTGAAAAAATAAATATTCCTCTAACCGGTATAAATAAAATAGAAACTCAAATAAATAGTAAAACAGTTGCGAAAATAAAATCGCTTTATGAGAATTTTGAAATAAAATTACATCTTTTAGTATTACCGGAGATAACAGAAAATCTTCCCTTACAAAAATTTGATAAAACGCGTTTATCTATACCACATGAAATAAAATTAGCTGATGAACAGTTTAATATTCCTAAATCGATAGATCTTTTAATCGGTGCTGAAATATTCTTTGATTTACTTAAATGTGGAAAATTCAAGATAGGAAATAATCTACCGGTATTACAAGAAACAACGTTAGGATGGGTGGTAACGGGAAATCTATCTTTAGATCGATATGGAAATAAAAATAATCGTAAAATATGTAATTTTAGTAAAATTACGAATCAAATATTAAACGATAGTTTGATTAAATTTTGGCAAATAGAAGAGTTCGAAACGAAAATTCCTTTATCAAAAAATGATCAGTTTTGTGAAAACTATTTTATAGCGACTACTAGGCGAAAAGAAAATGGAACTTTTGTGGTAAAATATCCATTTAAGCAAGAATGTGAAAAACAATTAGGTAACTCAAAGGCAACAGCCCTTAAGCGATTTAAAAAGTTAGAAAATCGGTTTTCTATAAATGAAAATCTAAAAACCCAGTATATCCACTTCATGAGAGAATATGAATCAATGGGTCATATGTCGTTTGTTGCAACATTAGATAAGGACGAATCTATAGAACACGAATCATTTTTCATGCCGCATACAGCGGTTATTAGGGACTCTGCAGTAACTACGAAATGCAGAGTTGTATTTGATGCAAGCGCGAAAACAAGCACAAATGTGTCCTTAAACGATTTGTTGTTAGTAGGCCCTACTATACAACCAGATCTATTTTCAATTTTGCTTCGCTTACGACTTCGAACATATGTTTTATGCGCAGACGTTAAGATGATGTATCGTTGTATAGAAATAGATCATAGTGAACGTTTATTTCAAAAGATTATTTGGCGCGAAAATCCCGATCATGAATTGAAAATATACGATTTAAATACCGTAACATATGGTACTTCAAGTGCTCCATTTCAAGCAACACGATGCCTAAAAGAAATAGCTAATTTAAACAAACAAAAATATCCGCGAACATCCGAAATTATTGAAACTTGCTTTTATATGGACGACTTACTTATTAGTGTAAATTCGATAAAAGAAGCAAAACAAATATACCACGAATTATCAGAAATACTGTCAAGCGCAAATTTTGAATTACGCAAGTGGTCCTCAAATAATCGAAACATTTTAAATTATATTTTAACAACAAATGATAGTAAAGACGAGAATCTAGTTTTATTTCAAAAGGAGAAAGAGCTTAAAACGTTAGGTATAATATGGGATGCGAACAACGACAACCTAAAATATAATATTGATATTAACATAGATAAACATAAAGTTACAAAGCGCGCTATGCTCTCTATTATAGCACAAATATTTGACCCTCTTGGATTAATCGGACCCGCAATCGTTAAAGCTAAATTGCTTATGCAACAACTTTGGCATTTAAAATTAGATTGGGATAAAGAGGTTCCCATAGACATAAAAAATAGTTGGCTACAATTTTCATCTCAACTTCATTGCTTAAATAAAATAACAATTGAACGCCATGTATTATCTACAGACGCTCAAAAACTCGAGCTTATAGGATTCAGTGATAGCTCTGAAAAAGCGTATGGGGCATGTGTGTATATATCGTCAATCACCAAAAACGGAAATATAGTTAAACTTTTAACAGCTAAATCTCGTGTAGCCCCACTAAAAAGCCAATCGTTACCACGTCTTGAGCTGTTAGCAGCAACTTTACTGGCAGAATTAATTTTCAAAATTAAAAACACTCTCGATATAAATATTTCTAAAACAACCTATTTCACGGATTCCACGATAGTACTTTCTTGGTTAAAAATAGAACCCTGCAATCTCAAAACCTTTGTAGCTAATCGTATAACTAGAATTACCGAACTTTCGAAAGTAGATGATTGGAAACATGTAAAAACGAAGGATAACGCAGCGGACATTATTTCGCGAGGTTTAAACCCCGAGGAATTAATAAACAACAAAGTTTGGTTTAACGGCCCAGAATTTCTAACAAATGGAGCTTACTTAAACTCTTCAGAAAATCTCGAATTAGACTTAGAACAAATACCCGAATTAAAAAGTCAATCATTTACTTTACTGGCTAGGGAATTACCGCAAAATTTAAACGATGAATTTGACATTTTTGAGAGATATTCTACCTACTCAAAATTGTTACGAATAATTGCTTATATCTTAAGATTTAAGACTCGTTGTTTAGATAAAACTAAATCAATTTCAAATCTCTTAACTATAGAAGAGTTGAATTATGCTGAACAAAAATCAATTATCCTAGCTCAATCTCAAGATTTTAAACAAGAAATTACAGATATCAAAAAGTTTAATTGTGTAAATAAACAAAGTAAAATACGTAGCTTGAATCCCTTTTTAGATCAGCAAAACATTTTAAGAGTAGGGGGTAGATTGTCCAAATCGGAATTAAATTTTAATCAACAGCACCCTATAATTTTGCCAGGCAAGCATAAATTAACGTATTTAATAATCTTAGACCAGCACCTCAAAAACTTGCACGCAGGTACTCAAAATTTATTGTCAATTATAAGATTAACCTTTTGGCCTGTAAATGGTAAAAATGCAGTAAAACAAGTAATAAAATCGTGTGTTAGATGTTACAGAGTTAACCCTACTCCATGTAAGTTTTTGATGGGAAATTTACCAAGTACTAGAGTGACTCCTAGTCGACCCTTTAGTAACTGTGGAGTCGACTATGCTGGACCAATTTTTATAAAAGAAGGTAATTTACGCCGCAGTAAATTAGTAAAAACATATTTATGTATTTTTGTTTGTTTTTCTACCCGCGCAATCCACATAGAACTAGCAACAGATTTAACTTCTTCTAGTTTCTTAAACGCATTAAAAAGATTTTGTGCTCGTAGGGGAATGCCTTCGAACCTTTACTCCGATAACGGCTTAAACTTTGTCGGAGCTAACAACCATTTTATCGAGTTATATAGACTTTTAAACGATCCTAAACATAAAGAAACTGTTTCGAATTTTTTAACGAACGATAAAATAAAATGGCATTTCAGTCCTGCGCGATCCCCCCATATGGGTGGACTTTGGGAAGCGGCAGTAAAATCTACAAAGTTTCACTTAAAGCGTGTTTTAGGCGAATCGTCCTTGAATTTTGAAGAAATGTATACGCTACTGGTTCAAATTGAAGCATGCTTAAACTCTAGACCCTTAACTCCTCTATCAAACGATCCGTCAGATTTTCTTTCCCTAACCCCAGCGCATTTTTTGATCGGGAACTCACTGGCAAGCCCTCCAGAAGAAGACGTTAGGGATGTTAAAACCACCAGGTTGGATAGATACCATCGACTTCAGCAGCTAAGGCAGCAATTTTGGGAGAGATGGTCGAAAGACTATTTAACACAGTTACAAACTCGTACTAAGTGGCAGCAGAACATTCAAAGTGACTTACAAGTTGACTCGTTAGTTATCCTCATCGAAGACAATGTCCCACCTTTAAAGTGGTCCATGGCAAGAGTTATTGAACTCCATCGTGGTTCCGACAATGTTGTACGAGTAGTGTCAGTTAAATTACCCAATGGTAATGTTCTAAAACGTTCGATAAACAAAGTTTGTTTGATGCCAATTGAAGTGTAATAATCGGACTTACTATTCAGACTTTATCGCCCAAGCCACGTTCCTATTTGCTTTGTTGAAAAGGAGCTTTTCAAGGCGGGCGGCATGTCCCATCCGGGATGATAAATGCAGTTCACAGCGGCAACATTGCTATCTGTCAATTCGACGCGACGGGAGGAAGAAGGGAGAACGATTCGAGAAGCCGACCGAAGCGTCTGTACCGCGGCTTACCTAAATTTAAATATTGTTTCTTTTTCTGTAAAATAAATATAGTTCATTAAAGTAACTTTTGTTAAACATCCTGTGTGTTTGACTGGTCCTTCGAAGGAGAGAAAACCCCCAACAATACTAACAGATACTCCTATTAAACTTCAGATTGTTGAAGAGTTGACATTGCGAGAAAAGAAGAACCAGAAAAACCAGCAGCATCTAAACTGTAAAACGCGAGGTAAAACGTATCAACGGAAGTACTTACTTGTAGAATCTGCAGAATTCTCTTCACATGAAAGTATCGACTATGACTATGCAGATTCATCTTTTGGTAATGAATTTAATCATACTAATCCTGACGAAATTGATAGGGATTATATTCTGCTATCCCAAGGCGATTTCGTAGTTATAAAAGAAGGTATGTCTAAAGGCAAAATATGTTTTTCCATTTGGCAGATTTTCGCGATATTGATAATGATATTGATGTTCAGTCTTATAAGCACGTTCCTTCATTTCAATTTCTAAGAACTGAAGAACATTACTTTTTTAGTAAAACAAAAGTTTATAGAAAGCTACCTTTTTTAAATTTCCATGTTATTGAAGCCATATGAAATGTCTAAAATAATCAAAAATTAGCAATATATTTTTTAAAGTTTACCTGCCAATAATATTTCTATTTCTGTTTTTTACCTAGGACCTAAAATATATTAGGTAGTTTTTTTATAGTAGGTACTACTATTTGACAACAATTTATTCTTTTATGCTTTATTTTTTGATATGTCTTATCATCCCTACATTTATTATATATTATTATGGTTAAATTAACAAAGTGTTTTGAATAAATATTTTGGAAATCACTTAAATAAGGTATGTAATATTGTTCCCTTGCCATATGTAACTCTATACACATGGGACAGGAACAGTGTTGCATTTTTTTATTTTCTTTTTATTCACTTTTGTTTTGCTATTGTTGTTTTCAAGGGCAAAAGGGTAGTTAAAATAGGTAAGCATTAATCTACGACATAAGCTGACACAATAGACAATGCGAATTTGTATATAAATTTTAAATTATTGCGACTTAAAAAAAAGTGTAACACTGATCCCAGACTTCCCCTACTGCTCAAGAGAACATACATTTTTAGACCTTCCATGAAATGTTATTAGTACTGATAAGGCAGCAAGTGAAAACTTGGTTTTTGTCAACTTGAACGACCAACAAAGTGATAGTAATTTGGCCAATATGGAAACCTGTGTACCCGAGCAAATTGCTACTTTAAAATTAGATTTAAAAGAAGACATAATAATTTTGAAAAACATCGAGCAATGGAAAAACGATAGCCGATACCCTGTAAATAATCGAAGTTAATGTAGCCATTAAAACTGTTATGGAAAACTGTGAAGTTAACTCTCGAAAGGCTTTGTGATTTTGTGGGGACAGAAATTTCACCCTTTCCAATAGCAAGTATTCCTTGTGATGAAACTGTAAGTGATACCACCCATTTAGATAATAGAAAATGATAATAATTTCCAAGAAGAAATGCAAGATGATGAGAAAAATATGACATTAAGGACAAAGAACCCGATTGGTAAACGACAAGGAAGAAAAAATAAAGATTCTGAGCTGAAATACCTAAACACTTCAGGAAAATTAGTTTGTGGAAAACAAATAAAAAAAATCCAACAAAGAAAGTTGTAGAAACGAATTTACATTACCTAAGAAGAAAGAGAACGTATTTTTGATTTTTTTTGGGGGGGGGGGGGGGGCTTAGCTAGCAGTGCCAAACAAAAATTATTCCTAAGCGATTGTAGGTCAATTTGTCGAGTTAAAAGACGGCGTAAATCTAAAAATGTTAAAAGCAGGAAAATGACAGTGGCATTTTATTAAAAAAATATTATACAAAAGCGAGTTTGCAAACAATTTTTACTCGCAACCTTATATGTGACCATCTGGCTATTAAGAACAGGTTTTGATAATGAAGAATATGAGAAGTTTTCAGAACCTGACAAGAGAGGAATGCACGTACCATGCAATAAGACAAAGGGAACTTATTCAACACTTTAGAGACTATTGATTCTTTACCAGCAGTACCCTCGCATTATTGCCAAAGTTTTTCTTCAAAAACATATCTTCCTGCTAATATAAAAAGCCATAATAACCTTTAAGGATGTATGTTTTTTCTCAACAAATAGGCAATTGCTAATATTTAAAAAGGGTAAGTTTTGGGAATTGTTAAAGAAATTATATCACTGGAATTTATATTCCTAAAAAAAATGCCTTAAATATGAAAGATATAAGAACTAAGTGAAGAACTAAAGACGGAATCAGAAATAAGGAGTTACCAGGGACACATTTAATAAAAAGACATTATTAAGCAAATTTTAGATCAAAAAACATCAGCTGAAGAAAATACACATTTCGTAGTCATAAGTTTTGATCTCCTCACAGAGATAATATGCTGTTAGGTTTGCTTGAAAGTATGCAGTATACAACATGTCTAGCTGTGTATGAATCCACAACCAAAAAGGTTGTTTTTATTTATAGGAAGAAAAAGATGCAAAAAGGAGCAGTAATGAAATATGTACAAACATGTAGTATTCTACTATATTTGAGCTTAGCGTACTATATACTGATAGGAAAAAATATAGTACGCGAAAATACTATATTTGCGCCACATCAGTAAGAAAGAGCTTTAAATCTGCTGCTGAAAATCGAATGTCAGAAAAATACTGTTCAAAAATGGCAGTATATTTTTAGAGAATCAGAAAATGCCACAATCATTCAAATTCGTATCATTTTTATTTTCTATTCCCGCCACGTCTGCCTTCAGTGAACGGATTTGTTTCTTTAATGAACCAAAAATGGTGTGAGAGAAATAGGGCAAGTCTGAATCTAATAAAAAAAGAACTTTTAATTCATACGAACCTAAATATACAATGTAATGAAGCCTATGAAGTGTTTTGACTTTTGTGGTGAAAAGAAATTACTTTGTGAAGCAAAATCAGCGAAAAAATATAATTTTAAACAATAAGCCCTTATGTTTTATAAACAAGTTTAATTTAATGCCTATTTTAAGACGTACTAAGTATATTTTTTCCCATGTACTTACTATATTTTTTAGGGTTTCGTTTTGAAAATACTATAGTGAATACAAAAAAAAGTTGGCAACCCTACTTCTATGACAAAATTTCAATGTACTGTGATAATTGCGCTGTGGAAAATAAAAATTAATTTTTCAATGATCCGATGCTTTTTGAATCATTCCATTTGCAAAGAAGAAATTTTCATTACTTATTTCAGTTAATCGGTTCATGCTGTAACTGAAAAGCAGATAAAAACAAAGTTGTACAAGTAAAGTAGCAAAAATTTTCTGACTTCATAGATTTTGAAAGCCTTTAGTTTGAAAAGCAAATAAAATAAAAATATAGGATGTTAAAAAAGTATCTAGTTTCTTATAAAAGCAATTTTAATGTTTGTTTTATACACTGACGTCAATGTTTACTTGTGAATGCTTATTATGACAATAAATGTAAATAAAAAATCAATGTTAAAATAGTTTATATAGTTTTAAAGATGATACAGAAGAGTTAGTAGGTACTTCTCAAACAAACCGGATATACTAAAGGCAGCCTACAATGAAGAACTGCTGGTACCTATATATTAAAAAATACAATTTAAAAATGTTATATATTGATTTAATTATAAGGCCCGAATATCACACTGAATAGGTACCTACTTAACATTGAAATTTTCTGAATTCAATGAGACTGATGTTGAAGATGGCTGATCTAGTATAGGTCATTTAAGTATAAGTTTTGTTAAAGAAGCCATTTCTTATGATATAGGGTAGTAGTATATTTAAAAAGTATTTGTTTAATTTTAACATGTCTAAGTTTTTAGTTAAACTCTATAAAATTAATGAAATACCATTTTTATGAAATTAATGAAATGAAAAGTCTATATTTGTCAAAAAAAAAGA
>MU182128.1:25740-40664 GCA_016904865.1 Pissodes strobi
TATTGAACGAATTTAAATCTACAGGTCTCAACACTCCTCAGGTTGAAGATGCTTCTCATGCATCTCTTTTGAAGAAAAAAAACTCTGTTTGCCTCCGCGCCTCTCGCCCAGAAGATGATACCCGATACCGTATCTTAAACGGGAGTGCACATAAGCAGGGGAATCCATAATAGCTGTTTCAATGTTAATATTGAAGGTGAGAACCCAGTGGCGGCTCGTGTGATTTTAAATAGGTAGTGCGTAATTTATCTAGGTTTTTCGTACGCATAGGGGGATGCCCGCTGCAGGCGCTGCCGGAGGATTCCCCGCCGAAGGCGGAAAGTTTTGGGGGTGCCACGCCCAATTTTTACCCAAAACTTGTTAAAATCGTTTAAAAAGCATGAATTCGGCGCCCTCTTGAATGGTAATTGTTGCGCACTAAAAGATATTAATAAGTAGGTACTTATCGATTCCAGAAGAGTAAACCATTAAAACAGTTTATTGTAACTACAAATCAATACAGTTCAAAAAAAAAAAAATCAGGAGAAGTTCGAAAACGTGAAAAAATATATCGGTTTTATGGCAAAAAAGCGTTATTGTACATCTTTTTGTCGATGGTTAGCCCTTCGACTTTGCCGTTTCCCAGCTTTAAAGTGAAATTCCATTCGCCACAAGATTTCGGGGGTTAAAATGTCTGGTGAAAGACCGACCATCCTTTTTCTTGGCACATGTTTGGTCTAATTTTAAAACCGGCATTGGTCGCCCTAACCTCTTTATTTCAATATTTTTATTCAGATCCAATAAAGAAAAGTTATTTTTAATAATATTGTCAACTGAATTTATGCCCCCACAGCAATTGTCAGAACCCGAACTACTAGCCATGACTGTAGAATAATAGTATATAAATAAAAATATAAAACACTAAACAATATTACGTACACTAAACTCACGAGTTTATATGCAGCTAATTAACAAGCGTCAACGAACCTAACAAAACAAAAATAAATTCACGGCTCGACTGGAGTATAATAAAGAATAATACTTATAATAGGAGTATGTAATATTCGCTCTAAAAAACGATTTACCTCTCACTTTTTCCACACAAGCTGAATTTTTCAGGACCTATAATAAATGTGTTGCATCAGCCGTAGCTTGAAGGCGAAGAGGCTGGACATATTTAATTAGGGCGTAAACCCATGACGTCTCTCATTGTTTATTGTGATACCTTTGTTAGTTTATAAGCAAAAAATATGGGATTCGGTCTATTACCTTGTCAAGACATAAGCGAAAGTTTTATAAAGAATATTTTTTTTTCATTTAGGCCTTCCCTTATTGTTAATTGAGTGTTATATTTAAAAATAACTATTTTCTTCAAACGTCAGTAAATCCATCATTACTCGACTGTGTAGGCGGCCGTGAAGTTTCGTTTTTCCTCCGCCGGAGCTTTACTTTTCACTTTTCCGCCGGCGGAGGTAAAAGTGTTGTCGTAGCAACATAGCAAGTTTGTATTTATCACTCAATTTGTGCACTGCATTTCTAAAAATCACTAATTTAGGAACAAATTGGTTATTATTTAATCGAACTTACCCAATAACTGCTTATCAATACGGAATTAAAACGCAATCGGAGTCGCAATTTTAAAAAAATAATTATTGTTGACAGTGTCCACTGACAGCTTTATGTTACATTACCATAGCAACAACCTGTGCCTATTCACCGACACCGGTGTAAGCCCCCTTGCGAACTCACTTATCTTTAATAATAATAATTGTTATTACTATTAAAAAGAGATGTTTTTGCATTAATTTGTCGACATTTGAAGAAAAAACAGCATATTTTATTTGGAGGAAAAGTTACTTTTCATGGCTTGCTCTCTATCACCAGCCTCACTCCGTTCGGCTGTTAAACACGAGCGCGCCATGAAAAGTATCACTTTTCCTCCATATAAAATAATATACTATTTTTTAATTAAATTTTTGCACGGTTGATACCGATATATTTACATTTAAATTTTTTTTCGGTTATATGGGCTAATGCAAATGATTTTTTTTTTTTTGAATAATTATCAAAAAATACTTCCTACAAAGACCTTATTGTGCATTGGACCAAAAAATAAGTATTTTTTCCTCTATACGATGGTACCAATATCTCGATTTTTGATGATAGTGTCCTTTTGTGGAGTCTAATCTTGTATTACCTCCGGAATAAGGGTTATCTTATCATGTACTTTCATCCCTGAAAAAATCAGCTTGTGATACCATACTATATACGCAAGAATTGCAAATTATCACTAAATTAAGCTACAAAGTGCGGATCTAAATAGCGCACGGATGAGCCTTGACTTCTCGTGATTTTACGAACATTCCCGACCGTTTTGCATGACGAAAATGCATTTAACAAGAGCGCCGAACACTAGCGCACGGCAGATTTAGACTAGTTGTGGTTACGGACGGAGGCCGCCGTTGGACGCTCTGCGTTTTGATCGTCGCCGTCGTGCCTCGATTTCGCTCTTATAAATAATGTATTCTGCGGCCAGTGGAGATTCAAAAATATGTAAATTCGCAAATTATAGTTAGTTTATGTTAAATTGTATGTAGGGAGGATTTAATTTTTTCGTTTACTTTCGCAGGCAGTGCGCGCGCACGAGCGCACTTATTGAGAAGCCGCCCCTGTGAGAACCCTCAGAGCATAACAATAATTTGCCATTTTGGTAGCAACGCCATCGGTGTGATGCTGCCAGTAGTGCCAGTCCATCAGTGATCCACCTGAATACACAAAAATGCAGCCGAAGTCCCTGGAGCAAGAGATCCGTTGTTGTTTTCATACACAAATTGTGTAGGAGTTGTTTGATAAGTAAACTTAATAAGCCTTGTTTTGCCTACACTTAATAAAAGGTTATTAGAAGTAAACCAGTTTTCCAAGACATTGAGAGTATTTAATATTTTTTCTGATTCAGATTCACTTGGGTTAAGGGAAAACACCACAGTGTCATCAGCAAACTGAATTGTGTTCGGAATTATCGAAAGTAATTCATTAGTATAAATTATATATACAGCAATGGCCCCAGGATGACTAGATGTATGTTTTTTTAACAAGTCCTTTTTTAATCTCTATGTTTTTTATATATTCAATTGTTTTTGTTGTTTTACTTTATTTTGTGTAATTGTATTTTTACTACTTGACTTTATTAAGTAATAGTTAAGTGTTTTATTCGAAATTTAATTATTACTACGCTTACTATTTTGTATGATCTTTGTTTATTTGCTTTGTTTACACACATGCTGTTAATAACAATAAAGCATATTTTGATTTGATTTGAGGATTGAGCCCTGGGGAATACCCCTCCTACCATTTTTGTTTAACAAAATGACTGCTTGCGATCCGATAAGTATGACTTAATTAGTTTATTTGATATACCTCTAATTCCATATTTTTCTAATTTTAAACAGGATAATATAATAATTTCTTTTATGTTAAAAATTTGGAGCAAAAGTAAATTTTATGTTATTGTACAAAATTAGCCCAAAACATACATACTTTTACAGATTTTTTTTTATAGTTATTCAATAAAGATTGAAAACAAATATATGTTCTTTTTCATTTTGGCACAACTACCAAAAACTACCTAATTTGGGCATTATTATACATTCTGACATATCTTCAGATAAATGCCAATTCATCTGGCAAATGATAGAACAGTTTTGGCACAAACGACTAACTCTTTGTGGCATACTTGAGGCGCGTTCGCGATGCTCACGCCATTCACTCCGTGCATACCTAAAAGTACTCCAGCCGTTCGGGTAACGCTTTTCGTGCAAATGGAGTAGCTCTTTCAGCATTCGACTATTACGGAGTGTGGTAAAAAGAGTTTACTCCAAAAGTTCCACCTCGCAGAAGGAAGATATTGTAGTGGGCCTGCGTAGTTTGAGAATCGAGCGAGAAGTCAAAGTCAAAATATGCTTTATTGTTGTGAACAAAATAATTGTTATAAACAAAGCCTACTTAAAAGTAATAATACCTAAAACAAAAAAATTAAAAACCTATACTAATCATTACGTAAACATGTCAACAGAAGACAAAGCGGACATAAAGAGTCAAAAAAAAAAGAGAAAAAAAACGCATACAATCCATTCAAGACATAATCCTTTTTACATAATATTACAACATCGCTAAAATACATCGCTGTAAAATTCAGAGAGCGCATAATACGCTCGGTCAACCAAGAACCCCCTCCAAAGACACTCACCGTTGTCGCCCCTTTGATGTTTTGTGGAAGGTGATTAAATATTTTAATACTTTCATAAAAAACTGATTTTTGTGTAAGGGTGGATATAGGGATGGGAAGATTCAGATTGTTCTTTTGACGTGTAATGTACCTAGGATGTTCCGTACTAAATTTATGCCGATGTTTAAAAATGAGGCAGGCATGGAAGGTATTTTATGAGGTATTTTAAATCGTTCAGGGTCATACTAGGTATTTCTGGGGTATTACAAGGTATTTTCAGGGTCTTATAGGGTATTTTTCGAGGTATTTTTAAGGCATTTCAGTGAACTGACCATGCGCACTTTGGTGTTTTATGGTTCGGCTAGATGGCACTACTGTCGAGTAGCCTGCAACCAGCAAACTGTTGTGAATCCGTTTTAGATTTAAAAAACCGTTCAAGAAAGAATATAGATTTGTCCGCATGTAGTCCATATATACAAGCAAATTTGCCAAATAAAAAAACCGCAATTGTAAAAAATCAACATATTGTTGGTTACTGAAAGAAGGCAAGGGAAAGGTGAGTACTGACAGATTATAAAGATTTATAGTTTCAAAAAGAAAAATTACCGAAAGGGAAAAAATTTATAAAAATAACAAAAAATGGAAACGCCAAAAGGAACAAGATGACGATCAAGATGAAGATTGTGATAACTCAGATGAGACCGAAATAAAATATGATGATTCCACTGATACGGAAAGTTTTTCTTCAGAAAACAGTGAAGAAAGCTCATCAGCGACATCGGTCACCGAGTCGGTGACAATTGAGTCCGGAAAATATTACGCTATTCTGTATGAAGAAGCCTGGTTTCTGGGCCGTATTATAGAAAAAATAGATGATATAAATTACAAAGTTACATTTTTAAAAGAATTTTGCAATACTTACATGTGGCCAAAAAAAGAGTTGAAATTGACTAAGTTCATCTGCGGCAAATATTCTACGGGCCGATTGATTTGATTGGGAGTGAGCCTTTTCAGGTTAAACGGGCCGATGTTGTGAACATAAACAAAAAATACAAATTGTTGAAAAAAGAATTAAACAATGAAAACATTCTGGTGTATCCTTGGTTGTAGCCGAAGTTGTGTATCTTCCAATATTGTTTTTTTTTTGTGGTATAATATTTTAAGTGATAATCTAATTCTAAGTACTTATTTGTTTTTCTAATTCAAAAAAATCTCGACAAAAACAAATTAAGAATCACAAAAAACTTTGCAGGTATCTTTTGGAGATTTGTTTATTCAAATAAAGAAATGAGAATTAGGTAAACATTTTAAGAACTTGGCTCTCTTAGCTTTTATATTTTCTAGTAGATCCTTGCCTTTTTGTTTTCTTTTTAATTATTTTACTTTAAAAAAATACAGTTGTATTATTTTATAGTATTTGTTTTTAATTATAAACAGGTTCGAAAAGAAAATATATTTTTTTAGAAGTTGGTTTTAATATACATTTTTGTATTATAACTAGGTATTATTTATATTTTGCAACACAGTGTGGAGTGAAATATATTATTTTGTTCTATCCCTTCCCCCTATCCCCATCAGAAAAATACTGATGATGCTGCATTTTCGTTTTTGGAGAGGCTCAACTATGAGATTAATGAGGGCGAGAGAGCCGCGGCAATATTCTGCGACCTGTCAAAAGCTTTTGACTGTGTCAATCACGGTATATTGCTGCAAAAGCTTGAAATATACGGGTTTCAGGGGATTGCTCTCAGATGGTTTGAATCATACCTCACGAATAGAACTCAGAGAGTAAGGGTAAATGATTATGAGTCGGGAAATATGAGAGCGGAATGCGGTGTCCCACAGAGATCTGTTTTGGAACCGCTTTTATTTTTAATGTATATTAATGATGTAACCTCAATCGATATTCGGGGCCATTTTGTTTCATTTGCAGATGATACTACCATAGTGTGGCACTCTAAATATATTCAGTCACTCCACCAAATAGTCACAGAAGACATTAATAGAGTATAGAAATGGTGTGATGCAAACTTTTTATGTTTTAACATTGGCAAAATTAATATTCTGCATTTCAACTGCACTATCGATGAGGTCTCAATACTCTCAATAGACAACAGTTTAATAGAAAAGAAACCGCATACGAGATTTTTGGGTGTTGACATTGATGATAAATTGTCATTCAAAGAGCATATTCCGAGGTTAAATTGCAGGATCGCAAGTGGTTGCTATGTGCTTAGGGTGGCGTCACGGGAGCTAGGTTTTAGTGCAGTGAGGACAATGTATTTTTCACTTATTGAGTCCCATTTAAGATTTGGTATAGCATTTTGGGGAAATGCTTGCCAGTATCTCAGATTCATGTAGACCTCTCTTTATTAGGCATAAAATCTTAACTTTGACTTCGATATTTATATTGGAATCAGTGTGCCTAATTCAGAAAAAGTTTAATGGAAATGATCATTCAAGGAATTTATATAGCACTAGACAGGTAAATAACATTACTTTACCAATTCCACACACAACACAAATACAAAAATCATTATTTTACAATGCAAAGAAAATGTTTAATTATTTACCTAACATCTTAAAGTCTATTCGTTCCCCCAGAGCATTTAGAGTGGCTGTGAAGGATCTCCTACTTCAGAGAGCATATCATTCGGTCTCAGAGTATTTTGAGGACAATCTATGATTGGGCTGTCTGGTGTATTCTGTATGTTTAATGTTATATGTATATATGGTTTAATTTATCGGACTATAATTTAATGAATATGACAATCAAGCCTTGCCATAATTTCATGTTAGCAATTTAGGTGCTGCTTAGAAGTTTTAGCTTTTGAATATGTGTTTGTCTTTATGTTATTGAACAATGTTTTTAACTGCTTTTTGTATTTACTGTTAAACATTTTTAAGGTTTAGGGTTTTAGCTTGTATATATCATGATTACTTGAATCTTTTATAGTATGTTTTTTCTTTTTATATTTTATACTTCGATATTATTAATACACTATTAGTTGATAGTGTGCTTTGTCAATAGGAGTAATTGTATTCTTGGGCAATAAAGCATTGATTGATTGATTGTGAAAATTATGATTTTTTCGAACCCTAATTGAAGATAAGGCTTCCTCGATAGCTTGTTTTTGTCATTTTCAATGCAAAAATATTACCTTAATTCCAGTTCTAATCCTTAATATAAATGAAAGTCGGAATACTGTTATGGAGTGGTATATACGAATATATACTAAAATCAACTATACGCTCTGAAGCCATAAAAATGCAGCTTCCGAAGCAGAACCTCATGACTCACACAATCGAAAGCTTTCGACAAGTCACAAAAAACCGCAGCAGAAGCTCCACCTTCATTTATTTGACAATAGAGCTGGTGAAAGGAATTATACAATTGTCATTTTCGATTTTCATTTCGCTTGCTAGTGAGCCTTGACATTGAACAATTTTGTTAATATCATATCAAAAATAGTGTCGTAAGATCTTCTTTTCGACACTACTTTGTGTATCGAAAAGATTTCTTTATGATACCAAAATAGAAAAATTATCTTTTTTTGTTAGATGTAACCATCATATGCCAAAAGTAAAAATGTTCATTTAATGTGGTATTTGTCTGTTTTGAAAATGGCGCTTATGCCATTTTTCTATGAAGACATATGTATAAACGTTAACGTACTTACTGGCAAAGGAAACAATTTAAATCTGACAGTCTTTTATGCATATCCACAAACTGTAAAGACTCATAGTTTAAACATTCATGTCTATTGTAAATTTTTATCAGACCTAATACTTTTTGAGGAGCTTGATTTACTCTGCATTTGATTTTGATATTCCTTTACTTCATGTTGCAAATCTCGGACTAATGATGCTAGAACTTCTGGATTAACTCCTACTTCACACAGTCTTACACATATTGTTAATGCTTCAGGACTAAGGCCAGTGTTAAGAAGTTGAGAGATCTCTTGAATCCTCGCTAAAGTTGTCTGCGCTTCCTTAATAAGATTCGTACGACTAGAATCCATCTAACAAAATAATGAAAAACTGACAGTATGTTATAATAAATTAGGTGAAAGAAAAATACCTTAGTTTGCTTAGAAATTAGATTTTATAGGCTTGGAACTTGGAACGTTTGAAGAACTCCTGGACGTACTTAATATTATTACCTAACCTCAACAACAACAAAAACAAAAAACAAAATACAAATAAATAGGTGATACAAGGCCACTATAGGTGGCCTTGTATGATACCAGAGACAAGAGGCTAGCGCCACGGATTCCACTTTGGCTCTGACATTCGCCTCTAGCGAAACGAGTGTCTCGCGACAGTAATTGTTTTGGCTGCTGTCAAGTCAGTCGAATGTTACAAATGCAGGGAGGCTTTTAAGATCCTTGACAGGCGTAGACGATCATATCAAAATCGGCCTCTCCTATAAGAAAAGGAAACTAACCAAGTGCTAACCCAAGACATACTCAAAATCAAGAAAAAAAAACTGTTTAGAAACATAATTTAAAAAAAAAGCAACGGGGGTTTGAACCCGTGTCGTCCAGGTGGGACCCAACTATCTAAACCTCTCGACCACGAGAGCTCTTGCGACAAATTGATTGCATCACGAACAGAGCTGGGCAGTACTCGGGTAAAAATACTTAAAAATGTACTCGAGTACATTTTTTGAGTACCCGATACTCGGTACTCAGTACATTAGAATCAATTGTACTCGGTACCCGGTTCCTCAAATACTCTCTATTAGTACCCGATACCCGCATCGCATATTCGAGTACATTATTCTCGAGTAGATCATCATCAATCATCAATCGACCAATCGCGTCCACTGCTGGACATAGGTCTCCCGTAGCCTTCTCCATCCTTGCCGATCCTGTGCTGCCTCTATCCAGTTTGTCTTTATCCTTTTAATGTCGTCGGTCCATCTGGTTGGTGGACGGCCTCTACTTCTGTATGCGTCTTGGCGCGGTCTCCACTCAAGTATCCTCTTTGTCCAGCGATTGTCCGAAATTCGCGCCACATGACCGGCCCAGTTCCATTTTACGGTTATTATACGGGTAACCGCGTCCGTCACTCCAGATCTCTCCCTTAATGTTATATTTGGGATCCTGTCTCTTAGCGATATACCTAACATCGACCTCTCCATTTTCCTCTGCGCGATACTTATTCTATTTGTAGTGTTCTTTGTAAGGGTAAGTGTTTCAGCCCCGTATGTAAGCACAGGCAACACGCACTGATCGAATACTTTTCTTTTTAGGCATATTGGAATGTCTGACTTAAAGATATTGCGCAGCTTTCCAAAGGCCGCCCATGTTAGGCCTATTCTTCTCGATATTTCGCGTGTTTGATTGTCTCTACCAATAGAGATTTCGTGACCAAGGTATTTATAAGAGCTTACTTGCTCTATGCTTACGCCGCCTATCTTGATTGCCTCACTCATAACAAGATTTGTCATGTATTGAGTTTTGTTGGTGTTGATTTGGAGTCCAACAGAGTTAGATGCTTCCTTGAGCCTCCGAAGCATTTGTTTTGCTTCGTCCATACCATCTGCGATAATTAATATATCGTCGGCGAATCTCAGATGGTTTAGTTTTTCGCCATCTATGTTTATGCCCATGTCACCAAAGTTGGCCTGTTTGAACATTTATATTCTAGGAGGGTTGTGAATAACTTTGGTGATATGACGTCTCCTTGGCGTACACCTCGTGCGATATCAAAGTCTTCGGAATCATCTTGCAGCCTAACATAAGCTTTTGCTCTTTGGTACACGTGTTTGATAACCTCGATGTATCTATGATCGATACGGCATTCAGCAAGAGCTTGTAGATACTCTAAGTTATTCAGGAATAACAAGATGGAATTCCTATTTTGATTCGGTTTCCCAGATCTTGAATATAACAGCAAAACTTCCGTCTCTTTGCCAGCAGCTTAACATTAACCATTTTAAGGAAACCGAGTTGCAGTTCCTCGAAGAGTACTGCACAGTATTGAAACCTCTTGCTTTAACACTCCACGTTTTGCAGGGACAGGATTGTGTCTATTATGGATATCTACTGCCGAGTCTTCTTTCTTTAAGAAATAAATGGGAAAAATTAAAGCTCCAGTATATGAGTTCCAATGGTAAATTACTTTTAAGAACATGTATGAATAGCTTAAATAGAAGGTTTGCCAACATACTTAATTTGACGTCTGAGCCTGCAATTATTTCTGCAGTTGTTCATCCCAAATTTAAGTTGCGATGGTTTAATGTTTTAAAAACCCCAAAATATTCTCTGGACGCTATAAAGAAGTTGGTAATCAGAGCCGGGGAACAACTCATATTTATTGACGATAGCGAACACCTGATGACTCCTTTGATTTTAATGAACCCGAATCTGAAACATCTAAACACGTTATGTTTATGAATACCTCTAAACATGCCACTGAAAAGGAAGCAGTGATCTTGGTGGCAAAAGGAGCGGAATAAATAGCTTGAACGATTATCCAATAATAAAAAAATATATATTTTTGAGGTATAATACTTGTTTACCTCCGTCCGTACCAGTGGAGCGATTATTTTCTTTTGCATCAATAGTGAACAGTTCACGGCGCAATGCTCTCAGCGATTCGAGTTTTGAGATATTGGTGATAATGAAGGCCAATAAAGAAACGCAATAAGATAACACTTATCAGCTGGTATTTTTAGGATTCTCTTTCTTGTTTTGTTTTTCAGCTATTCTATAATATTATAAACTACTTTTCTAAAATATTTTGTTTATTTTGCTTTGGCATAATCCAAACATAGATTTTGGGCAAATGCACTTTAAAAGTACCCGGATAGTTCGGGTACTTATACTCTCGGTACTGTACTCCAAGTACTTTTTAGCAAGTAAAGTACTGTGTACTTTGTACTCGTTCCTTAATTATGATGCGGGTACACATCATACACGGTACTCGAGTACATTTTCGCAGTACCCGGCACAGCTCTGATCACGAAGACATAGGCACCGAACATTAACTAACGATATGATTGGTGGTATAAGTTGTTATATGTGCCGTGGTATAATGTCACTTTCAGTTTATCTACGGTCCACTGTCCAGTCAGTCTGGCCAGATTCTGCGTTTCGAAAGTAGACGTCTAGCGATCAATTCCCATCGGGGGCAAGACGTATTATGTTAATTTTTTTAAGGTTATGATGGTTTCTTTTTTAAATCTGGGTTAGTTTCAGCGTTGTTTCAATTCAAACAACGGTTTCAGTTAGTTTTGTCTGATTGCGCCTCGGAGCGAGCAGAGGGCCATGCGTGAATAGTTAACTGTTCTCTAAAGTGATGTTAACTCACTAATCAGAAGCCGCTAAAATAGCATAGTGGCGTATGACTGTAAAGGATGGTATTAAGGTGTTTAAATACCATGCCTATAATACGATCTTTTACAGTCCTACGCCATTATGCTATATTAGCCGCTTCTGATTGGTGGGATTAACGTCACGTTAGAGTAACGTTAACTTTTAACGAATGATCCTCCGCTCGCTCCGGGGTGCAACTAGACAAAACTAACTGAAACTGGCCCTAATTTACAAAAAGAAACAAACATAACCTAAAAAAAAATAGAGAAAACATGTGAGGGAGGTCCACGTTCCAATAGCAGAATCTGACCACTAGACCATTTAGACGTGCTAGAATGAACTGACTCGACCGTAGATAAAGTGAAGTGACGTTAATCCACCAATCAGAAGCGACTAATATAGCATAGTGGCTTTTTATTAATTTTTTAAGTATATGACAGCAGCTTGCATGTTTGCGCGAATATATTCCATACCTAACCTCAAAATACGCGGCAAACGCATGCACAACACCGAGATGGAATGATTAATAATTATGGAATGTTGAACGGTCCCCCTAGATGCAAGTCTCGGGTTCGATTTCCTTCGAGGGGCAATGCTGTTCTTTTTAAGGACATTTATTTTTTGATGTGTACACATCTTACGCGGCGGTATGAGGGTAAGGCCTGTTTCACACATACACGGCGACCGTGCAAACGGCACCGTTTGAACGGTGCCGTTCCATTATGTTGACTTTTCACACTCTACCGGTTTGTTTTCTAATGAGTATGGATCATACACGTGCTATAGCAATGATGATATTATATAGACGCATGAAAAGGAAAAAAGGAAATAGAATTATGTGGGTACATTCTATATATATGGAAAGAAAACAGTTTGGAGCATTTTATGTCCTTTTTGAGCAGCTTCTTTTGTCCCAGATAACTGGCCTTTCTTCCACTAACGATATAAGATGATCAATAACAAAAAATATCTGCGTTTTCCATTTTTAACGCTATTAACACAATACAAATACCAATGTAAGATGTAAATACCCGAGAAAAGTAAATAAACCTGTCGTAAATACGGCAAGTGTGAAAGCTTCCATATAATTCAGTACTCGACTGGACAGTTCGCGCCGTTCAAACGGTAACGGTGACCGTCCAATTCAGGCCTGTTTCACACATACACGGTGGCCGTCTAAACGGCGCCGTTTACACGGCTAAGGGACGCATGCGATAATAAGTGCTTTCACATGCACCGGAGCCGTGTGTACGGCAAATTTTTACCGTGATGTTGCCGTGGCTTCCCACTGAATTGAACGATCACCGTTACCGTTTGAACGGCGCGAATTGTTCAGTCGAGTACTGAATTATGTGGAAGCTTTCACACTTGTCGTATTTACGACAGGTTTATTTACCTTTCTCCCGTATTTACATTTTACATTGGCATTTGTATTGTGTTAATAGCGTTAAAAATGGAAAACGCAGATATAGTTTGTTATTGATCATCTTATATCGTTAGTGGAAGAAAGGCCAGTTTTCTGGGACAAAAGAAGCTGCTCAAAAAGGATATAAAATGCTCCAAACCGTTTCCTTTCCATATTTATAGGTTGTACCCACACAATTCTATTTCCTTTTATTCCTTTTCATGCGTCTATATAAGATCATCATCGCTATAGCACGTGTACGATCCATACTCATTAGAAAACAAACCGGTAATGTGTGAAAAGTCAACATAATGGAACGGCACCAAACGGTGCCTTTTGCGCGGTCGCCGTGTATGTGTGAAACAGGCCTCAGTGGGAAGCCACGGCAACATTACGGTAAAAATTGCATGCTCCAGTGCATGTGAAAGCACTCATTATCTCATGCGTCCCTTAGCCGTGTAAACGGCGCCGTTTGGACGGCCACCGTGGATGTGTGAAACAGGCCTAGGGCCTGTTTCACACATACACGGCGACCGCGCGAACGGCATCGTTTGAACGGTGCCGTTCCATTATGTTGACTTTTCACACATTACCGGTTTGTTTTCTAGTGAGTATGGATCGTACACGTATTATAGCAATGATGATCTTATATAGATAGACGCAAAAGGAAAAAATTAAATAGAATTGAGTGGGTACATCCTATAAATATGGAAAGGAAATAGTTTGAAGCATTTTATGTCCTTTTTGAGCAGCTTAGAGAAGATGCAAAAAAGTTTCTCAACTATTTCAGAATGTCAATATCCAGTTTTGACGAACTACATAAACGGCTAAAAGAATCACTTCAAAAGAAAGACCCTTTTATGCGCGAGTGTATATACAACCTGTCGAAATGCTAGCTGTTAGAAAAGTAAATAAACCTGTCGTAAATACGGCAAGTGTGAAAGCTTCCATATAATTCAGCACTCCACTGAACAGTTGGCGCCTTTCAAACGGTAACGGTGGCCGTCCAATTCAGTGGGAAGCCACGGCGACATCATGGTAAAAATTTGTCGCACACACGGCTCCGGTGCATGTGAAAGCACTCATTATCACATGCGTCTCTTAGCCGTGTAAACGGCGCCGATTGGACGGTCACCGTGTATGTGTGAAACAAGCCTAAATCTCGGCAAATGGGACGGAAATGTCCCGTGCGCATTGAGGAGCAACCTAATCCAGGACGGCCGCGATTGCAACGACTCAAATGGCGTTTCTAAAAAGCTATAGCCGCTAGGGCGGTATTAGATTTTCATTATAATATATTCGCAGTATATTTGGATCCATAGCACAGCTTATTTTTAATAGACGGTTGAATTAAAAATGAATTTTCGCTTCAAAATCCACGACAAATTCGTCCGAAGCCACACCACAGCTATCGTCCTAAAAAAGTCCGGATTTTTATACATTTTTACCATTTAAAATCGTTTTTAAACGGATTTAGACGATAAAAAGCATATTTTAAGTTAAACGAACTGTCAAAAGTATTATTCAGATTCAGATGCACAGACGTTTAAAACAATATTGGCCCTCTTCTAAAATTTGCAAAATTTGGTTATTGACTTTACCAAATGAGAGGATGCTTCCCCAAGATGACTAGCTGGTAGTGAATAGGCTGTATCCATAGGTTGATGTTATTCCTGGTGGCATTAGATTTTCGTGTCGAATTTGTACAGTGAAATAATCCACTCCGATTAAAGCTGCCAGTAAGTATTATTAAAGGATCCTAACTAACATTATAAATGCGAATAACTAATATTACAAATGCGAATGTGTTTGTTTGTTTCTTACGCTTTCACGCATAAACTGTTCCGATTATCATGACATTTTGTACAAATATTTTTTTCTTCAAACGTCAGTAAATCCGTCATTACTCGACTGTGTAGGCGGCCGTGAAGTTTCGTTTTTCCTCCGCCGGAGCTTTACTTTTCACTTTTCCGCCGGCGGAGGTAAAAGT
>MU182128.1:55664-77258 GCA_016904865.1 Pissodes strobi
ACTTTTACCTCCGCCGGCGGAAAAGTGAAAAGTAAAGCTCCGGCGGAAAAGTGAAAAGTAAAGCTCCGGCGGAGGAAAAACGAAACTTCACGGCCGCCTACACAGTCGAGTAATGACGGATTTACTGACGTTTGAAGAAAATAGTATATTATTTTATATGGAGGAAAAGTGATACTTTTCATGGCGCGCTCGAACGAACGGAGTGAGGCTGGTATAAAGGTAATAAAGAGCAAGCCATGAAAAGTAACTTTTCCTCCAAATAAAATATGCTGTTTTTTCTTCAAATGTCGACAAATTAATGCAAAAACATCTCTTTTTAATAGTAATAATATCTAATTATTATTAAATATGAGTGGGTTCCCAAGGCGGCTTAGACCGGTGTCGGTGAATAGGCACAGGTTGTTGCTATAGCGATGTAACATAAAGCTGTCAGTGGACACTGTCAACAATAATTATTTTTTTAAGATTGCGTCTCCGATTGCGTTTTAATTCCATATTGATAAGCAGTTATTGAGTAAGTTCGATTAAATAATAACCAATTTGTTCCTAAATTAGTGACTTTTAGAAATGCAGTCATAAATTGAGTGATAAATATAAATTGTAGTTTAATAAATCGTGAGTTGTTGACGCTAATTTTGTTGTCTGTTGGTATGGTATCTATGTTGCTATGACAACACTTTTACCTCCGCCGCGCCGGCGGAAAAGTGAAAAGTAAAGCTCCGGCGGAGGAAAAACGAAACTTCACGGCCTGGAGTATAATACAGAATATTACTTATAATAGTAGTATGTAATATTTCCTCTAAAAAAACGATTTACCTCCCATTTTTTCCACGCAAGCTGTATTTTTCAGGACCTATAATAATATAATGTGTTGCATCAGCCGTAGCTTGAAGGCGAAGAGGCTGGACATATTTAATTAGGGCGTAAACCCATGACGTCTCTGATTGTTGATTGTGATACCCTTGTTAGTTTATAAGCAAAAAATATGGGATTCGCTCTATTACCTTGTCAAGACATAAGCGAAACTTTTATAAAGAATATTTTTTTTTCATTTAGGCCTTCCCTTTTTGTTAATTGAGTGTTATATTTAAAAGTAACTATTTTTTAATTAAATTTTTGCACTGTTGAAACCGAGATATTTACATTAAATTTTTTTTTCTGCCATATGGGCTAATGCAAATGATTTTTTTTGAATAATTACTAAAAAATACTTCTTACAAAGAACTTATTGTGCATTGGACCAAAAAATAAGTATTTTTTCCTCTATACGAAGGTACCAATATCTCGATTTTTGATGATAGTGTCCTTTTGTGGAGTCTAATTTTGTATTACCTCCGGAATAAGGGTTATCTTATCATGTACTTTCATACCTGAAAAAAATCCCTTGTGACACCATACTATATACGCAAGAATTGCAAATTATCACTAAATTAAGCTACAAAGTGCGGATCTAAATAGCGCACGGATGAGCCTTGACTTCTCGTGATTTTACGAACATTCCCGACCGTTTTGCATGACGAAAATGCATTTAACAAGGGCGCCGAACATTAGCGCACGGCAGATTTAGACTAGTTGTGGTTACGGACGGAGGCCGCCGTTGGACGCTTTGCGTTTTGATCGTCGCCGTCGTGCCTCGATTTCGCTCTTATAAATAATGTATTCTGCGGCCAGTGGAGATTCAAAAATAAGTAAATTCGAAAATTATAGTTAGTTTATGTTAAATTGTATGTAGGGAAGATTTTATTTTTCCGTTTACTTTCGCAGCCAGTGCGCGCGCACGGGCGCACTTATTGAGAAGCCGCCCCTGATACAACCACTCCTAACATAAAGCTGCGGCGAGTCAAAATGAAAACGCACGTATATTCAAGCATGGATGCATCATTCTCATGTCATGCACATTGCAATTTAGTTCATTTACTGCGGATACGCTGCGATACGCATGTATATGCCTACATCCTCTCTTTGACTCATAACATGTGTATTCAAATTTTGACGCGACTTATTATAAATAGTTACTATCTTGTTAAACAGATTGAAGTTTTTTAAAGAAAAATCTGCTCTTAATTAGTCAATATTAATATGCGATTCCAGAACATAATGCAATTACCGGACCTGTTTTCTCTTTACTGGTTCGCAGTGAAAGAAAGAGTACAACCGTCTTGAATGATGTTATGTAAAATAAAATTGTAATATGACTGATTATTATAAAAATGTGAAAAATCAAACAAGCCTACTAACATTAGTAAAAAAATATGATACGTTCGTCTGGCATTTTAAGAAAAATTAGTTAAATGTTTAAAAAAATCATGGTTATGTTATATCTATTTTTGTTTCAAAGAATATTGTGGTTGAAATATGCGGTAAGTAATGTAGGTCTTAATTTTATTTATTTATCTGGCTTCACATTTTGCTCAGAAATTTATTTAGTTTTGCTATGTTTAATAATTAATAAAACCAAGATTATTTTGACACAATAGCAAATGCGTAGCCAAAAATGTTTGACTGTGGCGCCACTAGGTGGTTTGGAATGCCACAATTATGCCAAACCTAGTTACATAAAATGTCAAAAAAGCATTCAATAGATTCCCGTAAAACCTGAAATCAATTACTGGCACCAAAAAAAAAAATAGCAGAAGTAAGAAACAAAGGAAATATAGTGTTAAAATGTGACACTGAACAAGAAATGCAGAGATTAAATAAGGAAGTGATGAGCAAGCTAAATGGAAAGTATGAAATTGAAAACCCAAAAAAAGTTCTTCCAAAGATAAAGATTGTTAACTACACTGGGGAGAAATCTGAAGATGAACTAGAAGAAACAATAAAAAAGCAAAACACATGGATCAATCCAGATGAAAAATTAAAAATTACTTATATTAAGAGTTTTAAGAATCGCCCAAAATCTACACTCCATGCTGAGTGTTCAGGAAGCCTATATTTTAAAATGATTAACCATGGAAAGATATATATAGACTGGGATCGTCTGCCGGTGTATGATGATATAACAGTGGCAAGATGCTATAAGTGTCAGGGATTCCATCACAAAAGTAACAAGTGTGACAGGGATCAAGTGTGTGGAAACTGTGCAGACAATCATGACACGGCTGAATGCAAAAGTGAAAGAAAAAGATGTGTAAACTGTATGGACGCAAATGAACGGTATGGTATGAAGTATGGGACAAGCCATAATACATTTGACTTTGACTGTCCATCATTCAAATATCATCTTGAAGTTGTTAAAAACAGAATAGATTATACCACATAGATATTATGGTTTGTCTCACACAGGATGAGATTCTCAAGACTATTGGTGAAAACAGTATAAGTGGTGAAAGAGTGGACAGTCCATCAATTGAAAGATTGGTGAAGAATAAAGATCTATTTTTAAACATAATGCATGTTAATATTAGAAGTTTTAATAAAAATATTGATAACCTTCTTACATTTATAGAATCATATAATCTACATAATATTGATATACTCGTACTAACTGAAACGTTTCAACTTCAATCCGCGGATTATTGTAATTTACCGGGTTATCAAACTTTTTATAATGAGGCCAATTTTAACAAAAATGATGGTGTTATAATTTTTGTAAGAAATAAAATTAATGTTTTATTCTCCTGTACAAAATTAGATAGGTCTAAAGTTACATTAAGTAGAATAACAGTTGAAGTTAATAATATTTTATTTGGGTTAACAGCGGTATATAAGCCACCACCTGTTAAAAAAATTGATTTTATAAATGACTTATCAGATTTCTTGGAAAGTGTAACAAATGAAAGTGGTATTGAGGTTTTTGTGGGAGACGTAAACATAAATATCTTAAATAACAATGACAATGATGTAAGCAGTTATTTAGCAACTATGAATTTACTTGGTTTTCAGGCGTATATAGAAAGTATTACTAGATCAGATTCTCAAACATGTTTGGACCATATTTTTGTTAAAGAAAATTTAAAACTAAATAAAATATATTTAAATTCTTATATAATTGATGAGGATATAACTGATCATAATCCTATAATACTACTCATTGGTGAAAAAACACTTAAAGAACCTAAAACAGAAAATCTAGGAAATATAATGAGAGCAACAATCGATATTATTAAGTTTAAAGACCGATTAAGACATCATGATTGGTCTATTGTTATAAATGAAACTAATCCACAAACAGCGGCAACTACATTTTTGAATTCCTATAATGACCTCCTGAATAATTGTACAACATATGCTGTAAACAAAAAAAAATACAAAAAAATCAAAGCTTGGATCAGCAATGGAATAGTAAAATCTATTAAAACCAGAGACAAAATGAAAAAAAAGTTATTGTTGAATTTTAGTACAGACCTTGAAAAAAAATATAAGGAGTATCGAAATCTTCTCAATAAACTTATAAAGAAACAAAAAAATGATTATTATAAAAGACAAGTTGAAGACAATAAAAACAATATGAAAAAACTTTATGAAATTATAAATGATGCCACTTATAGAGAAAATAAGAAAATCCAATCAGGCGACATACATATACAAAATAATTATGGAGAGGATATCGAAGACTCTCATGAGATGGCAAATTTTTGCAATGAATATTTTAATAAGATCGGAGTTGAAATGGCCTCAAAGATTCCTACCCCAAACGTGGACTGTCGAAATAAGGATTTTAATAAAAACTCAATATTCTTAAACCCTATTAGTAAAAATGAATTGATTGATGTGATATCTACACTAAAAAATAATAGCTCGCCGGGACACGATGGCGTACATTCAAGGACAATAAAATTAACACACAGAGAAATAATAAATCCGCTATTACACATTTTTAATATAAGCTTACAAAATGGGATTGTGCCAATTGAATTTAAGTTATCTGTTATTACACCTATACACAAGGCTGGACCAAAAACACAAATCAATAACTATAGACCCATAAATCTCATAAGTAATTTTGCAAAGTTGTTTGAAAATTGCCTAAAAAACAGATTAGTCGCTTTCTTTAAGGATAATAAAATAATCTCACCCAATCAGTATGGGTTTGTTGAGGGGTGTAGCACGTCAGATGCCATGCAACAGCTGGTAACTGAAGTTGTACAAAATTTAAATAATAATAAAAAATGTATATCAATATTTTTAGACCTTGCAAAGGCGTTCGACACTGTGCCTCACGACAGACTTCTTGGAGTCTTACATGATTATGGCATACGGGGAAGGGCAGCTGAAATAGTTCAGAGTTACTTAGGGGACAGGTATCAAATGGTGAGGTTAAATGGAGTATTGAGTGAAAGACTAAAAATAAAGATTGGGGTACCACAGGGGACAGTACTGGGTCCCCTACTATTTATTATATATATTAACTCGCTTTTAAAATTAAATTTCAATGGTCTGGCAATCTCCTATGCCGATGATACCGTAATGGTTCTAGCTGGAGATACTTGGGAAATGGTAAGGATTAAGGCTATAAATGGTCTAAAGTTGTTTCGATGTTGGTTACAGCAAAATAAATTAACTTTAAATCTGGCGAAAACAACATACATCGCGTTTTCTCTTACAGAGGCTAATAGACCAACTTTTAGTAGCATAATAATTGACAACCAAGAGATACATGAAACATCTTACACAAAGTACCTAGGTATTGTGATGGACAAACATCTCAAATGGTCACCTCACATAGAGTATTTGTCAACAAAAATGCGTAAGCTAATTCATAAATTCTATCTATTACGCGAATTTCTTAACACAAAAACTTTAATAACTGTTTATAAGGCAGTAATAGAATCAATTATCAGATATGGAATTGTGGTATGGGGTGGACTTTATACAAATAGTCTGTACAACTTAAACATAATTCAGAAATATATCTTAAAGATAATATTTTAAAAAAATAAACTATACCCCAGCCATATGCTTTTTTCCCCAGAAATAAGTAATATCAGAAGCCTGTATTTGCTGACAGTGTGTAATTATATTAAAGAGAGAGAGAACATGAAAAATTATGTACAGCATAACTATAGCACTAGGACAAATTTCAACAAAAATTTAATAATTCCTGTAAGTAACAATAACTTGAATTTAAAGTATTTAACATATCTTGGTCCCAAAATCTATAATATGCTACCCCCTAAGATACAAATGTGTACTAACAAGAACAGATTTAAAAAAATGTGTAAAACATATATTTTTGAAAACTATGAGTTATTTGAGATTCTTTTTTAAATTAGTAGAATAAGTAGGTTAATTAGGTAGGTTAATTTCGACGGTTGATTTGGTATAGTAATAATGTGAAGTGTATTGTTATTTAGCGAAAAAAAAATTAAATAAATAAATAAGATTATATAATATTTAATGATGTCTGTAGGTTAATCTGGTGCATTACAGCTGTTACGTCAGCTAGGCACCTTATAATTAAGTTTTCTGTTTTTTTAATGTAGTTTAAATTATATATAATATTATCATGCTGTATATACATTGAAATGAATAAATTGAATTGAATTGAATTGAAATTGAATTGAAAAGTTGGTTGATAAGGCATATTATAATATAGAATATTTTAGTGATGGTTGGCGATTTGGTAATCTGTGGAGTACCTATAAACTATGCTTGGTCATAAATAAAATTGGGTAAATCTAATTTGTTGACCATCTAAAAATCATGTTGACCAGTCCGTTTTGCAGAAGGTATGGCGACCAAATTTCCTACATAGATGCTACTCGATAAGACGCTTCTGCTACCACCCCTAACTATCCCCAACCCCCTCCAGAATTCCACTTCCCCCTTGCACATTTTAATAAAAACGTGTTGACCGCCCCTTTTCCAATAGCCTAGAGGCACCAAATTGCCCACGATGATGCTACTCGATAAGACGCTTCTGCTACCACCCCTAACTACCCCTCAATCCCACTCCAGAATCAACACGTTTTTATTAAAATGTGCAAGAGTGAAGTGTAATTCTGGAGGGGGTTGGGGGTAGTTAGGGGTGGTAGCAGAAGCGTCTTATCGAGTAACATCATCGCGGGCAATTGGGTGCCTCTAGGCTCTTGGAAAGGGGCGGTCAACAGGTTTTTATTAAAATGTGCAAGAGGGAAGTTTAATTCTGGAGGAGGTTGGGGGGTAGTTAGGGATGGTAGCAGGAGCGTCTTATCGAGTAGCATCATCGTGGGCAATTTGGTGGCTCTAGGCTCTCGGAAAAGAAGCGGTCGGCAGCTTTTTTCGATGGTCAACAAATTAGGTAGACCCAATAAAATTTGCTGATTTTCGTAGAACAGATATAAGCAATGAATTTGGTTAATTTGCATTTCTTTATTTATTATTATTTGGATTTGTAGATTAGGCATCAAACGACCCCATCTTTATGCCCATTGAAGTTTGTTTAGACCTATGCTACTTTATTATTAACATTTTAAAGTTTTTTCTAGCTTTAGTTTCTAGCTTTGTCAATGAGTAATGAGTTGATTTCCTTCTTTAGGCAATAAAGCATATTTTGAATTGAATTGAATATAATATCACAAGAAAAGATGTGAAGAATTACCATACATACTTTTTAATAATGTTTTCACAAGCTGCTTGTACATGATTGGTGAATATTTAAGGTCTTCATATTCCATTAAATTAGTGACATCTTCCATTGTAACCAGGTGTTTGGTTTTGGCAACCATTTTATTTCTCGCCATGTGCTTATTTGCTTTGAACTGAAGTAAATTTAGCAAGTCTTTTTTGGCATCATCATCTAATTTTCGATTTTGAGGCAATTGTTTATATAATATCTAAAAAAAGGTGACATATGCATCCAAGTGTGCATTGTATCTATACACTTTACCATAATTTTGGTAAAGAAGAAGGAAGACATATGAAATAACAGTAAATTGTTAAAGAGAAACCCAAAAGGGCTTATGCTGGTAAGAGTACTTTTGATAAGTAAAAATCTCGATAAGCACAAATCTATGTAAAAACCAAATTACTCAGGATACACATTTGTTATCAGTTAGGTGGGAATTAAAATAGACTTTGATTCATAGTCATTTGTAGTGGTAGTAAATAAAAACTAGCTTTAGACTAATTTATGATAAAAACACCTAAATAATTTAAATTTAAAATTTTGTAGTATCTTGATATGTTCTAATATCCAAAGTAAATATTTAAGCTTAATTTTACGTCACTTCCAGAATTGCAGTTTAATAATTATATGATTTATATTTAAGCATTGAAAATCCTTACCTCTGAAACTTCATGGTTATGTATATTGCTGATACTACTGACTTCAAATTCATTTCCGGTCTCGGCTATGGTAAAATTTATATGTGCTGGACATAAGTCTCGTTTTCTGAATGTCCTGCAAATTAATCAAAGGGTAAATTTAGACTGAAATTTAACTAAATCATAATAAGGAATACATATGATTAGATTCAAACTTTTACAACATAATAGTCAGTTTGAATTGATGAAGAATGTGAATCCCAATTATAGGCCTACATTGAAAATATCTTTCGTTACGGTGAACAACAAATACCTATTGTCATTTTTTCGTACTTATCTTTAGTCGCATCTTCAATAAGTAAGGATGTCACTAATTAAATAACAATGATTTACAACAAATCCATTTCTTTCAACATTCAGCATCCAACAAACCAAAGATGTTTTCAAAATAATGAGGCAAACAAGCCACAAGAAGCATGTAAGATAATTTTCTTAGTTAACCTATCCTATGCTATTTATTATTATTTGAAAAGTGACAATGTCTGGTTATGGGACACAAAACTGCTGCTGAAGCTGAAGAATTGCTTATCAGAACACAATTTTAGTGTTACATATACAGAGGTTCAATCTTAATAGTGACTAATCAGTTAATTGCAAAATAAACCAAAATGTTAAATGTTCAATTACTTTACTATCAGTCTTTCGGTTTATATGAGGTATTTGTACAATCTGTTGGATCTTTTCAGTTAATTAGGTGTAACAAACCTGGTATTTTTACGAATACCCTTGCCTTTGTATGAATATTTTTGGCCTCCTCTAATGCAGTTGTATTTGATTTGATAAAATAGAAGCTGGTCTAGCATTGGTCTCTTAACTCTCTTTTTGGCAACATTGATACTTCGACTATCCCTTTTGAAAAATTGTACAAAATGCTGCTTAGATACACAATTAATTTTCTCGTTAATCTCTTCATATGAGGAATATTTATCTCCTTTTGAAATCCCTAAAGGAATTTCAAGCCATTCAGGAGATTGAGACACTGATGAATCCATTTCACTAATTCTTAGGTCCCTGTTCTTCGTGCAAAATAAGATTGATAAAAACGAATTAGCTGAAACAGGGCACACTCTGAGAGAATATCAAAGTTTTATTTATTAAAATGAATAATAAATATTTCATATTAATATTATTATATATTTGATCCATTCCATCTATTTTGCTTGTACTCGGCTCGTATTTTCTTTTTCTTAATATATTATCTCTATTTCTATGGTCTTTTCTGTTTCTGGTTTCTAATTATTAATTATTATCATAGATAATATATAAAAAAAAAGTATTATTCTATATCAAATAGGAAATAGGGCACTTTTCATTGGGCATTTACGATAATTGTAGCGGTATCTACCGGTAGTTATACAGCGGTAATCAGCTGATTAACGTCGCGTCGATACGTTCCGGTAAATGCATATATATTAGTTTAAGTATATGGGTAAATGGTAATAATTTGTAATTGTCGAACGGAACGGTGCGGGTCGCGAATAACCTAAAAAAGGACTTCCGATTCGTCTTCGGTCGAGTGTGCACGTGTCGGGTATCGGCCATTTTGTTCCAGCTCATATACATATAATTATGTTAGTTTGGGGGCACATGGGGCTTTCAGGGGCTGTGTAGATTCCCCGAATAAGATTCGGACGTCCAGCCGGGGGTTAGAGCCTCGTGCATGTATAAGATTTAAATGTGTGTGAATGTCCAGCCAGTGGTGTTCGAACTTTAAAACAAGCCGTGCATGTACAAGTCGGAGCCCCAGGAGTACATACTCGACATACTAAGCCGGATAGAGGTCTTTTCTGGCTGAATTTTCTCACGAAAAAGGTCAATAGAGAGTTTACTACTACTACTATAACCTAAAAAAAGTTTGATTACTAAATATATGAGTATAATGAAGAATAATAAACGAGGACTTCCGGTCCTACCGTCGACCGTCGTAGGACGAACGCGTTGGAAACGGATTACAGAATTCGGCACGGGTAGTGGAAGCTATTTGCTTAGAAAACGTGGGGAGTCTGGAAAGTCGTGCCGACTAGACAGTGTAAAGGGTGGGTCGCGTAGTGGAGGGTGATTCCTACTAGGACTACAGGGATTTCTGTGCGCGGTAGCGTGGCCTGTCGGTTGAGGGTATATCCTGCGGGGGTTTGGAGTCTCTGACAGAAAGTGGTTATACCTACAGTGTGCGAAACCTCCTTGCTTAGGAACTCAGTCGTGCAATTCATTAGCTTATATTAACGCAAAAGTCGGGAGTCACCAGGGGCACAGGCCCGTCTTACTGGAGGTTCCCACCAAATACAAGGCCCCTCAAACCCTCTGTTTAAGCGCAGGACGAGGGGTGTGCTGGCAATTGCCTCGCAGCAGTACCATTCCACCCCTTACAAGGGGGTGTTAGCAAGACAACTCAACTCAAAGGTCAAGCTAGCGCAATTTTGGCTACCCTTCAAATATTAGATAGTAGTGATTCGGAAACTGAAGGCATTATAAAGTAGTTTCAGTTTCAATATAAAAACATAAAAGAAGATAAAATTAACATGTGTTTATTGAAAAATATATTGGAAATGTTGCTTTTCGGTACATGATGTTGAAGGTATTTTAATGATTTCTCTCTAAAAATGAATGTATTAGTAAAATTATTTTCAGAATTTCGAAAGTATATAAATAACAATTGGTTCGCAGGCTAAATTTGTAGGTTATTAGTTAGTTAGTTCTTAGTTATGGGCCTCGCGGTTACGCATTTACCCAGACACGACCCTGTCCAGGCTTAGTTAGAGCTGGGGCGACCCATCCCAGATAAGTTACACCTTGGTGGACAGGGATACTCCAGCATGTCGAGTATATACTCCTGGAGGCTCCGATCTTATACATGTACGACTTGTTTTAAGGTACGAACACCACCGGCTGGACATTCACACACATTTAAATCTTGAGTCTGCACTAGTTTTTAAGGCTCAGGCCCCAGGCTGGACGTCTGATTCTTCCTCGGGGAATACGGTCCCCGAAAGATCACCATGTGTACCCCACTTGAATACAAAATGGCCGACACCCATATGTATACCCGACCGAAGACGAATTGGAAGTCATTTGGAGGTTATGTCAATATAAGGTGTAAAAATAAACCGACATGTACCGACACAAATAGCAGATCTATAAAGTTGGATCGCGGTACATGTATCGGTAGATTCAATTGAATTACAGAACGCGGTTGGTTAATGGAACACAAATTAACGAACGCTCAGATACATATACCCGTAGATACTGCTCCAATTATCGTAAATGCTCATTACTTTCAATAACTGAAGACTGAAGTACACAATGTGTTTACTTCAGTGCTTCCTATTCGCCGGTGGCCGGTGTATGATGCACCGAATTCGACCGGGCCATTTCAAAATTAACCTGGCACCAAAAAGTACCGGTTTTTAACTTTACGGGTGTACTCAGCTGTCGCAACCGGTTACCGGTTAGGCACCGCATCCACCTAGTTTTAGAATTTGTGTTACCGTAGTTTTTTAATTAACAAAATTAAATTTAATCAATTCAAAATGGCAAGTGGCAACGGTGCGGTATGGTAATGATAAATGGAAACAAGATAGTCCTAGGAAATATCAATACTAAGTGGTAATAATAACTATCATTTTAGTTTAAAATAGTAGTTTTGGTAATTTTATTTTAGTACATTGCTGCTGCTAATTCTGTTTTTCTCAGTTTCTGCAGCATTAGCATAACTGCAACATTCTCCATATCGATATTAGTACAAATACCAGTAAAAAATAGTGTGTGCTAAAGACCACATGGCAGGAATGAAAACTTCACCAGGCACACAGGTTCCAAAATAAAATTGCGTTAAAATTCCGTGCTTCTTGAAAAGCAGTCCACAAGACTTCCGTGGTTTAACCCTGAAAACATAACGTACTGCCCTCTTTTGCAAAATTAGCACAGAGTTAATCAATATTTGGCTTTGGCAGAAAACAAATAGACTCCCCTTGTCATTGCAATGCCCAACTCATTGGATACAGTTCTAATGGCGTAACATCATCTAATCTAACTAGTTTTTTGATTAAGGCTTCGATGTGACTGTCACTGGAACTTCAAATTATCGCCAATCAGAATTCCGAGTAACCTGTTTACCCGCCATGAGTGTGGCGATTCTTCGGTGATTGTGGCACCGAACATTACATTAAGTCTCTTGTTAATGTTCGGTGCATAGGTTATGGTTCGGTGATTGTGGTATGTAAATCTGTATGGGTGGGCTTCCAACGGTCTGGTAGGTCAGTGGTTAGATAGTGTGTTTATGATACGAAGGTTGCTGGTTCGATTCCCGTCAGTGCCAAGCTATGTTTTTAATTCTTCTTTAGGTTATGTTTGTAAAACTTTTTTCTTGATTTTGGGTATGCCTTGGGTTAGTTTTTGTTTGATTGCTTCCCGAAACGAGCGGAGGGCCATGCGAAATAACTTAATTATTGCCAACGTACGGCCAAGGCCGCCGAAGGTCGCCAGAAAAGTCCAAAACAGACCCCTGTCTGAAGACGCTAGTCCTCTCATTGTCTGTATTCGGCGCAAAGACGACAAGAGCATTTTTTTATGCCCCTCGCATTCTAGAGGAGTATCTCTAAATATTTCATTCGGTTTTTCGGCGTTATCGCCTCGTTGTTAATAACAAACCGCGTGACGTAAGTATTCGCGCGTTTCCGAGCGAATATGCTCAGTTTAGTCTTCGCGGAGTTAAGGTTGATCTTCCAGTCTTCCTAATAATGACCAGAAGATCAAGGTACTCGAGGTTTTGCCTTGCTACCTGTGAGTCCGATGCTTATTGCGAGTAGATTGCAGTTTCATCTGCGAAGGGGGCAAAAAAAGTTGAAGAGTGTGAGTGGAAGTAAGCTGTATAATGGCTGAATAATTGCGGTGTTTGTGACACGCCCGATTTGATGTGCCTTTCCCGTGACACGCTAAGCCGTTGTATGATACCGTGTCCAACACCTTCTCGATGTCGGATGATTTGCGTTAATTGAAGTCATTATATGTTTCTTGTGCTATTCTCGCCGTATGCATAGTAGTGCTATGTCCGCGCCTGCTACTTGATAGAATGCTCAGATCTCCAACTGCATTGTTGATTCTCGACATAAAGAGTTTCTCGGTAACTTTTCCTAAAGTATTTAGTAATTATATTGTAATGAACCAAGGTTAATACCTGATTCTGATTAAATTGTTTCAAGAAATTATTTTATAATTATTTTAAATTGATTCAAAAATAAATTGTTTGTACTAGCTCTCCAATAAATAAAATTTAAATAAATGAAGAACATTCAAATAAAATAATAATTTTGTTTTAAAAATTAAAGTCAAATTAAAATAATGCCCGAACCGCCTTTAAAGTTAAGTTATTTTGCCTAAAGAAAATTCAGGAAGATGTACAACAATAGCACATATCATATGCCTTATTAAAATAATAACTTACCTACTACTGGAATATATTTCAAATAAACGGCATTGTGTTTAACTTCACCAGAACCGGACTAAGACTCGAAGTGCAACCGACTTTTATTTTTTTTTCGGCTGCATTATAATGCGAAACTATCACCCACTACTTGGACGCTTGACAAACAGGTGCCCAATACTTTGCTCTAAAAAGAAAACCTTGGCAAGGGGGGTTTTTATTAAGAAATTTAAGTGCGCAAAGACCTGGGATCTGAATGCAAAAATCATGTTAACTGGAATAACCAATTTTAATTATCCTAATTCGGAACCCGCCGCGGTACTAAAACCGAGGCTGGTATTTACAAAATATGTTAAAACGCTAATTGCCATTAGTAAAAACATTTTAATAACTGGGCAGGTACAGAACCCAGATTTTTCGAGGAGAAAAACAGAAAACAAGCCTTGAAATATGGTATAAGAAGCTAAAAATCTTTGGGAAAGGGAGAGTCTGTAAATAATTTTCATGCGTAATGGCACGTCACTCTGCCCAAAAAATAGGGGAACTCTGAAAAGTTTGTCAGATAAAATCTTCACGCTTGCATCTAGTTACGTTGCTCAAATGGTTAATTAGTATTGACCAACTCGCGAAAGGCCGAAAACACAGTAAGTACAAGAGGGTGAAATCTGCGTTCATTTCAATATGGAGCGGTACAAAGTGGTGAGTTTCGGACTTTTAATGGACTTTAAGGGTAGCATTATTACCACTTTCTTTCATAAAAGCGGAAAGTGTTGCAGGCTTATAATTGCATTTTTAATATGCATTAGTTGGATGACGGTGTTATTCAGCACATTCTTAAGCAGAATATATGAAATCCCGTCCGGACCAAAGGCTTTATTTCCCATTTATTACTTTATTCAATACTTGAATATATTTTTAATTTAAATGACAATATTTTACTAAGTGGTAGGTTTAGGTTAGTTTCGGTTAGTTTGGGTTAGGGCATTTCCGACCTCTCTAACGGTAAGGGTGGTCTTGAGAAATAAACGATTTTAAACAAACAGTACAAACACAATTAGGACTTGGAAGGAATTATTCTGTAATAATAAAATAAATATCGTGCTTGATTGTACATGCGCTGCCAGATATTGATTTGGTCAGGTTATTCTAAGCTGAAAATTATAATAGGTATACAGGAATATCTTATATAGGGATTACATCAAGCTGTTGTTCTGGTTAACACTTTTGTTTAAGGGTCACTATTCTGAACTCCGATTAGTTTCGATTAAATTAATCCGTAGATATTTTGAATATCACAAATGTGATTGAATTAACGAATGCTTAAAGTAATTAATCAAAGTTCAAACTAGTGGCCCTTAATTTTTACATTTTAAGCATTTTAGCTATAAATATAAATTATAAAGGGAAATGGAAACAAAAACATGCGATCATGATGGGGATCTGGGCGTCGTTAAGACTCAATATCGGTGGCAGGAGGATTCTATTTTGCTTCGACAGCAAGGCTGCACTTATGGCGCTGGTCCGGGTATCGAGACACTCGGGTGTACCGGGAAACGAGATCGCGGACGTCTTAGCCAGAGAAGGCTGCGCGCGTAAATACATAGGGCCTGATATATGTATGGAGAATCTCATCATGTGTGGAGATCGCCCAGTGTGTTCGCGAAATTGCTTTGGAAGCCTGAATAGAGAATCGGACTGAAGAGGTTTGGCGGACGACTTCGCAGATGAGACGGAGGAGGCCCATGAGACGGGACCGCGAAGAGGCTCACTAGGGAGTTGATAGCCTACCAAGGAAGGAGTGCAGGGCGCTGGCAGGATTGTAGAGGAAAGGCATGGAGGACGATGATACCCCATACCATCTACTTACGTGGGCTAGATTCAGAATCTTTGGCGCGACGCTGATCGAGCCAGATTCAGTGTGTCGTGTTAGTCTGAAGATGCGGGCTTTCTTAAGGAGGACCGGAATACTGCAGATTCTCTAATGCGGGCGAAGGGCACAACGGGCCCAACTGGTGGTCTAAGAAGTGTAAGGCCCGCTGGGAACACCCCTTCCGATACTGACACTGAGCTGTTATCGTTGACTAAGGTCATGTTAAGTCGACCGATCTTCCTGTCTGCTAACCAAAACTAACCCAAGACATACCCAAAATCAAGAAAAAAACCGTTTAGAAACTTAACCTTAAAAAAAATTTAAAAAAGCAACGGGGTTTGAACCCGGGCCGCCGATTTGAGACCTAACCATCTAGACCACGAGGGTTCTTGTTGCAAATTGATTGTAGTGGTGTGACGGTATCTGTGGAACTGTTACTTTGTCGCGGTATTTTTTAATACCGTCGCGGCATCGCGCTACACGCCGAAAGAACCGGTTACATTGTAACTGCCTTAATATCGCAAGAGGGTATGTGAAGCAGGAGCCAGGAGCGCCGTTGTCGCTGTTCCATGTACACGATTACGGTAACGAAAGTGACCGTGGGTTACGGTTACATTTCGTCCGCGTCGCCTTTCAGTATAGTGAAGCATCGCGCGATTTTTACCGTGAACGGAGAGCCGATTATTAGGCATAAGATACTTAGCCGCTGTATTATTTCTGTCGCGGTAAAAATTAATATGAATGGATTATTTTTTAATTAATACCGATTTTCACTGATATCAAATCACGTTTTATTGTATGGAATTTAAATTCTTCCTAGTAATAATAGGTGTAGGTAAAGAAATTAACATATGATATGAAACACACATTTTATTATAAATAAAATTATTGTATGAAAAGAAAACCAAAATAATCTTACAAAAAAAATCTATAAAACGTAAACAAAACAACACGTTCTCTTACCAATAATAAATATTATTTATAGAATGTTTATGTTTAATATAAAAGGAACTATTTATATTTTAGGAACCCTATTATTTCTTTGGTAATAAAATAAAATTCGCCTATCAAAAACACAGAATACAAACCGATTAATATTCCTGGTTAGTGTTTTAAAATAATATCTGTTTAACTTTAGAGGAACTTAACTTTCTATCAGAAATAATAAGTCCGGATTTTTAACACATTCTCTCACATGAAACGCATGTAGCAATTGGAACAATGTACCTCGATAATTGTACCTATTTATTATTAGAAACATAGACAGTAGGTACCCTTTTATCACGGAATAATTTGTTGCTTTTCATTTAATTTAATTAAATCACCCACACCATACCGTTTAGCCAGGAAATCGTTTAAAGCTAACCAAAATATACTGACAGTTATAAAGTCATCAATTTGTGATAAACGCAAATAATATTTTATTTGTCACTCATTTGTAAAATTATTATTTAAAATAAATTCTCGAAGAACGAAAATTTATTTTTACAGCTAGTCACTCTACTTACTTGCAAAAAGTTTACACAATTTAGCAGTCAAGTCAGTACCTAGTAAAAATCAATTTTCATTGAGAAATTTTAATTTCTAAATCCTATATTTTTGACCACCAGGAACGATAATAATAATATCCTAATATTTATTAACACGGCTTTGTAACAATAAAAACAACCAAGACCAAAAACACACAAAAAATGAAATTAATACTCATCAATTGAATAAAGCATGACCAGTTATAAAATTCACAAGTGTAGGGTATTTTGTCGCGGTATTTCGTCGCGGTATTTTTCTGTCGCGGTATCATTTGGAACGGTATCGTAGAGGAACGGTATTTCCCATCTCTAATTGATTGCATCATGAAGACATCGAATGCAATCGCTCGAGTCAACGCAACCGACACTAGATGGCGTTCTTTTCAATGCGGAAGCTCGGAAGACAAAGTGGACGCTGGCTCTCTAGACCACCGATCTCCATATATGGATAAGCACAAAGCGATCCAAATCATACTGATTCATGCGCCTTCAGATGTAAACAAAAGAAGGTAATTCTGAGACTGCGCAGTTTCAATTAGCAGGTTATCGATCGATTCCACGTGCTTCATCACCGCATGGCCGCGAATAAGCGACAGGTCCGGATTTTAAGAATTTGGAAAAATATTTTTGCCGTTGTATATATTACCAAAAATTTAAAAGCAAGTTGATAGATGATATATTTAACACAAAAATTGCAAGCCATTGGTTTTTAAAAGAAATAGAATAGACCAACCGATAAAATATACAACTTTTGCTATTTTTTCCGAATCTTGCTTTGTTTTGGAGACAAAAAAAAATAAAAACTATTTCTTTCCTCGTCCCTGGGCGACACAAAAACCAATTAAAAAATGTAAAAATATGACAGTAAGTATATAATTATGTTTAAGGAATAAACCATCGATAGGTATGCAAAAAAATACTACCAAATATTTTGGTACCTACCTAATTTTTACATTCTTTATTTGTGGCATGCATTTTTTTTGTTAAAAATACTAACTAGTTTGCACAAAATGATTTTATGACCAAGAAAATTTGAATGATTTATACTGTAAAATCTGGTGTAACACAGGCGCAGCACTGAAACTTGTAAATTTTCAAATATATATATATTTTTAAATCATCCCTTTGATTCAAAAATATTAAAAAATGGAAGCACCTCCTAATAAAACCCTTTTTATATGCGTTTGCCTTAAATTTTACTTTCTCTTTAAGTTAGTCTTGAATAGGTACTACTTTTAAAAGAGATTTGTAATGTTAAAGTATTTTGCATTCACACATCACATACCACAATCTGTAGGCAGTAGTTTTTTAAAAAATGAATTTTTGTTGCATTGAATAGCTAAAATAACTTTGGGGCAAAGAAAGGTTTATTAAAACAAAACATCATGATATAAACGTTTTATTTACATTAACTTACATTAGGTAGTAGTAGTAGTCGATTTGGAAAAAGCCAATAATACAAAATATGTAGGTAGTATATACCAAGATACAAAATTCTTAAGACTATACACATGTCTAAATGCTCATGAAAACCTTAAAACATTTGAGAGTAATTATGAAGATTCCTGAGAAATTAAACTGATTATTTTTTATTACAACAGTGAAAAAAAATCGAAGTATTTTTTTATTTCCACTAAATATGAATATTACGAGAGCTATGCCAGTTTTTCGTTTTGTATATATAGATATACTATGCATGGTGGGACGTAATAATTCATGTGTATTGTGACGTCATAAGCACATTTCAAGGCGTATCTGCCTCATTTCTCGCCTTATGAAAAAAGAAAAAACACGTGTCCACTTAGTTTTCATGGGCTATCGAAAAATTGATGAAACTTCCTCATTGTTCCGTATACCTGTTTCTGCTATTTTAATAGATTTTTTTAAAAATATTTTACAGACTGTTCTATAGGTTCAACATAGAAATAATCCGTGGGGGAAGCTTTAACATTTTTTTCCAATTTTTACTCCCTTCTTTTATTTTTTCTTTCCTTTACAGATAGAAAAGACATACAAATTGTACTTTACGTCACTCACTACACTTTTCTGTCCTAAATTTTTAAAAGAAGGGGGTAAATATTGAAAAAAAAATTAAAGCTCCCCCCACGGATCATTTCTATATTATTGAACCCATATATGTAGTATGTAAAACAATTTTTAAAAATCTTTTAAAATAGCAGAAACAAGGATGGGGAACAATTATCCATTTAAGGATCTAAAAAAAAAATGTTTAGAACTTCAAAGCTCCTCAACAAAGTAAATTAAAATCCATCCTACCTATAAGAAGACTCTTTTAATACAAAATGATAAAACTGAATAAACTCACTGCTATTTATGCATCGTGACAGTAAATAAACCCTTTTTAAGATATTATACCCATATTTTGTATGTAATGCTGCAGTTATTCTTAAAAGAAAATGATACTTACTTAAAATAAGAAATCCCTGGGATTCTACCCTTATTTTGGCAACACCAAATCAAACACCGTTCAGTATTTTCTTTGACCTTGGCAGTTGACGCCATTGTCTTTTAAGTTCTTTTGTCTTTAAATCATATATCATATTCCTAACGTCTACACCAACTTATACACTAATAAAGAACTATTATAATAATAAACTAAACTAGATGTCCAGGAGTAAATTAGTTATTTTCAACGAAAACGATAATATAAACCACTCAGACGCACGTACGTACTTCAATAAGTGAACGAAACGAAACGCCGAAACCCATTACGGCAAACACAGAAAAAAGAATTATTTCAAGCGCAAGCAACAAGCAAGGTCAGAGAAATTTTATAATATTTTTGATTACCGAACTGTAAAAGCTTTATGAGCTGATTTCGTTCTGTCGCTTCTCGGTGTTTGTGCGCATGAGTAAAATTATTCTATTTTCAGTTTTGTCCGACGCAGAACCCGTTTTTTTTTTCCCATGATTGGTACGATTTTTCGACGCATGCAGACGGTTTGTGCTTATCCATATATGGAGATCGGTGCTCTAGACTCTTCTCACAGTTTAATAAAAAAACATAATTTTGCTACATTTGCAATTTATGCACTTCTTTGTTGCAAGAAATCAATACTGAGCTACAATATGCAAAGTGAGGCAAAATTATAGTTTTATATATCAACATTTTGGTCTATTTAGAAACACAATAAGATATTCTACTGAAAAAGCATGGAAGCAAAATGGCGGCAGGTATTTTGTGACGTCACATGTCATTTGGCTCCTCCCTTCTTTCATCGATCGCCCCGATCGTTTCTTAAGTGACGGTGGTGTTGGTTTTTTGGTTTATTAACTTCCCGGACGTGGGCATGTGCATGTGTTCTTAAAAATAAGGGTGCTTTAAGCCGCCAAATTCGTAAGGTTAGCAAAGTCTCCCTTAAGCTGCTCTTAAATAACGATGCAGCATTATTAAGATTTTCTTATTATCCTTAAGCTTCGCTTTAAATCGTCGATGCACGTCGCGGTCGGTTTAATACAGATAACCAAAATTGAAACGGAACACGCCTTTAATTCGATTGAATTGACTTTTTTTGCCAGCTGTCAACTGTCTATGTGCAAAAAAAGAAAGTTCATGGTTCGTTCATGTTCGATTGTTCGTACTGTTCGCGTCTGTCTGTGGATTTTTTCTTTAAGCTCCAAAAAAGGTTGGCCCTGTGGGTGTGGGTTTGTGGTAGTGTTTCTGTTTTTATTTCTAATTACAGTGCTTTTCTGAAACCTATAAATTTAGGGATCATAATCTCAGTTCAGAAATTCTTGGAAGTATTAATAAATCAATCGGGGCCGAAGCCTGTTTGTCCGCTATGTCTGACAATGATATTGATGATGATAATAATATGATGGACGATGGCGACATGGATGAAAGCTTTCAGGACGATGTCGGCTTTGACGAAGAGATGTCAAATGATTTTCCAGGCAAAAGAGGCCGACCAGGAAGAGGTTTTGGGTAAGAATAAATCATAAAAGTTTTAATATATGTATTTAAATCCGGCTTAATAAGTTTCTACAAATGCCGACATTCTCATGTCAAATTTGAGTACGTGCGAAGCGTGGTTTCCAATAACTAAATTATTTTTTATATTTTTTAAATATTTGTGGAAGATTTTATTTGCACCTTGTATTTGTAGAATACTAAAATACAGCTACTTACTAGAATTTTTATAAATGTAGGCATGCCATTTGTGTACAGGGTTTTCTCATATAGTTTAGCATTCAGCTTTATTTTTGGAGTTTGGAGCTATAAAAAAACTTTGGTAACAGTTTACTATCCGAACGCACACCCATTTTTGAACCTTTTGAGGCAATTGCCATTTTAGGTGGTTAAAAATAATGAATTTAAAAAGAATCCAGTGGCAGAATTAGACGTCAAAGTTCAAGAGCGGATACTAAACAACTACCCCATGACTGCTAATTTATTATCCAATTGCACGCTCATTTTTTTTATAAATATTCTTAACATATTTATTTATTTATTTAACAAATTCACGGGACAAGTCCATTCGGTTACAGGTTGTAGGAATACAATCTTA
>MU182128.1:102258-138983 GCA_016904865.1 Pissodes strobi
ATTGTATTAATAAGTTTGAGCATATAACCCCAGTATACATTTAGAGCAGCCTCCTTAAATATGAATTTTATGTTATGCTACGCCTTGGTGTTTTTATTTACATAATCTACAATTCCCGATGCCCGGTTTATCTTTGGAATTATGTGGTGGCTAGACAGGGCTTGAAGTCCCATTTGTTCCAGCATATGTTAAAATTATGTTCAAAAAAAAATCTAAGTTTATTTGATTTTAAAAATAGCATGTAACTTAATTAGTTGATACTTCTTGTGTTGGGTAGCATGGAAGAACTCCCAGAGCTTGCTGGTTATGTAAGTGTAATTTATATATTTTTATTATTACATAACAAATATTTTTTGTTCTATTCCATTCTATTCTCTTTACAGAAAAGGCCCTCCACCCAGATGGTCAGGTCCACCCCCAGGGGGCCCCGGTCTGGGTCCGAGAGATGGACCGCCCCCGAGATTTCGTGGGAGAGGTGGTTTTGGACCTCCACCAGGAATGTTCAGAGGAGGTCGTGGGGGACCTCCACCATTATTCAGAGGAGGGCCGCCTCCTAGAGGTCCACCAGGTATCTAAATATTGAAATTTTACTTAATGTAAATTTGACTGTAGGTTATACCTACACACAGAGTATCTTCTTACGTAAATCTCAATAATCATATAAATTATTCTTTCATTCTTGAAAGTTCAATATGTATTCACATAATTTATCAATGGCACCAATTACATAGATTAGAAAACAATCATTGATTATTTCACCTAATAATAATATAAAAATTTGAATGTCCAAAAATTATTACATCACAATAAAGTAGTTTTCTTTCTTTAGCACTAGTGATGGGCATAACCGAATTATTTTGAAAACCGAATTATTTGCATTCAAATAATATTAATAACCGAATGATTATTTGAATAATCATTCGAATACATTCATGCTAGCGATTGCAGCCGGTTAGGAAGGAGATTCAGGGTCATGCATCGGCATCTTATTCGTAACTCGTAGCTGCTGTAATTGTCTTATTAAGCATGGCTTAATAAATAAGTAAATATGAATAGAATACGAGTAAATATTTTGATTACGCAATATTATTGAACAAAATATAATAAACAGCATTTTAATATTAAAAATCTACTTTGCAAAAAGTATTTCTCTCTGGCGATGTATTTATAGTACTATACTATAATATTAATAATTAATAGTACATATTATATTGTTATAGTTATATTACGACTTATGTATGCTCCTACATTCTAAATTCCAATATATAACCTTAAAACTAAACAAATATTAGGTGATAATTTTATTGGTGTTATGTATTGGAAAGCAGGCCAAATTAATTATGAAGATGTCAACAAATTGCTGTATTTGCACTTTTATATGTTAGGTAGGCAATCAAAGTAAATTATGTAATCTTAACTTAATATTCGCTAGTTTTCAACCCCCTAAGCTCGACTTCCACATTCCACAATTCCACATCTTACCGGTATATTTGGAATTTTAAAACTCATCTTTTGTTCGAGCTAAAACATCGAAACTTGCTTCATAACTCATAACTAAATTAAAACCGCTCCTTGCTCGTTGATCATTCGACGGATCGACGCCGACGCGACGCAACAGCCAGGTTTGTTCCTTCGTGTTTGCATTTGAATTCGTACGACCATTTTATAGTCTTTTATTATAAAATGGTACGACGTATCAGGTTCCGGTTATTTTTCATTCGAATACTTGTGGAATGAAAACCGAATAATACAGGTTATCTTAATAACCGGATAACAGGTTATTTTTCATTCGAATAAGCCCATCACTATTTAGCACCATCCATTAGTCAGTAAGCCGATTACGCATGATCCTTCGCTCGCTACGGGGGCGCAACCAACAATAACTAATCAAAACTAACCCAAGGCATGTCCAAAATGAAGAAAAAAAAATTGCAAACATAACCTTAAAAAAAAACAAAAAAAAACTGACGGGCAACGAACCCTGACCGCCGTATCACAGACATAGAATCTGACCACTGGACCATCAGAGCAGTTGAAAGCAATCCATTGCACCGTAAAGACATGGGTAAACTAGCATTTAAAATTTGGCCATGGCTTCAGCGATTCTGATTGGCTCTGTGCGAGTTCACAGACTAATGGATGGTGCTCTGTGTACCGCCTTATTCTTACTACAAATATTTAATCAGGTTTAGCAGATACGTACAATACAGCAGAAATATGGGAGAAGTGTTTAATTCTAAAAGGCACAATTAATTATCACTAGTTTTATAAACCATGTTTTTAACTTATTGGCCTAAAAAGTTGAGCTGCAGTCAATTGATACTTTATTACTGGTACTGGAAAGTATTTTTTTATGAAATGCACAATTTTATTATAATCGGTTTTCCTAAATCCATTACTTCGTCCCTTTTTTAGATGGTTTTAAAATTACTTGTACGTTTGAGTTAGAATAGCTGCATGTTACTAACTACAAATTTTATAGTTTTACTAGTATGATTTACTTATAGGATAAAATTTCAAGTTTTGATCATCAAGTAACATCTATATAATACATTTTTTAATTCTTCTAGGCAAATAGAAACAGCACCCTGAACGTCCAAAAATGCTTATTTTGTTTGTTTCTAGGATTCAGTGGCCCACCTCCAAATTTTGGAGAAAATGGTCCAAATTGGGGTCCTCCTGGAGGGATGAACAGAGGTCCACCAAATATTATGGGAGGTCCACCGCCATTTGGTGGCCCAATGATGGGTGTGCCACCTGGCATGAACAATGGTCCTGCAGGGCCAGGCGTGCCTGGAGGGGCAAGCTTCTCAGAGGGACCACCAAGATTAAATGCTCAAGTGAGTAATTCAACTTGGTTTTGAAAGGAAAAAAAAGCAGAAACTATAGTAATCGTCCCAATTAAGAAGGACATATCTTAGTATCTTCTGCCTCTCATAAGGTAGCTTCTTTATGAGGAAAAGTGGAATTAGTTAGAAGAGAGTTATAAGATTTATTATATTTTTGCCCATATAGATGCTTAACTTAGAAATGTTATATGAATGCTCAATTATCAATAATAAAAACGAGATATATTGAGGTTTGACCATCTTAATTGATATCTAAGGGACAACCATTATTTGGCTTAATTTATATTGACATTTTTAATTCAACTTTATATGGAATATTTATTTTTTTTTTGTATTTTAACTTCTTGCAATTATGAAAACTACATATTTTTAGTCATAAAGTTGTAACTAACAAGCATTGCTTTATTTTGAAAGCTTAAACTAGATCTGTGTCAGTATGTGTTTTTAATAATAGATTAATAGTGTTTTTATTGTTTTTTAATGCCTAACAAACCGAGTCAATATGTTTATGCATGATTAATTTGTATTCTTATATAATTTCAATTAAAAATTGTTGTAGAGTCCTGGCTTGGATTCATCTGGTGAGATTTGGGTGGAAACTAAAACTGCAGAAGGGAAATCATATTATTACAATGCAAGGTCGCGAGAGACCACTTGGAATAAACCAGAAGGGTCCAATATTAAAGTTATATCTCAGGTAGGTACACATTATTTTTCATTTTCACAATTTGTATTTATGTATAAGTAGAGATTATTCCTAACTTAATTCTGTTCAGCGTATTTAGTGTGACATAAAATTTTTATATTTTTATCTAGGATCAAGTTGAGGCTATGGCTCAAGCAGCTAACACTGGTTCTCAGCCGCAAAATACATCAACTGCTGCACAAGCTGCTTTAGCACAAGCAAGCATAACTAATAAACCTGAAAATAAAGGTAAGTGTGTGAAGCAAAAGGGTAATAGTATAATAGTTTATTTTATGAAAATTGGAAGTACTTAAGTTATAATACTTTGATTAACAACAATATATGTTAATATAAATATACATAATGTGGGACCTCTGATGTGGTAATTATAATCATTACATGTATCTATATTATATTAAATATCTAATTTTAGAGAACTTTTACTTCGTTTCTCACTTTTGGTGGAATCACCTTGATATTTCACCTATTGTTTGTGAATTTTTTAAAATTGCTATACACATTTGAACAGTATAAGTCTATGAAGCTTTTCTTTTATTGTTTTGCAATGCAGAAATATCTGCTGTTATTTCAGGGTGGTATCAGTTAGACATAGACGTCGGCATATTCCTTATTGAAGAAAGGAAAGGAATATTTTGTGGAAAACTAATAGAACAAAGCGCTTTCATCAGTTTACAACAGAAGGTTATTCAGCGTCGAGAAGGAAATTGTGACCACATCATGAGAACCAACAATTTAGGTTGTTGCAATTAATAGAATTTATAATAATACTTTACATGCTGTTATCATTGTTTATTTGAATTTTAAGTTTAAACATTCTCAAACGAGGACGCGCATTCTCAATAAGCCTTTTTATAAGGCTTCCATGTTGTATAAAAATACCTGCTGAGAGTTCCCATTTGGGAAATTTTAAATTTGAAATTAAAATAAACAATGATAACACTGTTGAATGGTTCGCCCCAGTATATGTACATTATTGTGTATTCTGAAATTGTTGGTTCTGGTGATGTGGTTTTGCAATTTCCTTCTCGACGCTGATCAACCTTCTGTTGTAAACTGAAGAACAACGTTGATGACGGATTAACCGCCGAAAGCGCGTAGTTTTGCACGAAATATTCCTTTCCTTTCTTCAATTTCCACGGCGTGCACACATCCTTTGACTACTTATATTGCCAAACAATCCATAACAATATCGATAAAGCAAGGTCACCAAGGTTGTATAAACACTATAGGGATTTGATTAAAATAATCAAAATACAATAAATATTCATTAAGTACTAAGTAATAAATATGTTCATGTCTAAATAAATACAATATCCAGGTTTTGATACAAAATAGAAATGCACATGAGACAATTTTTTGTACATATTTATATTAAATAGAGGTAAAGTACTATTTACTAAACTTAATGATAATTCATTGAAATAGTTAAAAACTAAAGAATAAACCGCTAATTTAGTAAAAATTGGTTGAGATAATTTGAATTTTTTTAAATTGGATGTTGCTGGAAATTAACCTGTATAACTTTATATGCTCTAACAGTTTTATATAAAGTTGACTAATACCAAAAAGTATAACTTGAACTGCCAGGAGAATTCATGTAGTCAGAACCAGCTTATTGGCCAATAAAACAGTAATTTACCATTTTTAAAATATGAATGTGCAAATGATTTTGCTCCAAGTCAAACTATTTGGATTTTATAGTCACACCAATTGAAGACATTCAAATGTTAATATTTCGGTGTCATGTGAATTGCAAGTGTATCCATAGTTCTACTTAGAATTTTTAATTGCATTTGTGTTACTAGAATATGTTAAAGAAATGCACTCTTTTTGTGGCAATAGTTTTTTTAACCACCCTCGATGACAAGAAGATATTTGTAATTTGTAAAACCTATCTTAGTAGAGTTTTGGTTAAAGAAGTTGTTTAACTATGAAATAGCTTTGCTATATGTTGACTTACACTATTCAAGTTTGTTTGTTGTCATTGTTTTACAAAGTGAGTACAGTTATCCAACGAGGACTAGACAAGGCGATTTTTTGACTTTCCCTGTACTTTTATAAAAAAAAAACTGAAATAGCCATATTATGTAATTGTCTCCCGCGAATTCGGATATGTTCAGCGAAAAACAATTGAACAGCAAATAAAAGTGCTAGGGGTCACTTTGATATTTTTTAATTGGGATGCCATGTATATTATTGCATATTTGGATTGTGCGAAAATGTCTAGAGATATTTCCATGAATGATGTCCTATACCTATCTCTAACGGTTTTTGAAATATTGACAGTTGAAAATCGACCATTTACCAAGTTTGACAGCTTGTAAAATCTAAACGGCTAAAGATAGAACAAAACGGTTTGCACTTTCCTGTGTTGGTTTTTCATAAGCTATCGTATGACAGTAACTTTAGATTTAACCAGAGGTTAAAAAATCCCGAATAAATTTAACCTCTGGTTAAACAAAAAGTTAGTGTCATACGATAGCTTATGAAAAATCAATATAGGAAAGTGCAAACCGTTTTGTTCTATCTTTAGCCGTTTAGATTTTACAAGCTGTCAAACTTGGTAAATGGCATATATCTATAAACTAATATATCGCTAATCCAAACCAAAAATTGAAGCCACAACTAAAAGACGGAGCTATTTAAAACTCGCATAAGTCGGTCTTTGTCATTCAGCAGGTTCATACTGCGCAATCGTCAGAAGCGCTCTGTGATTAGTTGATAATATAGGTAACAGCCAATAAAGTTATCCCCCTGATTGGCGGTAGTTTATTGGATTTAAATTATTGCCGCTTGCAGAGGTTATTTTTTAAAGCGGATATGCTTATTTGCTGTTTATTTTCAAAGCACAAACACACTAAAAACGTCTGAAAACAGTTTTAAATTGAAATTACAATTTAATGTGCACAAGATATGATACGAATCACACGACGCAATAAAACACAAGAACAAACAACAGCAAAATTCCAAGAATTCCAAACTCCATACATATATGTGATGGATCGATAAACGGAACACGGGTCGGGACACGGCCACCTATACGACAAGGCCAGGAAGCAGGCGGTTTTAGGCAAGGATAAGTCATCACACATCAACCAAATTGATGGTCGACTTATTTGTTTAACATTAATATTTTTTCGTCAGTTTTTTCATTTATTTAATTATTTTATAACGTGTAGATATTATAATTATATTTCGAAACGGTTTCTTGTGGGAGATTCCATGTAAGCTACCTGGATGTCCTTCATATTTAAGTAAAGTTGATGAAGAGAATGTTCACACTAAACTCAGAAAGCTCAGATTGAATGTCGAGAAATGGAAAGGGGCTACTGCTGAAAGTTTGATAGAGCAACTACTTACAACGAAATGAAGCAATATATATACTGCGCTACATGAAGCTGATATCAAGATTAATGAAGTCGAGGATGGATAGTTGAATGGAAAAGGAAACTTGTCCTTTTTCTATTTAAATGAACCAGCTGAAGGGTACCCAAGTGTGCAAATGTCTGTGTTTCTGTCAGGTCAGAAGACTTGAAGTGTTTGTGGCCAATTTGTTCATTAAAAAAACATTGTGTTCGGACAAGACTGATATGAAACTACCATTGCGGGTCGAGTATATTAAGTACTTTAGATAAAGTGCTTCATGAAGCCAAAATATTTTTGATTGGCAATAAAAATGAAGATGATATAACATCAGCTATAGAACTGTAACTCTACTAACTATTGTATTTTGTAATTGTATGTGTATTTGTGCAACCCTTGGTCTATTGTGGCTCACATCTGTAGATTCTACTAGGCCATCAGAGGCTTAATCCTTTTCATGAAATCGAATAGCTGTCTAGGGGTGTATAGTTTGTCTGGTTCTTTCCATTGCCAGACAGCATAAAACATGCTCCATTGTTTCTTTGCCCTCCAAGCACAAGCGGCATCCCGTTTCTTCGGAAAGCCCTATATCTTGTTCATGTGGCGAACTAACTAGATAAGTACTTGTATTTTTACTAAAATGGCTGGCATGAAGATTAGAATTCAACAGTGTCTGTCTAGAACAGCTAGTAAAATTGAGCTGCTTCGAAACCTTCGGTTTGCTTTTATTGTCGCAATACTTATTGGTTCATCCAACTGCTTTGCATTTTCTTCACAGTACTTATACAACGTAGAAAAATCACTGCCTTTTGTATTTATATATGTGATTTGTTTTACTTAACATGACTTAAGCTATTTAATCATTTTATTGTACATGATAATGTATTCTGTTATTGCTACTTAAAAAGATTGTGCTTGAGTAGGTACTGAATAGGTGAACTAACTAACTTCTTTTTCTAAACTATCTTTACTCTGAGAAATCTACTTGAATACGTATACGTAAAATACTGCCTTTTGCAACTGCTTTGATCTTGGGCTACATATTTCATTTAACTGTAATCACATTTGTTATTAACTAACTACATAGTTTATATTATTAATACATACATATTATCAAAAATGGAAATTATAAGCCAACAAGCATAATACAAAACAATTATGTTGTTCAGATATTCCGTTCATCTACTACTCGTAACTTTAGTTTATCCCTATCTTTGATATGATTTTAATTTCATGTCTATATTTCTCATATTTATTTTTATAATTAATAAACTTGCGTCCAGTTTTACCATATTGTCTTATTTTAAGATTAATAAGGAAGCGCTATTACTTAGTAGAAGGGCAAGATTTGCTGCTTCCTGGCCTTGTCGTATAGGTGGCCGTGGTCGGCCTCGGCCAGTTTAACGCGCGACAAATGGACCAGTCAGAACGTTCCCTACAGAGCGGGCGCACAAACAATGTTTTGAAGGACAAAGATAGACTTATGCAAAATTGACATTCCCATCTGTTACTGTTGACTTCATTTTCCACTAATTAACCAAATGAAGGTTTAGCAGTATATTTTTTTTACGTATATGGTAAATGGTCGATTTTCAACTGTCAATATTTCAAAAACCGTTAGAGATAAGTATAGGACATTATTCATGAAATATGTCTAGACTTTTTCACACAATCCAAATATGCAAGAATATAAAATTTTAAAAAAATATCACAGTGACCCCTAGGACTTTTATTTGATGTTTAATTGTTTTTTAGCTGAACATATCCGAATTCGCGGGAGAAAATTACATAAGATGGCTATTTCAGTTTTTTTTTTTATAAAAGTACAGGGAAAGTGAAAAAATCGCCTTGTCTAGTCCTCGTTGGATAATCCTGTACATTCAGGTGTAATGCATATCCATTTGGCCTCATTTAGATATGGATGATCAGAAAAAAGATATGAGCAACAAGATTAATTTAGGACCGCCGGGACAAGGACCGCCTCCATCCATGATGGGTCCGCCTCCAGGCATGCCTTTCGGTCCACCCCCAGGTGGTTTTCCACCGTTTGGGATGCCACCTTTTGGGTTGCCTCCACCAGGTCAGGGACCACCAGGTTGGATGCCACAAGGTCCAGCTCCATGGGGTATACCGCCGGGGCTTCTGCCACCAGGTAAGTTACGAGATGTATAAGATTGTGCAATTACTGAAAATAAAAATACATTTCAGCAAATATTCCCAGTGCTTTACCTGCTATTAACGAAGCAGAAATCTTGTCAAAAATAGACCCTGCCATAATTGCAAAAGCTAGAGAATGGACCGAACATAAGGCTCCAGATGGACGCTTTTATTATCATCATTCTAAAAAAGGGGAGTCAGTATGGGAGAAACCACAACCATTGAAAGATTTAGAAAGTAAGTTTATCCCATTCATTTTCCTTGTTTGTATGTTGACAGCTATATTTTACTGAACGCCACAAAATAATGATTGATAATTCAAGCCAAACGTCTATAACTTCATGATTGTGAATTATTTATTTTTAGACGCTAAACTAGCTGCCGCCCAAGGTATTTCCACCCGACCTAAAGAAGAGGACCCTGTTCAGACATCGTCAGATACAGGTAAGCCATCTAGTTCACAGACAAATGGTGAATCTGTCAAGGAGGATCCGCCAAAGGACAAGGAGGCTGAGGCCAAGGAAAAGTTGGAGAAACTGCAGGAAGAGATAAGGAAGAAGAAGGAGGAGGAAGAAAAAGAAAAGGAGAAGAAAGCGCAGGACAAATCTCGGCCTGTATCCAGTACGCCGGTGCCAGGAACGCCGTGGTAAGTTGTCGAAAAATTAGCTCTGTCTTGGTTTTGATGATCAAGTTTGACAATAAATATTCGTTGCTTTCATTTGAATGGTCTTTGATATTGCCCTAAATGAACTTTGTAATGTAAATAAACCTTCAGTTGTTGTCTATGACATACATTAAAATATTAAGCTTCATTGCAGTTAAATGTAAATCCAACAACTTCTTATTTAAGCAATTATATCTGAAATTACGTCGACGGTGACAGAAAGTATGATCCATTGTTTGCTTCAGAACTGTCCGTAATAAAGAACAGAGTAAAAACTAAAATATTTTATTACTTCCCTGACAATACACCTACCTTGTAGACAGTCGAATTAACTTTCTTATATTATTCTAAAGAGTTGTTTTGTAAGATGAACTGTCATAATTTGATTGATAGTTATCCATCAACTTTTACCAATAGGTGTGTAGTATGGACTGGAGATGGACGCGTCTTTTTCTACAACCCGTCATCCCGTACTTCCGTATGGGAAAGACCTGAGGAACTTTTGAAGCGTGCGGATGTGGATAAGATGGTCTCCACTCCTCCTGATGCTCTCGCAGCGGCCGCTGTCAAGGCTGAAGTTGTAGAAAACAAAACACCTGTTAAAACCAAAAGATCCTCGGACGAGAGCGAAAGTGACAGCGAAACTCCTGCTAAGAAGGTCAAGACCGACGTTGATCTGACTGGTAAGTTGAGATTTACTATATTAAAGTGTATCTCAAGGTATATCCTCTTGGCTTTTAGCTACCTATAATCTATCTGTAATCTATTGTAATAAAACCTCATTGATGTATTAATGAGGTTGAAAGGTCTACAGTAGTCTACATGGTAACCTAAGTACAATTTTAATAACGTCACTTGTTTTGCATTATTTTTGCACACACATCCTGCCCCTTTTATCAAGAGCATGTAGATCCATCCCATATTCGATAAGTTTATGCCGTTTTCCATTATTCAGGTTTGACAACCTTGTTAAATTACTACAGGGCCGATGCAATTAGGCTATATAAAATGATCTAGCTAGTCTGGGTTAGTTTGGGGTTTGAGAAATCCTGTGTATTGTGAGTTTGAGAAATTGCTTAAAGTGTCGAGTGTGAGCTGCATAGAAATTGTAGTGTCCAACTAGGTTTTTATTATGTGGCGCCCGTGGGAAAATTATTTCTCTTCTAGTAGAAGAAAATTAAATAACTTGCCATTAGATGCAAATCAAAATGTTAAGGATGTGTATGAATAATTAATATACCAAGACTTTATAACGCAAGATGCTTTGCAAGATGCTTGCAGGTAATGTGTATGCATTTTTAAATAAACTAGATTCTTTATTGTGCGATATTCCCCCAAATTCTAAATTGGTGTTGGCGGGGGACATCAATATCGACTATAGTGACAGGGATTCAGCGAGCATTATTCATCTTATGAATCTATTGACAGCTTACGGCTTGCAGATGCATGTATAGGCTCCCACCCGCTTTTGTAATTCAACCGCCACAACGATTGACTATATGTGCTCAAACTGTGATAGCCCTATTGTTCAGTGATGAACTATGGAATATCTGATCATGAAGCCGTTAATTGTAGTTTAATTTTTGTTCGTTTTGAGTCAAGCAGGAAGCGTAGGCATGGACGTATATTTAATGAAGCTGCTTGTCTGAACTTTCAACATTTGTGTCAAAATGTAAATTGGGGTTCTATACACCTGTCGGATGAATCTATTGCTTTGTTTCATTTTCTTTTACTTACACAATTTAACAGAGCATTTCCTCTTAAATGCATTAAAATTAGATCTAAAAAGCGTAATTCTTGGCTTACAAAGGGTCTAAGAGTCTCGGCGGCAAATTAGAAAGTTTTGTAGGGACCCCAAGTTCACGCATATTGCAACAGATACCAATAACACTTATCGCATGCTTCTAAACACTGCAAAAAATCTATACTACGAAAGGAAACTTACATATCGACATAGGGGTCGGTCTTGGGAACATACTGATGAAGATATTGGTGTAGATCCAGATACTTGATTATTATTGTAACATTTTGCTTTTTTCCTGCAAATCCTCAATAAATAAAAGATGCCCTCCTTGAAATAAAGAATAAAAAATCCTCTGGAGATGACGACATTTCGTCCGAGGTATTAATGAAGTTACCCTTCAGTGCACTGAGTGCTCTGTCTGGGGCCATTAATCATAGTTGGTCTGAGGTGCTTTTCCCCTCTTGTTTAAAGTCATCTCTTGTGATTCCTCTTCATAAAGGAGGTGATTTGAATGAGCCATCTAGCTTCAGAACTATCTCCTTGTTGCCTATTCTCTCTAAGGTTATTGAAAAAGTTGTCACGAAAAGAGTATGGAATTACTTATTAGCGCATAATATAATAACATGTGATCAGTTTGGTTTTCAGAAGGCAAAGGGTACTCTTGCCGCCATCTTCAGTTTCTTGGAGAGAGTGTATCTTGGACTTAGTGGTGGTGAGGCCACTGCGGCAGTGTTCTGTGATTTGTCCAAGGCTTTTGACTGCGTGGATCACAGAATACTGTTGCGGAAGCTCCAGCGATATGGTTTTAGGGGATCGGCTCTTGGTTGGTTTTGTTCATACCTTGAGGGCCGCACTCAAGTGGTTTGTAGTGGTGGCGCAAGGTCATCGTCGTTGCAGATTAGGTGTGGAGTTTCTCAGGGGTCAGTCTTGGGACCCTTATTATTTCTGATTTATGTTAATGACATAGTGCACATCAACATCTCTGGAACATTTACCCTATTTGCTGATGACACTTCTGTCCTATGGCACAGCAGGGATGCCCAAAGTTTAAAGCAACAAATATCTCAGGACCTTATTGAAATAAAGGAATGGTGTGATGCACAGGCCAATCTGCTTACTTTTAATGTTGCAAAAACAAACATCATAGGCTTTAAATGTGACATGCAGGGGGTTAATTTGGCCACGGAACCTCTTCAAGAAAATACTTCAATTTTCATAGATGGCGAACTTAAATTCGAGAATCATATAATGAGCCTGAGTAAAAAACTGTCGTCTGCGTGTTTTGCCATTCGTACCGTAACAGCAGAACTTGGCCCAACAATTGCTCGAACAGTCTATTTTGCATTATTTGAGTCTTGTCTTCGGTATTGTTACGTTTTTCCCGTGGGTTCTTAACAAAAGTACAATTTGACTATTTTCAACTTATACTCTCTTTATTCACTACCACTGTATACAATTTAACACTTTAAACTACTCTTATAACTTTACAACTAATATCTATTCAACACTCAATGATTAACTGTACTGAACTGACTAACATTCGCCTTAGGTCTGCTTATATATAATCTCAAATCTATCACGAATATTCGGGAAGTATTCCGAGGCCACTCTATATGATCTCGACGAGGCCATCGAGATAATTCCAGTCCAGCGATCCTGAAACTTCGCGACCGGCCGGGCGATGAGTCATACAGACAAAGACGCGAGAGGCACGGCGCGGCGGCGGCGGCGGCTAGTTCTATAGGGTAGCACAAAAACGTTCGGATGGTTGTTAGTCGTGACAGTATGGTATTGCATTCTGGGGGGCAACTATTGCTTGCTGAGTCTAATAATTGTTTTACAAAAGAAGGCGGTTCGCTTCATTGCAAATGTTCATCAAAGGGAACCTTGCAGACTGCACTTTCGAGCTCCCCAAATTTTAACTATGACATCCTTGTTTATTCTTGAAATTACAACTTTAATTTTTTAAAATTACCGTAACATTCGTGGTGGCGGTGAATCGGAGCGCACAACCCGACAGACGTTGCATGTGCCCCTGCCGATACCAAAATCTGAATTAGCAAAGAAGTCAATATTTTATGAAGGCAGAAATATTTTTAATATTATACCTGACAGGATAAAATCGTTAAGTTGCTTAAAACTGTTCAAAAAAAGCGTGTGCACTATGTGCGCATATCAGAAGTGAAACTTCTTAAACTTAAACGCCCTAGCCTCGGATTTGGTTAAAAAGTCTTCCGCCAGGCCGTGTCGCTCATCGTCTGTCGCCCGCCGTGTTCGCGACCTTCAAATTTTACTCCCGGCGCGCGTTAAAAAGTTTCACTTCAAAAACCTGAAAAAAATCCTGTTGGATAAGGCTGACTATGACATGCGTGAGTTTTATGACGACCCGCGATTGTAACTGTATTGTCTCTGTGACATGTTGTTATTGTAGTTTTTTGTGTGTGCATATGGCACATAATCTTTATATACTGACAGCATACTCTAATTGCACACTAGAGTGCTATTTAGTCTGGAGTGTAAATGTGTATAACGTACTTGTTTTTTATACTTTTTGTGATTGTTTTACTCCGTATTTTGTATTATCGGGTAGAATGTACTTACTATTTATTATGTCGTACATTAGGATAGCAAGCTTTGTCGCTGAAATTCTTGTTTCATGACAATGAAGTATTTTTGGATTTGATTTGAAGTACCAAAATGTCAATATCGTTTATTAAAGATATTGTAAACCGTAAAAGAATGGCAAAAAGGAAAAAAAAATCGCAGTGATTTTGAACATCATCGTTTGGACGATTGTCAGCAAGATGTTATATGAAGAAAAATATATGCCCGCTATGGCGAACAGGCTGTTCATACTTTGGATAAACTTAAAATGAAGCTAGAACAAGATGAAACAACCCAATCATAAATATTAGTCGTACCACCTTTCAAGGAGCCGTTTCCACAATGGGTTTTAAATACCGCACAGTACAAAAAAACCGTGGGTTGATTCTGATTCTAGTTCGAAGGGCTAGACGAAAGCAGCTTCAAATAAAGGAAAAATAATTACAATAATTCACGCTGGATCGGAAGATGGATGGGTTCCAAACGGCTTGCTGTTGTGTGTCAAGAATATTAGGGATTTGAGCTTGGACTACCATGAAGAGACAAGCACAGCTTATTCACTACCAGCTAGTCATCTTGCGGCGGCATCCTTTGATTTGGAAAGTCAATAACCAAATTTTGCAAATTTTAGAAGAGGGCCATGAATCAATATTGTTCTAAACGTCTGGGCATCTGAATAATACTTTTGACAGATCGTTTAATTTAAAATATGCTTTTTCATCGTCTAAATCCGTTTAAAAACGATTTTAAATGGCAAAATTATATAAAAATCCGAAATTTCCTGACTTCGTTAGGGCGATAGCCGTGGCTGTCAGGTAGGCGCAGTACCCGACACTTCAACTTTCCGATTTCGGTAGAGATGACTAGCTGGTAGTGAAAAAGCCTTAGACTATATAATAAAGATAGACTCCGCGTTTTATTCATAATTATGCTGCCGCCCTGGCCCCAACAATGTCTACCCCCCATAACCTCCCCAAATAAAACAAAACATGAACAAATTAATGAAACTAAAGAAGTGGGGATAGCTTCTGCGGTCGACAAGCACCTCCCACCGTAACTCGCGGCTACGTGCTTGGCCGCTAGGAATTCGTCTGCAGACCCGTTTTAACGATGGGGCCAGTAGAATAGCAAAACAACTACTTTTTTTCAACTATATATTGTAAGGAATAAGCTGTGACACAAGTGCGGAACTTTTTGAAAACTGGTTTGGAAATTATCTTTTAAAAAGTATCTCCATCAATAGTGTGATTATAGTGAATAAAGTAAGTTCTCACACTCGTCTGTTATATAAAGTGCCAAACAGATCAAGTACTAAAACTGAAATATAAGAATACTTATTAGAAAATGACACTTATTTTCAATTCAGTGGCAAAGAGAACAACTTTTAGAAGTAATAAATACACTTAACATTAAAAAACAAATAGGTAGGTGATAACTTGCTATACTGTCTTACATCTTCCACTATATCATTGTCTATTTAACCCCCATAGAACATATATGTGGTAGCAAGTAAAAAATCAGTTGCAAAAAGAACAATTTTTGGAAGTATTAAATACACTTAACATTAAAGGACAATACGAAGGTGAAACTTGGCATACTCCCCATAGATCATATGTGGCAGCAAGTAAAAGCAAAGGCGAGAGCAGAAAATGTTTCACCCACCCTATGTGCGGATGTCATAAAGTTGATTAAAACTGTTGTAAACAATATACCGGTGGAAAGCCGGAAAAATTGTAGAGTATGTTTTAAAAGTGGAAGATTCACATTTATTTACAAAATAATATACAACCTTTGATTTTTGCCAATAACACAATTTGGTAGTAACCAACACATGGTATAACTTACATCAACTTAGGCTGTACACTTGGAGAAGCCCTGGAGATAACCCAACACATATAGTAAGAAATCAGATAGACTATATTCTTACCAACAAAAGATTCCAGAGTGACAACGTACACTGGCGCGGATATTGGGTCTGACCACAACCCCTTAGTCGCAGACGTAAGACTCACGCTAAAGCAAATAGAACAGAAACACCAGCAACAAAATCTCACGATTTCAGACGTCAACAAGAGTAAAATTGAAAAAGCTGTAAACGATTACATGAAAGAAATTAGAACGACCGAAGGTGTCGAGGAAAAAACGGAAAATATTTCGTGAACATATGACCAAGATATTGGAAGAACATAAAGTAACAACCAGACACAGGAAACAACAATGGATGACGGAAGAAATACTAGATCTTATGGAACAAAGAAGACAGTGCAAGGGTAAACCAGAAGAAAACAAAGAGAAATAAAACAAAAAATACGAACGGCTAAAGAGAGATGGATGACGAATAGATGTGGGGAAATGGAAGAGTTTGAAAGGAAGCATGACACGTTTAACATGTACAAAAAAGGTCCGGGAGGTTGCTGGCTTGTATAACAAGAAAGCTACTAACATGCTAATGGATAACACGGGAAAAGCTATTATTGATGAAAGAGAAATTCTTAAAGTATGGAGCAGATATGTGACTGAATTGTTTGAAAACGTCAGGCCAAACATACAGGGTAATGCAAACCAAGACGAAGGGCCAGAAATTTTAGTCCTCCATGCCATAAAATCAGCCAAAACCAAGAAAGCAACTGGTCCAGATAACATCCCAGCAGAGCTCTTACAGGTGATCCACGAAGACCACATCAGTGCTCTGGCTAAGTTTTTTAACAATGTATATACTACTGGTGAAATACCCGAAGAATGGTTGAAGTCTGTTTTTGTAGCACTTCCGAAAAAACAGCGAGCAAAGAGGTGTGACGAATATAGATTGATTAGCCTGATGAGTCATACATTAAAGGTGTTTCTTCGGATGAGAAGTCGATGCGAGAGGGACCTGGATGAGACGCAGTGTGGCTTTGGAAATGCACTAGGCACCCGGGATACGCTTTTTGCCCTAAATATACTTCTTCAAAAGTGTCGCGTGACCAACGCAGATATTTATATATGTTTCATAGATTATGACAAAGCCTTCGATAGGGTTCAGCATGAAACACTTTTAAACATACTAAGAACTTTGGGAATCGATGATAGAAACCTGAAAATTATAGAGAACTTGTATTGGAAGCAGAAGACAGTGGTCCGAATCGATAGAAAACTAACCAATGAATGTTGCATTCAACGAGGCGTCAGACAGGGATGCATTCTCTCACCGCTATTACTCAACATCTACTCGGATATAATCTTTAAAAAGGCTTTGCATGATAAAGACCTTGGAGTGAAGATTGGCGGTGAACTGATTAATAACATTCGATATGCCGACGATACGGTCATCTTGTGCGATAGTAACCAGGGCCTTCAAGAGTTGTTAGCTAGTGTAAACACGGCAGGAAGGAAAATGGGTTTGAAAATAAATGTCATTAAGACAAAATTTATGTTATTCAGTCGCCAACCGCACGCCGATGTTTCCCTACAGACAGTCCAACAAAACATTGAGAGAGTTAGCCAATTCAAATACCTTGGTTGTTATATCACAGAACGTCTAGACCCTGATAAAGAGATAAAGTGCAGAATTGAATCAGCTCGCACAACGTTTCTGAGAATGAAATAATTTTTCTCTAACGACAACTTAAACCTAAAATTACGTCAAAGAATGATCAAATGTTATATTTGGTCCGTGTTGTTGTATGGAGCAGAGACCTGAACTCTGAAGGCTGCTACGATCAACCGACTGGTTTCAGATGTGGTTGCATAGAAGAATGCTTCGAATACTCTGGACAGCTATGCAGACCAACGAAGCAGTATTAAATAGAGCGAATGCCGTCTGTGAATTATTTGTCACTGTTAAGGTGAGAAAGATATACCTGGGACATGTCCTTAGAGGAGACCGATACAAGATGCTCCAGCATATAATGAAGGGTAAAATCGAAGGCAGCTGAGGAATTGGAAGGAAGCAGATGTCATGGCTGAAGAACATTCGCGATTGGACTGGAATACGCAGTGCCGAACAACTATTCAGATTAGCCTAAAACCGCGAACAACTCGCCAACGTAATTGCCAACGTCACGGGGACCTGATATGGCACCGAAAGAAGAAGAAGATACAACCTATTAACCTAAATGACGACTCTAACAGTGAAACACAATTAGGTTTAGATTAATTGAATTTATTTCTTATGTATTATTTATAGTAATTGTTAGTATTGCAAAATAAGTAAGGACAGATGTTTTTGCATATTTTTAAGAAGTATTCTTACCATGTGAATTAAAATAAGAGGTAAAATTCTTTAAATTCGTCACTGTTTTCCACTCGTAAAATACCTGTTAGCCTTTTGTAAATAATAACTTTTATTATGGATGTGAAAAGCCAAGACAATACCCTTTTAAGATACACTTTACTTCATTAGATAAACCATTAATTAGTAATTGCCAAAACAACTTTAATGATTTTATTTAATTTCTTGATTGTCCATGTCTCAAAGGTTCCACTCTTATCTTTTAGAAAGATCTCAGAATATTTATGTCGAAACAAATTAAGAAATAAATAATCAATTGAAGCGTATGTTAAGGGTCTACTTTGTCTCGTTATGTAACTGGCCTTGCTTCAATGGATGGATATGAATGAATGATTTGATATGAATCCATCATATGGCCAGTACCATTGAACTGCCAAATAATTTTGGAGAATACTCCTTTGACATGGGTATCAGAAGCGTTGCTTATATTGCACTAAATCTCCAGATCTGGCAAATCGTTCAGCATCACTATTATTGTTGCTTAGTTTTGCATACCACTTGAATGATACTTTTAGTAACTAAGTACTTGGTAATCTAGTTACGATTATCTGAATAAGCTAATTGCTAATAAGAAATTAGGATTATCTTACTTTATTATTCAATATCGCTTATGAGAAATATTTTTAGGTTCAAATGGCACTCCGAATACAAAGAAAATTGATATAGGCAAAGAAGCTGCTATAGAGGCTGAAGTAAGAGCTGCTAAAGAAAGAGCAATTATACCTCTTGACACAAGGATATCGCTATTTAAGGAAATGTTGGCAGAGAAACAAGTTTCTGCATTCAGCACCTGGGAAAAAGAACTACACAAGATCGTTTTCGATTCCAGGTAAATTTGAAGACTTTGTAAATTATAGTTTATTTATTTATGTATTTTAAGGATCAGTATTTGTCATCCCCAATGTAAAAACAAAGCTTCTGAGATTTCTAAAAAGTCATTTGTTCTAAAGAATATTTTTTTTTAAACATATTGTGATATTGTCCAGTGCTCATATAAAATCTTGAAGTACATTTGCCTAGTATTCTCTCCTCCTCTATTTAATCGGGCAAAAGTTGTAGGCTGACTGCTGAATCGTTTTTATATAATTAACTAAAATTTGTAGGTACCTCCTCTTAACATCGAAAGAGAGAAAACAGGTGTTTGAGAAATATGTTAAAGAACGGGCAGAGGAAGAAAGGAGGGAGAAGAGAAACAAATTAAGAGAGAAGAAAGAAGCATTCAAAAAATTATTGAGTGACTCACATTTGCATGGAAAGTAAGTGGTTATAATTAGCAATAAATTGATTGGGGTATTTTTCAAAGTGCCTTTTTCATATTCGAAACATTAATCTTGTTTTCAGATCATCGTTTAGTGATTTTGCTCAAAAATTCGCCAAGGATGAAAGGTTTAAAGGCGTGGATAAGATGCGCGAACGAGAGAGTCTCTTCAATGAACACCTCATTGAGGTGCGGAGAAAGGAGAAAGAAGAAAAGTTCCAGAAAAGAGAAGCAGTAAGTTTTCTGTTTTATTTTTCTTGGCTTTGCTGTCGTTTTCGAATTTTCCAGCAAAGACAATCGCTCTTATACCGTGTTCAACTTTATTTGCACTGAGCAGATACCACTCCAAAATCTATTTTCCATCTTTATCCTAATTAAGAAGCCCATACAATTATTACAGTTCAACTCATGCTAATACCACATGATATATAAGATAGTTATTTATTACTTTCTAAATGTATAGGGTAATCCATATTTATTTTAAATGCCTAATTGTGGAATTTTTTAAGTCTTCCTTTAAAAGTCAGGATTTTTGCATACACAGTACCTATCTCGTATATGACAAGCGATGACCCCGTTTCACGGGATCATCAGTGAGGGGACCTATACCCCCCACACCCCCCCGGATACCCAATAATTTTCGAAAAAAATAAGGCAGAGAAACCTGGTTTTCGGCGAAAAAATGCGAAGGTGTTGAGCTACGAGGTCGGGGATGGCAAAAATTGAAAGAAAACAAAAATGCTTTATGAAAAAAAAAATTGAAAAAAAGCAAAAAAAAGGGTCGAAACCGGAATCAAAAGTTGAGGGAAAAAAATTAATAAACCCAATTTCTAAAATTTCTTTCAGAAGTTTCGCCTCAGTTGTGTGCTTATAAAGGCGAGGCACAAATTTTTTTTTTTAGTACTAACATGATAAATCACCATTATTTACTCCATTCCTCAAATGAGAAATAATATTTCTCACCCTAGGTAAATAATAATATTAAAAAAAACCTAGGTCAATAATGAAACGGAAATGGAAAATGTCAAAATGTCAAACTTGTTAGTTTGACAACTAGTTGTCATTTCGGATTATTTGAAAAATGAGTAGGAAATGACTAATTTCAAAATCTAATCAATTCAAATAATGATAAGGATTGTATCAGTGCTATTAGTAAAAAAATTATATACAGTATGACTCACTTTTCATGACTCCCCATAATATTTTTATTAATAATGCGATTTTGTCAAAATTTAGATGGAAAGAAGGTACTTTGTATGTATGGAGCTATCAGGAGATTATGTTACGATATCTGTCAGTTAGACAACTGAACTTCCAGGCTACCTGATATTTCGAACTATTTGAGAAATAAGTAGAAAATGACTAATATAAAAATCAAATTGAATCAAATATGGTAATATATCAGTGTTAGTAGTAAAAAAAATTCTATATATACCTCGATTGAGAAGGTCATTATTAACCTCGCACATTATATCCTTCGGCGCTACGCGCCTCAGGATATAAAAGTGCTCGGTAAATAATGGCTTACTTCTCAACCTAGGTATATAATATACTATTTTTCATTAAATACATTTCTTTTAATGTACCCTGTGCTATAACTATATACTGTATATGTAATATATAAGTATACCTATACCATATTGTATGGTGAACCATAGACGGAATTAGAAGAAAATTAATTGATCTTGAAGCACGAAATTTGTTGTAAAAATTTGTTAATACGTCTATAAGAACGTTGTTCTTACTAACAATCAAGGCAAAGACTGATTATTATTATTATTATTTTTTGAATTTTTTTATGAACCTAAAGATTTAGAAGGCAAGTCATAATTAATATTGTTACTGCTTAAGGTAAGCGCAGACTGGCCCGAGCCGAACGAGCCGCAAGCGCCGAGCAAAATATTGTAACACTGTGTTGAAAGAAGGCAATTCGATTCTTGCAGCTCCGGATGATCTGCGCACCTTCGTTCAACACAGTGTTACAATATTTTGTATCGGCTCGTTCGGCTCCGGCCAGTCTGCGCTTACCTTTAGTGTTTAATTTAGTGTCAGAGGCAGATTAATAAAAATTGAGATAACATATCGTACTGCAACTGTTGTCGCTCACACTTGGTTTAGCAAGCCCCAGCCTCCTTACCAAGTTTGTTATTTTGAAGGGGGAGATTGCTTGTAGATCCAGCCAAAGAATGAAAGCCTAAATCGTCCGCGGGGCAAGCACATATGCAAAGGCAGGAAAGTAACTAAATGTAACACTACATTAAAGTACCTACCAGATAGGAATAGAAAATTAACCGATGCGTTGTACAGTCGAAACGATGGCAGTTACTTGATAGGCTTAAATGAACCTTAAAAAATACCACAATTTATGCCTCAAGGCTTGGTTGTACAAGACCAGCTTAAGCGAAGCTTACATGAACCTTGAATCTTCCTATAAATAATATATTGCTGTCAAAATTACTTTCAATCTGACTGAAACGCATTTATAGAGAAAACCCTAATTATCATTGACATTGCTGTCAAATTGTATGCAGTACTGACAGCAAGAGAGGTTAAACTACCAGTTAACTGGAAACAGAGTCGAGCCTATACTGGCCTTGTCCAACTGCGTCTAAACTGTTTGTTGTATGACATTAAATGGATTTATTTCGTATCAAAATTAAAAAGTCACACCTCAAGCATTTACGTCTTAACTACTCAGAGAAATCTGATGCTAATTGTTAGCCCCTTGAAAAAAGTGTGTTGACATGGTTATAAGATGATTAGTTTTCGCTCTCCATGAATTAATGCGAAAATCAATGGAATAAGTAATAATTAAAGTCACAACACCATCTGAGTTTTATTGACATCTAAAACTCGGTTGTTGCTTACATATATTGTCATATACAATTCTTTAATTACGTGCTTTTTATACTCCTTTCTTTACCATAACTTTTACTTGTCTATTTGTACGGTAAAAACATTGCAAAGGTTGTTTCCTCCCTCTTTTATTTAATAGGATTTCGTCGAATGCAAGTTACTTTATATGAATTGATTCATCGCCAATCGTTTACACTCTGGTAATGTATAATATATATTCTAGAGAATTTGTTTGTATAAGCCTGATTCCAGATATTGATCTTGTTTTTGGGTCATTTACCACTGATATTCCTACTTTTTGCATGCTTGCTTAATTATTTAGATACGGTAACGATTAATCATGAATTCAACAATTTGTACGTCTGAAATAATATCTATATTGCCATAATGCGATGGCTAAATTCCATGCACAACATTATTTATATTTATTGATCACATTCTAAAGTCTGTGTTTGATATGTATTTAAATAATACTAGGGATAATTAGTACACTGCTTTTAGATGTTTCAAAATAATTTAATGAGATATTTTTCTTTACATATGTTTTGGCTTGATGAGGCTCATCATCATCATCATTTATTTATTTTAATATTAACATCATGAAACTACTAAACCTAGAATAAGTAAGCCAGTAAAGTAACCTAATACTAAAACTATAACTGTTGTTTCGCCTGGAGCTGTTACTTCAGCACCGTGGCCAACAGATAGGCACCCGTAGGGGGGCTGATTTTAACACCTACTTAGATCTAGGGTTCGTGGTACTGCTTTAGTGTGATCTTTACATGGGTTACCCCGTCAAAGTCGTTACCGATAAAGTGATTAGCGAAAGCTAAGAGAGAAGTTGTACAGTCTTCTGTAAGTAATATTATTACCTGGCGAAAATGCAGGGAAAATTGATAAAAAAAAACTGCTTAAATGCGCTTCGAGAGCAGGGGTTCTAGTTAAAAATAGATTACACTGTACAACAATAATTAAAGCTAACATAAACTATTTACAAGTGAAGACTTAGTTAAGTCGATTCCTGTAAGGATGCAGTGGTATCAAGGCGCGCTGTTCGAGCCCCCGCGGTGTCGACTGCGGAGACATGGACGTTTCCGTAGGCAGAAATCAAGTGAGCTAAATGCGGCGGTGGTTGCGCATTTACAGGCCGAAAAAGTCGTCAAGCAAGCCACGCCCCCATCTTCGAACACGGGTAGCTGGCTGGTGGGCCGCGGTTTCCCGCTGGTCGGCTTCTGTGCTCCTGGTACATCGGATTTTTTAATTTTCAGGAGATTGCTTTTGAAAATTAAAAGGAGTACAAATCAAGGTGGTTTGATGCAGTGGCTCTATTCCTGAAGGGACTAGAGTCATGGCGGCATAAGTTGCTTATAGAATAACGTGATTTCCCGATATATGGTGCCGTAAGGTGTACGTCGTGCAGGGTTGTATCTGGTGTCGGCAATGTGCGCTGTTAATGCCGATCCTCGGATCTGTCTTTGGAAAACCTACATGCGTGGTTATCGATATATTCATCGACGGTTTCGATTCTAGCCCACGCATGCAGGTCTTCGTTTCTGACTCGATCCCGTAGGGTTAGAGAGAAAGCTGCCCCCAAGTAACTATTTTGAAGTACTTGCCATTTCTTTTTATGTCACTTTGCCACCGAACACCACAACGCGGCACCATACATCAGGGCTGGTCTTATGACTGCACGATATAGTATAAGCTTGTTTGCAGGGCTTAAATATGATCTTCCTGCTATCAGGAGTCCCAGTCCCTTCTTTATACCCTCGTTCTTCCCTACGACAGCTTCAATGTGCTTACTGAAGTTTAATTTGTTGTCGAAGGTTAGGCCGAAGTACTTTACCTTGTTTTTAGGGTGGATGGCGGTGTTGCCTATTAATAAAGGGGTAGTTGCAATGTCCTTTCTTTTGCGAGAAATAATGATTAATTCCGTTTTTGTGGGATTAAGATTAATCTTCCACTTTTTATAGTACGGAATCAAGATGTCCATATGTCATTTATACTTGATTTCGCTACTTCGGCTATAGGATTCCGGGAATAAATCGTTGTGTCGTCAGCGAACAGGGCTTTACAGGTGTTGGGATGAGACGGGATGTCTGCTATAAAAAGACTGAATAGTAGCGGCGATCATACAGTACCCTGTGGCACCCCTGCTAACAGTCTTCTGTTCCTAGAAGATTGTCTGCCAATTCTGGAAGAGAAAGTACGTCCGGCAAGATATGACTCGATGAGCGCTACCATACACAGCGGCATTCTGTAAATTGCCAGCAGTTTTTAGAGCAGCCCATCGTGCCATACCCTGTCAAACGCTTTCTCTATGTCCAGCAATAGGAGAGCAGTGGACTGCCTATTGTTGAACCCCTCATATATGTCAGTGGCTAGTTTCGCTGCCAGCATGACAGTGCCATGCTGGCCTCGAAAGCCGAATATCTCGGGGGATAAGATGTTCAAATATTTAACCATCCTGTTTATCCTCGGCAAGATAAGCCTTCCGGCTACCTTCCCGAGGGTGTTAAGCAGGAATATTGATATATAAGATGGAATTAAATACGGGTCTTTTCCCGGTTTCGGGAAGTATATGACGCTCGCTACTTTCCAAGGTTTGGGGAATTGTTGCAGTCGAATTGTCACGTTTATAATATGCATGTAATGGATCAGTGTTTTCTTGGGAAAATTTTTAAGGATAATGTTCGAAATATTGTCCGGGCCGGGCGCTTTGTTTCTCGGGAGATGACAGAGTGCTTTGCGGAGTTCCGCCGATCTGATTCTCAATTTATCAAGAACTGCCGGAGGGATGGGGTACTTGGTCCGGTAGGGTGTCCGGAGCCTCGCTATAGACGTCTTCCAAGTAGTTCGAGAAGGCTTCCGCTTTCCCTATGTCGTTCATGATGTCATGACCCCTGTGTTTTATGACAGGGATTTGCGTATAGTCTCCTCGGACTCGCTTGGCTAACTTCCACAGCGCTCCATCTTCCCTACTCACGCTATTAATATACGCGAGCCATGTTTGGTCGCGATGCTCCCGGATTTTAACCCTTATTTCCTCCGTCAGTGCATTGATATGAGCGAATCCCATTTGTGTCCGGTTTCTCTGCCATCTGCGTCGAAAGCGGTTTCTGTAAGTGATAAGTTCAAGGATTGGTTCGGGAAGGGATTCTGTCCTAGGGCGAATCGCCACCCTAGGGCACATTGCATCACGAATGCGCTGGGTATTTCATGTGAGAGTTGCGACCTCTCGCTCGAGATCCTGTACAGTGACTATTTGCTCAGGGATGATAGTTAGTTCGCTTAGCCCAGCTCGGAATTCTCGCCAATCAATATTCCTGTACGAAACGACGGTGTCGTTTGGCAATACAGGGACCCTGCAGTACAATCCAATCTTGATTGGGACATGATCCGAGTTTAAAGCATTGATTTCCTGAAGTTGCGTTGTTCTAACCGCTCCCCGGGAAATAGCAATGTCTAGGAACGAGTCACTACGTAGATAGGTAGGATTTGTACTGTGATAGGACATTTCCAGATTATTCTCGATTATCCTCTTAAATAATCTAGTCTCTGCGTACAGACGACACTGAACGCAGATTTCAGCATAGCTGCTGCAGCGGTTACGTATCTTCTTCATGTAGGTTTCGGAGATCTTCCTTTCGGGGTTAGATTCCATTGAGATATTAGACATTGCGTCTTCGTCCTCCGTGTAGTCCCCCAAGGGGGAAATTGCCGGGGTTACGCCCCCGGCGACTAGAAATGTTAAGCAAATACGGTATAAATGGCCTTTACTACTTACCGCAGTAAAGCAAGCCTAATAACGTTAAGAATAAAGGATCGGAATGTGCGAATAAACACTTTTTATCGGACTATTGTTTGCTCGCGTGTGTACCGGCCGGCAGTCAGATGTGAACTCCTTGATGAGTCTTTTATAAGGAGTAGTTGGATACTAAAATCTAAATTGTTATACCCTACTAAACCGCCTGACGGTATTTTGTTTTTATTGCACTGTCAATTATGCAGGTGTTTAAACAGCAGGTCAGTTGGTCGTTCGTATTTAAAACGTCTGTTTTTTGTGACTTGGATTTCTAGGTACTCCAAAAGGTTCAGCCTTTTGCCTTTTGTTTCGGTGTGTAAAGGCCGCCACAGACACGCATGCTTATGTACCATTTTACTTGTACAGTCTTAAATCGTCATGCAAGACGGAACTCACTAAAAGCGCACACACAGTCCGTTTTTAAATTTGCTTTATCGTCAGTCTTAACAGTTGTGAGCGATCGACACAGTTTATTAATAGCTGCAGCGGCAGTTTTGATAATAAAAACGAAGAAACAAGTGATCAGAGAAAAATGGTCACAGAATTGGTCAACAACAAGAGTTTACGTATATAAATTTACTTAATGAACTAAAACTCGAATCTGAAGACTGGTTTAATTACTTGCATATGAATGAGGAGACCTGCAATGAACTCATTGGAATAGTATCTCCATATTTGGTACTCGAACGAATCAGTTACATTTGATTAAAAAAAAGGCAACTGAACTTGTCTAGCAAAAAAAAAACATTTAGTTAGACTTGTAATACTATTTTCTTTTATGGTATCTATCCCGCCCTGTCTTGGTGTTTCTTGGTCAAATTCAAAACAGACAATAAACCACAAATTTGATTTGTACACTTCTTCCATACCTGGTTCTGATTTAAAGGATGCATTATATATTTTTTTAACTCTCTTCGAAAACATCATTTTTCTTAACGACCATATCCTTTTTGGCAAGTGGCTTCGCTTGCCTTACTTTTTCAATCAGAACATTGTATGCAGAATTTTTGCTGGACTTATCAGAATAATCTTTACTTTTCTTGTTCCAAAGGCATTCATTTTGCCGGTTTCAATAATCGGTTAAGCTTGGCGAATTTTCATTTTTATTTTCTAACAGTGGGTTATCAATTGTGAAATAAATTTCCGAGACTCAAATCTGAGATCTGCCATTTTATAGAAACACTCAATGCAAAACGTTAAAACGACCCGCAGTCTCAGTTTTGCACGTCTGCAAGTTGGAACGCGTACGAAAAATCAACAAGCAACTGATTTTCTTCATGCCAAACAATTGACGGAACGCAATAAGCAAAACGGACGACTTGGTGCCAGTAACACTCCGTCTTGCATGTCGATTTAAGATTGCACAAATAAAATGATAGATAAGCATGCATGTCTGTGGCGGACTTAAAAGTTTGACATTATTCGTATCTATAAAATGGTTATTTTCTATACAATGTTTTGCTAAGCCAGAGTTTTTAATATTATGTAAAATCGATTTTTTGTGTTCTTTAATCTTAATATTTAAGTTTCGACCAGTTTGTCCTACGTATACAGCTTCACAGTTCACACAATTTATTTTATAATCACCTGATTTAGATTGTCAATTTTGTGTTTATTGTTTATTAATCTTCTCCCTAGATTATTCTTATTAACCTGAATTGTTTTACAGCCAAATTTATTTAATTTTTTTGAAACTTTATCTGTAATTTTCGGAATATAAGTGATAAATTTAAACGGCTCCTTTTCTAATTTTAATGTAGGGTTATAAAATTGTTTAGTTAAAATGTTCTTCTGTTTTGACTTTATTAATTTGTCAATCAAAGCGATCTTATAACCGTTATTAATTGCAATCTGTTTGATAATGGATACTTCTTTTTGGAAACTCGCCGAGTCTAGGGGAAAGCTGAAAAGTCTATGGATGAGACTATGAAAAACAGAAAGTTTTACTTGCCAAGATTGGTGAGAGTCTTTGTGAATTATTGCATCTGTTGTTGTTGGTTTTCTATATATATATCAAATTTAAGCGAATCTCTTATAGTCCGAGAGGCGACCGTGGTGTCTGAACTGTCAGGATTTTGCATGATAAAAAATATTGTTTGGTTGGGCCGAATAAGAAACCGTTGGTCGGTCGAGGCTGGCCTTGACCAGTAATTGACAATTATGCTAATTGTCCAGAGAAATGAGATGCCTAGGTACCGTCACATAACTGTCATGTTTCTCGCGATCAATCGGTAGATAGACCCTAGAGGATGAAAAATCGTCAAGTCGGCCGAACCACATCCTGCCCGAAGTACTCGGCTGACCAATTCCAAAATTCCATTTTTGATGACTAGACTCATTGACAGAAGTGTCAGGTCGACCTATTTTTATTTTAAAGACAACAATGTTTTATTAAACATTTTCCTGGTCGGCCGACAAAAAACGAGTCCCTTATAGGTGGCGCTACTGATAGAAAATAACTCAGAAATTTCCCCGAATTGGCCCGGAGCTTGTTTTTGTTTTTACATGCGTCATATAAGGAGGATTTCTGTCAAAGAAACGTCACTTAAGGAGTCCCTAATTTATTTCATTAGTCCGTGTGCGTGTGACTAATTGGTCAACTCCAAAGCTTAAAATAATATTTAAATGGCTTTTAATTATTGAAAGTTGTTAAAAAATAAAAATTTTTATTCCTTGTATTTTATTTAAATTTGTATTTTATTTTAAAAATAAAGTTTATTTGTATTACAAAGATTAAATTGTTTAATAATTTTCCATAATATGATCAAGCACTATATTAAACGCTCGGTTTGTTTATGTCCGTAAAATAAGTTCATCACTCAAAATCAAAAGCGGTGGAACATGAAACATCAAATTTGAGGATTCTGTCAATATTTTTGATGTGATTTTTTCTCTGTTAATAGCCTCCAGTTGACGATTGGCTTTTGGGTGGAACGGCGTGTTTTCCTATGTCGGTTCCACTAAAAAATTAGATTTCACGTGTTTCTTTAATGCATTGAAAATGTGCACGTGTTTTGTGTGCCATTCTTCAGGAGGAGTGATTCCATTTACGGATCACTCCTACACTTTTTGCTGCAATTGATCAAGTTTCATAATATCAAAAACTTCGCTTATGGAAACCTTGTACTGACAAGAGAAAATAGTGGTTATCATATAAAGTGCAGTTGAATAATCACGCTATCAAAAAAAAAGCACACACAGAAGAATTCGAAGAGATGTTCGAAGAAAATGTAAGTAATAATCCAGCTTCTTATTTTATAACTATAAATATTATTATTTTATAAAAAATTATTGAGGTTAAAATATCGAATTGCAATATTTATAAATTAGTTATTTGTGTATTTAGAGCGCAAGGCAACGGATTACCGCTCGTGAATAAATAATTGAATAATCCAAAATGAGAGTTGTCCTAAGAATTGTTATGTATTTTTTTTAATTTATTTTTTGTTAGTTGTTTATTAGTATTAGTGATCGCTGCTCAGCCAATTATATTTGTAACTTTATTGAAAATAATAGGTTATATGTAAGAATAGCTTTTAAGCTAAATATCGCCTATTTCGGTAAATTTTAATTTCTTTTGATTTATCTATTTTTTAACATTTTGTTATTTTCGAAATAAAAGACGTTTATTATTATTATTATTATTATTATTATTATTATTATTATTTGTTCTTTTCCATAGTCTTGTACTAAATGTGTGTTTAAAAATATTGAAAGCCAACGAGATGATCAAAGAAACTATACAGCAAGCTAAATTGGTGATTTCTTTACAATTTTTTCGTAAAGATCTTACTTTTCCAGCTCTTTGCAGTTCTACAGAAATCTTCAGAAAATTTTCGTAACTATATTTGAGCGACGACATTGTTTATTATGACATATTTTAATATTTATGAATGATAATCACTGCGAATCAAATGTTTCAAATCAGACAATTATATATGTATTTAATGATATTTGTCTGAACTGACTTGAATTTTTGACAAACTATATATTAGCTATTGAAGAACATACACATTGGCCAATATATTTGCGGAAGCATTTGTGTACAATTATAGCAACCACACAATGGACGTATCGCCAAAATGTTTGTGGATGGTACCAAAGGCTTGCTCGAATACCTTTGACTTATCGCGATTTACCGACAACGAAGCGAACACCTGCAAACTTTACCAAGCCGCGGACAACCCCGACAAACAGACCTCACACACATTCGTGTTCGCCGAGGTTCGCCAAATGTGTATGTCCGGCATAAGGGACGCGTTTTTTGTCGGCCGACCGGGAAAATCTTAAACAAAACATTGTTGTCTTTAAAATAAAAAAAGGCCGACCTGACAGTTCCGTCAGGGAGGCTAGTCATCAAAAATGGAATTTTGCATTTAAGCACAATGCACCGCGCCTCGGTCAATGAAATAATTCACTTCTTTGATTGGTCCAGACCGAGCGCAGGTACGTTTTGCCAAACTTGACTGAAAAGCGGCACAACATGCCATGGCACGACTAAAACGAGGTGTATATTGCGTCACTTTGCCACGCGTTAGTGCATGATACATGCTGTGCTCTTGTTTAGCTTTTTATTTGGTATTGCTCAATTATGTCAATAGTTTTATTGTATCCTTTGCCAGGATGGCCGAATGTCGGCAATAATTAAGTTATTTCGCATGGCAGGATTTTGTTTTATATAATTAAATAATCTATTTCGGTGCTCAACAAACAGGAATTAACCAAGTGCTAACCAAAGCTAACCCAGACTAACCCAAACTAACCCAAGATATACCCAAAATCAAGAAAAAACAACTTTTACAAACATAACCTAAAAAAGAATTAAAAACATAGGTTGGCACTGACAGGGATCGAACCAGCAACCTTCGCTTCACAAATACACTATCTAACCACTGACCTATGAGACGGTTGGAAGCGATCCAGTGTACCGCGAACACATGGGTAATTCTGCCGATTCGATCCCACGTTGAAGAGGACATGGCATATTGCACCGCGTTTCAGTCAAGTGCGGCAAAACGTACCTGCGCTCGGTCTAGACCAATCAAAGCAGCGAAAATGATTCCATTGATGAGGCGCGGTGCATTGTGTTAAATGCCTCCGGGTCAATTCGGGGAAATTTCTGAGTTTTTTTTCCTATCATTAACGTCACCTGTAAGGGACGCGTTTTTTGTCGGCCGACCGGAAAAATCTTAAATAAAACATTGTTGTCTTTAAAATAAAAATAGGCCGACCTGACAGTTCTGTCAGGGAGTCGAGTCAACAAAAATAAAATTTTGGAATTGGTCGGCCGAGTACTGCGGGCAGGGTGTGGTTCGGCCGACTTGACAATTTTTCATCCTCTATCCTCACGACAATTATGTGACGGTACCTATTTAGGCATCTTTATTTCTCTGGAAAATTAGCATAATTGTCAATTACTGATTAAGGTCAGCCTCGGCCGATCAACCAACGGTTTCTTATTCGGCCCAACTAAACAATATTTTTTATCATGCAATATCCTGGCAGTTCAGACACCACACTATTATGATGGTCGCCTCTCGGACTATTAAATTTGACATATATAGGAAACCAACAACAACAGATGCAATCATTCACAAAGACTCTAACCAATCTTGGCAAGTAAAACTTTCTGCTTTTCATAGTATCATCCATAGACCTTTCTGCTTTCCCCTAGACTCGGCGAGTTTCCAAAAAGAAGTACCCATTATCAAACAGATTGCAATTAATAATGGTTATAGGGTCGCTTTGATTTACAAATTAATAAAGATAAAACAGAAGAACATTTTAACTAAACAATTTTATAACCCTACATTAAAATTAGAAAAGGAGCCGTTTAAATGTATCAATTATATTCCGAAAATTACAGATAAAGTTTCAAAAAAATTAAATAAATTTGGCTGTAAAACAATTCAGGTTAATAAGAATAATCTAGGGAGAAGACTAATAAATAATAAAGACAAAATTGACAAACAATCTAAATCTGGTGTTTATAAAATAAATTGTGTGAACTGTGAAGCTGTATAATACCTAGGACAAACTGGTCGAAATATTAGGATTAAAGAACACAAAAAATCGATTTTACATAATATTATAAACTCTGGCTTAGCAAAACATTGTATAGAAAATATCCATTTTATAGATACGAACAATGTCAAACTTTTACATAAAAAACAGACGTTTTAAATACGATCAACTGATCTGCTCTTTAAACACCTGCATAATTGACAGTGCAATAAAAACAAAATACCGTCAGGCGGTTTAATAGGGTATAACAATTTAGATTTTAGTATCCAACTACTCTTGATAAATGCCTCATCAAGCCGACATATGTAGAGAAACTATTCATTGTATTTAAATTTTCCGTTCGAAACCTATATGTTATGCCAATAACCCAAAATATGCTTTTACTGCTTGGATATTGTAACATTTCAACGGTATTTACTGGTTGGTTATGGGAGGATTAAGAAAAAACGTATATTGCAATTTTACTTGGACCTGACTTTAAGAACATGATCGGCAGTTTCAGGTTCTTATGAAAAGACGATAATGAATGATCTTTTGAGCAATAAACAATCCAAATAACAGAGTGGTGAATGTGGAGAGGATGTAGCAACAAACGTGTTGCTTTGGATATTTCTAAAGTATTATATACAATATCACAACTTGCCCAATTTCATATTTCCCCATTAGTTACAAAGACGTATCGTATATTGTACTGAAACCTTTACAGATTCGTAACGACTTACACAGAGGTGAGCTTTGAGTACAGTTCGTTGAATGACGAGCGAAGTATCATGTACGATGAGAAGTCATATATCCGCTCTTCTAATTTCAATTAAATAATATTAAATGATATTGGTTATTGGTTATGCATCCAAAAACAATATCTATCGGTTTATATATTAAGCAAAACAGTTACGTTCTGAATGCAAATACCTTACAATGATAGTTTATAGCAAACATGTTTAGTAATTATTATTTTTTACTGGTGTGGAAGATGGACCTACCTAATTCTCATGGAAGATGTTTGCACGCGGAATATGATCTACAGATTATGTATTTAGTTTATATTTTTATTGGCGCCTTTTATATGCATCCTCTACGTTAAGATACAAAGACCCATGTTCCAGATATGAGTCCGTTTTAAATTTAAGTATTTATTTGGAATAGTTTTTAAGTTTTTTAATGTTTATCCGAAATTCTAAAAATGACAGTGTCTTCTTTAGCTTCTCATCGACTACAAGGTGTGTGCTGTGGCTGCTTGGGGCTGTCAAAAACTATGTCACATTCCCTTCAGACCGCTATGGACCGACGAACTGTCAATTGTGAAATGAGGTCTCTCGGAGCTTAATTTTACTTGACGGTACATAAATAATACATTTAAGTCACTTTCCTGAAAAAGTAAAGTATTTCTGCCATGGGCTATTTCCTTCTGATGAGATATTTTTTCCTGATCTAGTACGTACTAACAGAAGCAATCAATAATCGTCTTGCTTATTCAATTTGAACGTTAATTTGTCTTTGTTCTTAACAATTAGCTATAGTTAGGCAACTTGCGTTAGTTTTAATGCGTAATGAAAGTAATGCTTACTGATATGGAATACCATTTCATTTGCAAAGTGCTCTGTACCGGGTGTCTTAAAAGTCTTAGTACAATGTGACTAATATCTTTTTAATTACTTTTTCGTCTATGTACTGACCCGTGTTAGGGATCGCGAAATGAGGTATAACTTTAAGGTATTAACTGAAATACAACCATATAGTACTTTACTATGTTAACTTCAAATTCACAGATACTTTTTTTCTTCCAATGGTTGTGGATGATTTTTCTGATATTGAAGATAAGAATGCTTCCGGGTGAAATAATTTGTCAGTTTGTAAATTTTTTAATTCTGCTTTAGAAATTTCAGTAATGGAGAATTTCCCAACTGTTTAAAATGGACTATTGTCCCGATCCATATGATCACTGACTCTTTGAAGGATCACTGAGGAAATTGCGTCAGAAATGATGATCTTTTTGTTTGTTATGCCCTTAGAACAGATTCTCGGAAATTTGTGGTCTCTTAATGGATTTTTCTTCTGAAGAAATGCAGGCCACTTTTGATTTCAGAGATGTTAGGCCATACAAAGTCTTTTAGGATACCCAATATATGTCATGATTTCATTTTGAACCAGACCAAAAGTTGGATAATATTTTTTATAGTTTGAAAGTTCAAAAGTCTGTACATCAACAGCCCAAATTGTTGTGATACATTAAATTCTCAGTTGAATATATTATCTACAATTCAAGATTTTACTTTTATGTGTTTGTTCTGTTTTCTGTAATTGAAATTGTAGCGGAATATCTGTATTTGATATTTCTGTTTCAATTTAGAATCTTTGCAGTTTTTAATTTTTACTATAACTACAGAGTAATAATAAGATTATCAGTGTTTTGGGTAAAACACGCAATTACGATCAGAACGACGGTGAAATTGATAAATATTCCATCAATTATTTTACGGTTAACGAAGAATATTGGGGTTACCAATCCAATAAAAACTAACGCATCGGCTGGTAATCCTGATAGGTTCCTGAAAATATGTTTTGTGGCTTAGAATGAAATCTGACTACAACAATGGCGTACTTTGCAAATGAATATTTCAGGTACTATAATTTTAGGTGAGTAGGTCAAATCGGCACACAATACTTTTCGGCGTATATTTCCAATATTAAGCTCTACGACACAGATTTATCCATGATACCGATACGCAATTTTCACACGACGTACATTTCGCTAACCAAGTTAGCATTCATATTCATCTCCTTACGATTATAACATGGTTAGCGAAACGCTCATCGAGTGTGAAAATTGTGTTTCGGTATTGGGGGTAAAACTGTATCGTGATGCATTTTGACGAAGGTACTAAGCCTCAACTTAATATTAAAGTTAATCAAGTACAAAAATATACAAGCGATGGCTATTTTACCTAAATGTTCTTTTAGATGAGTAAATATATAAATAAAAATATATAAGAGATTCTTCCAAACATTAATGTGTTTAAAGTTAAGGATGTTTAAAATCTATGTTTAGAATCTCATGTTGAATTATTAATAACTTCTCTTCCAGATTTTATTTTTATGATTCGTCTGCAGAAAACTAGGGGATCTTGTCAAATGTGATTTCCAAATCCATTATACATTTTTAAATTGTGTATTCATGTTGAAAAATTGTGAATAATTTACAGCACATACTCCTTCATCTTTCTATGTTCTCGTTTGCTTGTATCTTAGTTTTGTATGATCTATGGACAGATGTCAACTTACGAATGAGCAATTCTTTTTTCTGTCTATATTTCGTATTGGGGTGTGGCACTTATTGTGATTCTACAGTAGTTCGCCCTTTTTAGGAGGCTGATACATGCTGTGTATGTTCCTAGTAAATAGCAAATATTGATAATAATAGTTCTAAAAGTTTCTGTACATAGAAATGAGTTTTAAAATATCAATTTAAACACACTTATTTCTACATTATCGAAGTATTGAAGTTAGTTATCAAAATGTCCATTGTTATATTATTATTATTAATATTGTCAATATTTGTTTACTTTCTAAAAAGAGTATGTGTTGTAATAATATTTAATTGTACTTCTCTTTCAGGATTAATAATTATTTCTGTTCTCTTTCAGGTTTAATTAACTTTTTTTCAGCGTTAAAATGTGAGCAGAAGGAGTACATTGCTTATTGTTATGTATGCAATATAAATTCGTATGCAGAATTTATAACGGAATTTATAATTGACGCATTTGGCTAATATTAGCCTATTAAATGCTAAATGCCTGGAAAATATTGTTGCTATAACTGTTTTTTTTTATTTCTTTTATATTATAGAGGCTTACATAGAAAGTTTGCCAAAAATATTTCTGTTGGAAAATTTAGATATTGATAAAAATTGACACCTCCTACAATGTCTTATAAACAGTCTCCTTAAGTAAGAAACATTTTCAATTAATGTAGGTGCAGTTAAATATTGAACTGTACTTATGTAATGTAACTAAATAATAGAAATATTTATTGACATTTCCAGAAACATAATATTTTTGGTGTATTATGATTTTTGTGACTATGTATTCAGTCAGACTGAGTGTATTCTCTACTTATGACTTAAAGGTTATGCTACATATTGTCATTAGAGATTTATCTATACACGTCAATTTTTATCAAGCATCAAATTTGCGCCAAACGAAGACTACTCAACTGTTGTATGTTAAACGTAACTTGATTATGTAGTTGCCCTTCGTATACGGGCAGTGTTTTGATGTATTTCAAATTTCTAACAAAAACTAGCATGTAAGTCAGACCATAGTCCTTGTGAATTTACTGATTTCGCGTGCCTGTTTTACAGGTCAAGAGAGACTTTATTACGATGCTTCGGGAACACTCCGATATAGACAGGCATTCCCACTGGTC
>MU182128.1:143983-214886 GCA_016904865.1 Pissodes strobi
ACGATGCTTCGGGAACACTCCGATATAGACAGGCATTCCCACTGGTCGGATGTCAAACGGAAAGTGGATAGCGATCCCCGATACAAGGCTGTTGATTCTCACGGCATGAGAGAGGACTGGTTTAGGGAGTATTGCAAGATTTTAAAAGAGGAAAAGAGGCGTCGCAAAGAAGAGAGGGAGAGAGAAAAATCCAAGGACAAGCATAGGAAGAGAGATAAGGATAAGAAGGTAAACATATTTTTTAAACTCGTTGAAATATTTAAGTCCCAAGTAGTAAATAATTCCAAATTATCCAAAGTGGACTGCAATTTGGAAATTTGAACTTAGAATTTTAATCCATTTTATGTATTAGGGTTCTTTGCCATATTAGAACAAGTTCGATATTTTTATGCTTGACATGTGCACCGAATCCTGGGCAAGTTTTATAATCGATGTCCACTCGAAATGTTTCTCTTAGTTTTCGTTTATGAAATCCTGATGTTGCGAACCTTGGTTTGCTAATGGTGTTCGGCCACAGAATATTTTATAGATTGTGTATTGAATTCATCATGCATGTTCCTTAAGCCTAGTGAATATAGGCAGATCGTCGTCCTGTTTTCGAGCGTACACCACGATAGCAACGAATTGCTCTCATTTCGTTTAGAGAAGACTTATACATTCATTGGTGATCCCAGTTATTATCTGATCTTCTTAGGAGCCTTTTTAAACGAATGGATGAATGCAGTGGCGATGATTTTTGTAATTTCTTTCTTGGTTCTTGTATAAAATGAAGAACTGCTCTGGCATGATATATTCACTAATTTTTCTGTTTATGATCTATAGTTCAAATGACAATTTGATTGACTTTTAGGATACATAGTGATGAGAATTGACCATTTAGACTTCTAATAATCTGTGTTGGTTTTCTACAAATTGAATCCACTCTATTTCCTTTGTACTAGGTCACCATTTGATTTAATTTCGTTTCTGAATTTTATGTTTTGCTCTGCTGCTGGTTCAAATAATTTTCTCATTGAGCCGCTGGCGAAACGATTCCTTAATTATGAGCTCTGGTTTTCGTTCCTATTTCATTTCTCCTATAACATGATTCGTTTAACAAAATGGTTATTTGGAAGCTATGGTCTTAATAGTATATAACTTTTCTTAGGACTGAGTGCAGCACAAAAGGAAGAAAGAAGGAAAAATATTTATTGCATACGACATAAAATGTATATATTCAAAAGGTGTCATTCGCAAAGTACGTTCTTCCGTAACACCCAAACGAACAAAAGTACTAAATGAAATATACAACACAATATACAAGTTATTAGGTAGACTACACAAAGATACAAATCGCTAGTCAAAATTTAATATACGATCACAGTAACAGTTAGAAATACATAAAAATGCCCTCAACCCACTATTAGATGACTTTAATTCAACATTTCTCTCCTTAATTCATTTGCATATACTGTTTTAAAAGTAAACCTACTTAAGCTAGTAATCAAGGGGTATATATCAGAATTCAAAAAATTTACCGATCTATAAGCATAACATTTTTTAAATTTATCTGTGCTGTGTTTGGGAATGTTATATCTCACTACATTTCTCAAATTCAGATTATGGAGGTCACTTCAAGGAACCAGATATTGTGTCAAATATTAATGAGAACCCATGGTAAGAATGCCATGCATAAAAAGCGCAAAGTGAAGATCAACGCGAAGTTTAAATTTTAGCTGATAGTTATCAAGGTATGTTGAAGTAATATGGTCATACTAACGCCCTCCATACACAAAACGCATACATGAGTTCTGGGCCAATTGGACCTTTTCTTGATACTCAGCATTAAGAAAATAATAGTAAACAACATCACAGTAGTCAAGCTGTGAGAATAGCAACGAGTCAACCAACAGCATCTTGATATGCTGGGGAAGTAAGTGTTTAAATGGGTGGCCTTTCATTTTGAGATATAATAATGACAGTTTTTTCAACACATGCTACTCAAAGCTCAGGGATTCATCAAAAATCAAACCCAGATTCTTCGTTTGCTCCACACGAGGTATTACGATGTTATTAACATGAATGTTCACAAAACAGTACAAATTGAATTTAACCCTAGCTGATTCAGTGCCAATAATTAGGTGAGAACTTTTGTTTGCATTCAATAACAGGCCGTGTTTAGTTGGCCAAGTGAAAACTCGCTGTTAAGTTCACTCAGTATCCTACCTGAATCCTGAAGCCTGAAAGATGTGAGAGGCTGAGTGTCGTCAGCATATAGATGAACCGAACAAGAATGTACCTGATTTGGGGGGTCGGAAACATAAATCAAGAACACAAAGGGGCCAAGAATGCTCCCCTGCGGAACTCCACAATCAATAAAACAAGAATCAGATCTATTAACGTCGATCTCCACAATTTGTCTTCTCTGTGCAAGGTACCCACTAAACCACCCACATGCCCCTGGGGAGAAGCCAAAATAGGGCAGCTTAGCAATCAGCAGGACATGATTTACCAGGTCAAAGGCTATTGAAATCTAAAAGAACAAGACAAGAGAGTAAAGACCGATCGATGTTCCTACAAATGTCGGAGGCCACCTTACTAAGTGCGATCGCAGTGCTGTAACCTACCCTAAAGCCCCATTGAACGTTAGCCAATACACCCTTAGATCTAATGAATTCATTAATCATCCCAGAAACAAGCAATTCAAACATTTTTCCCATAATTGGCAGAATGCTTATAGGTCTAAATTGGTCCATTGATGCAATATTGGCAACCTTTGGGTTAGGTCTCACTATTGCAGTTTTCCATACAGATGGGTATACACCATTCACCAGTCCAAGATTAAAATTTTTTGCAACAACAGGAGCAATAAATTCTATGCTAAATAGTAGCATATCATAAGTTATTTCATCAAAACCCTTACACTTTGACTTAATCTGCTGAAATGATCTAAGAACATCCGTTTCTGCAATTCTCTGAAATTGAAACAAATTGTAGTTATCCTTGTCAGACATAATATTATTTGAATAATATTCAATCAGATTTCTATAAACAGGCACAGCCATACTACTGCCAATATTTCTGAAGTAATCACTAACATCATAAACATTCCTCAAATCATGTGGAATGTCGAAAAGCACCTTAGAGTGAACATTCCAGTCGGCCAGCTTTGACCATGTTTTCTTTGAGTTTCCTCTAACCTTTGATAGCTCAAATGCCATTATTTTCAAATCAAATCAAATCAAATAGTTTATTGTGTTAATATACAAAATTTAGTTTACACTCGTCAAAACAGTTCACACTCAACATAAAAGTTAACATGACTAAAAAGCTTACACTCAACAATTATTACGTTACATGTTATAGAACACTTAATCTAATTAAAAAAAAAAAACACATAGGTAGGTAATGCATTAAGGTGCGGGTACTATTCAAGTTACAGGAAATTAAAACTGGCAATTAAGGAACTCATCTACACTATAAAATGACTTCCCGAATTAAACCTTCTTCACATGACATTTAAATGCCTTTACAGGCTTTTCTTTAATTAAATTAGGCAGCTTGTTAAATAGCTTAACCGCAATAAATTCTGCTCTGCTCTGGCACCCTCCCAACATTGGGACATAATTAGGACTGTTTCTGGTGTCATGATCATGTACATCTCGATATGTCAGAATGTTATTATTCTGCTTTACAAAAAGAAGGCCCTCAAGGATATACAATGATGGAAGAGTAAGTATGCCCAACCTAGCAAAAACACCTCGGCAGTCCTCCCTGTAACCTAGTCCAGACATAATCCTGATGGCTCTTCTTTGCAAGCCAAAGACCCGTTGCGAATGAGACGATCCTCCCCATACAAGTACACCATAAGCCATGACACTGTGAAAAACCCCAAAGTAGGCTGTTCTCATGGTGGCATCAGATACACAACCATAAATATTACGCAATAGAAACACACTACTACCAAGCCTTCTGCACATACTTTCAACGTGCGCATCCCACTTTAAGGTCTCATAAAAGAGGACGGCGAGACATTTTACTGGGGGTGTTTTATTAGCAAGCATAGTATTTCTTAAGGTAAAAGTCATCATCTGCGTCTTCTCCCCGTTCAACGAAAGCCTGTTTGACAGGGACCAGTTCTCAACCTGCTGTTTAGCCGCGTTTAGGCTTGCATGGGCTCCTGCTTCAGATTCCCCAGTTACGAAGACTGTAGTATCATCAGCAAAAAGCACAAGTTTTCCTGTTTGGTTTTCCAGGGGGAGATCATTGATAAAGTTCAGGAAAAGAACCGGTCCCAGCACAGAGCCCTGAGGGACACCCACATTTATACCCGCCGGGGCAGAAAACTGACCATTGGCTCTCACTACCTGCCAGCGTCCCGCAAGTAACTAGATAGGAGTTTAATATTCCTTTCATCAAAATTATAATAATTAAGTTTTTGAAACAGCAACTCATGTGACATACAATCGAATGCCTGGCTAAGATCGCAGAATAGGGCAGATAGATAGAGCCGGTCCTCATAACCGTTCATGATGTTATGCAAGAGTTCAAGCACAGCCTGTACGGTGCTTCTACCATGTCTAAATCCAAATTGACACTCAGAAAATAGGTTATTGGATTCAAAAAAATTTACAACTTGAGTTATTATAACCTTTTCAAAGATTTTGGAGATAATGGGAAGTAAAGAGATAGGCCTATAGTTATTTACAGAGTCTTTATCTCCCTTTTTGAAAATTGGAGAGACTACGGCTTTTTTGAGACTAGATGGAAAAATTTGTTCACATATACACAGATTAATTAGCTTTGTTAGTGGTATAATAATTTGATTTTTAATTGACAATATGGTATGTACAGGGTGTCCCAAATTCGAGCCTCATCATTGAGATCTCGGAAACTAGAAGAGATACGAGGTCGGTTAAATGGAGGCAAAGTTGTGCAATTTGATGCTGATCAAAATGCCATCTTAAAAGTTTAAAAATTCCGAACACTTACGAAGATTTTTGGAAAAAACCGAATATTCGCGATTTTATTTTAATTTTTTTATGACTCTATTTGAATAGATATAACAAAATAAATTTCACATTCCCATTGCTACTTTTTCTGTTCTACAAGATGGTGTCATCAAATTTTCAAACCGACGTTTCGTCTTTGAGCTGCCATCATCGACTTTGTTTTTTTAAATACGGCCCTGGATTTCTTATTACGGATTTTAAGAGCATCTAAAGTCCCAAAGCCACTAATGTATCGCACTTATTCGAAAAATTCATATTAAAGGCATTTTCCATAAGACCTCATGTGTTAGAGAGAAACAGAAAACATATTTTTGGTAAGATTTTACCAGGAAATCATTAAAATGTTTTTTTCGAATAAGTGCGATACATCATTGGTTTTGGGACATTAGAAGCTCTTAAAATCCGTAATAAAAAATCCAGGGCCGTATTTAAAAAAACAAAGTCGATTATGGCAGCTCAAACACGAAACGTCGGTTTGAAAATCTGATAACACCATCTTGTAGAACAGAAAAAGTAGCAATGAGAATATGAAATTTATTTTGTTATATCTATTCAAATAGAGTCATAAAAAAATAAAAATGAAATCGCGAATATTCGGTTTTTTCTAAATATCTTCGGAAGTATTCGGATTTTTTAACTTTTAAGGTGACATTTTGATCAGCATCAAATTGCGCAATTTTGCCTCCATTTAACCGACCTCGTATCTCTTCTAGTTTCCGAGATCTCAATGATGAGGCTCGAATTTGGGACACCCTATACACTTAATCCATAAATATCACAGCTTTTTTTAGTTTTCAAACTATTTATAATCTCCCTAACATCATTATAAGTTACTTCTTTAAAGCTAAATTTATCACAGGTGATAATTGTTCTAGGCAAGTGAAAAAGAGGATCATAGTTACTCATTGGGAGATCTTTAAGGAGCTTCTCTGCAATACCTCACTTTTTATTGCAAACGATAAATGGTTTTTAAGGTCTAGGTAGAAATTTTTATTCTTTAGAGAAAGTGTCCTTTTATATTTAATGTATGCCTTCTTCTTTCGTTTAATTATATCCTTTATTGTGTCTGTTACATAAGGTTTATATGGCCGTTTTATTTTAATGGACTTAATTGGGGCAAACATATCAAAAACCTCAGTTAGCCGAGAATTCAATAAATCAACAGAAATGTCGATCGAATCCTCATGCACCAAAGAGTCAAAGTCATGTCATGTCTAAAATCTCTATATCTCAAAAACCTGGGGCTAGTTTTGACCGTTTTTATATTAAATAGAGAAAAAACTAAGTGGTGGTCTGATAAGTCATACATATCCATAGTACCAGACCTTATTAGTTCCAAGTTAGTATCAGCACAGATCAAATCTATCAAACTATTACACAACCTACTTACTCGTGTAGGATCAATAACCTGCCTAACACTGTATGCCCTAAGAATAGAATTAAAGTATATCATATCTGGGCTACTATTGCATAAAAAATCTATATTTAAATCACCCGTCAAGAAGATAATCCTATTGTGGAGTTAATATTGACAGTATCGACTCAATACCGGTAAGTTGCTTATAGCCAACAGAGGGGTCTATAAATTATTCCTATTAAGTAACTAAAACCCTTCAACTTAACAGCTATCCAAATGTGCTCAATATCAATAGTTACATCAGCAGCAACAAACGCGCAAACTCTACCTCCCCTAGGTAAGCGATCCTGTCTAAATAGTTGAAAACCTGGATAATCTTTAGTTAATCAAGTTTCAGTCATAGCGAATATATGAAAGTTCTCCTTCAATAAAAAAGTCTTAATCTCAACAAATGATGGAATCAGCGATCGTATGTTTAGGTGGGCAAAATATAAAGGATTATCAGCTAGGTCAATTGGAGAGCAGTCTGTGTTGGACAGAAAAAATTTTGAGAACAAGAAGTAACATTCACTTGGGAAGGCTCTGTACTGTTCGCCTAGCCGTTGTTGACCCTCGAAACCCATGCAATTGCATGCGTTTCGAGGGTCAATAACAGCTGGGCGAACTATAGATACAGTTACCTCAGCCAAAGTATCTGGCATACCGCGAAGAAAGACCTCACCATCTGAGAGAGCATCTACATTAATTAAACTCTCATTCATTGAAGTGTTATGAACCACACAGTCACCTACCTTATTAAAATTATTGCTCACATTAATAAAGGTCAAATTCTTAATTTTAGGTCTAAACATACAAGTTAAATCAATTCTCATGATATTTATGTCAACATATGTAATTTGGCCAGGTATAACCTTGTCAAGCCTAAAAACATATTCACTCAATCTTTGGTTAAATCTAAAAATACGCCTGTCTGTTTCCGCATTAGACTGTAAATGGTACAGACACTAACATTATGTTATAGTTAGAGCAATCTTTAAGTTTTAAATTTAGATCTCGAAAAGAAGGGCGCTTTTTTTGTTGAAAATTGTTTATACCAGAAAGTAATATAAGCATATCATCCTTACTAAGATCTTTACAAAAACTAAGTAAACTATCTGTAACTTGTTCACTCAATGCATATGGTTTAACAAAGGCTTGAACCTTAAACTGATTAAAATAAGAGTATCTATCAACATGCTTTTTAAATTTATAAACTGTTTGGTCACCCAAAATAATCAATTTTCTTACACAAGCATCAACCATGCCATTAGGCAATGTTGCTTCTTTGTCAGCTGTTCCTTCCTTGCCAACTGAAATTTCCGCCACATGCTCCGAAGAGGTCTTGGTTCCCATTTGGTCCCCAGCAGCCCCCAACTCCTGAGCAAGGCTCCTAAAATTATTGAAGGAATTTCCACCCAAGCAACCATGATCATCGGATTCAGGTTTTGTGGAGCGAGGAACCTGAATGCGTAGCATGTTACGGACGAATAAAGCATCCTCCAGGTCTCCGTCAGTCACACGAGCATTTGTCACTGTTTGCATGTTTATACTAGCCCGAGTCTGACCCTCCTTAACTCGGCTGCTATTGTTCGCCAAAACAGGTGATTCAGCCTCCGTTCTTAATGAACTATGAATAGGATCGCCAAAAACTGTGGAAGTATTTAAATTATCTTCAGTTTGAGTGGGCACTGATTGTCTTGACATAGAGGTTTGGATTCCTAGGTCTTTGCGGCCGAAGCAAGTCTGAGTACTCACACGGGCTTTTGCAGATTTTCTGTCTGAGGCACGACAAGCGTGTTCGGTAATAACAGGTTGGGTTTGGAAGAGTAAATACTGTTAGGCATAGTAAATTTTTCTTTTTGAAAATGGAGTGTTTCCAGTTACTCGAAAGAAAGGTTAAGTTATCAACATGTTTTCTGAGGGATGCAGCCCTTTCTTGCAACCCAACGCGCTTATCTGCGATCTAGATAAGATGATATAGCCATTTTTAATTTTGCAAATTTAGATCTGAGGTGATGTGAGGTTTTGCATAAACTATGGATCGTTATTTTTAAAATAGGTGAGATAGGATGGCCAAAGGCAATTCGTATTTGAGAAGCTCGACCTGTCGGTGTGGGGTTTCGTAAGGGAACGGAACGGTTCATTATCGGCAGTAATTGCACAAGTGCATCAAAATTACCGATAATTTTGCATGACAGCATGTTGTCTAAAAACTGCATGAGTTAATTTTCATATTTTGGAGAAACTCTTTCTCCAAAATATGAAAATGACCGAATGCAGTTTTTCTAAGACAACATCGAATGCAAAATTATCAGGTTATTTTGATGCACGAGTGTAATTCGGAATATTTCCCGAATAAGGACATTGTTTTAAAAAATACATTTTAATTATTTTTTTTTTAATAGAAACATGTAGTAGTAGTAGTAAAAAGACGCAAAAACACGATTTTTTTTTTAATCCGAAACCAGACATTTTTAATAATATGTATTCCCTTGACGTTGACGTTATTTATAAATTGTCATCGTAAGTTTACAATGGAATTACCATAGATACGTAGAATTCAATTATCGCCGTGCTCTTTCGGTTTCTACAGTGCAATTATCGCTGTAATTTTCCGAGAATTGAACTCCTCTAATGAGATTTTTTATACATGAGGGAAATATTTTACTAAATAATGCTTGCTTTCGCTGTACTAAAATGTAGTTATTATTATTTTTTTAAAGCCTGCTTCTCAGGTTTTGACTTACTTTTTTTTTCGTAGGAAAAGCGCGATAAAGATAAGGATTATAAAGAATCTAGGAGCGATGAAGCAAAGGAAGAACCTATGAACGATGATAATAAGGGAGATCGTGAAGATGGTGCGGTCTCGGAGAAGGATATTGAAGAGGCCGAACAAGAACGCGATTCTGACGACGAAAAGGTAAATCTAAAAGCTTATTTTTTTGCTCCTATTTTTTGATATGTTAGGTTAATATATATATATTTCATTCCTAAAAGGCCAAAGAAGAACGCGAAAAGGAACGTCAAGCTAAAACTGAAGCCAGCCTTAAGAGGAGAGAGGAAGAAGTACAACGAACGTTGGCTACTCACATGAGAGACCGAGATAAGGAGAGGGAGCAACATAAGCGAGATGAAGCTCGGCAGGTAATGAAAGAATAATAGATAAAATCCTTAGATTATTGATCATCCCACGTATTTAATTTCTTTACGTTTTTACTTAGAAAGCTTTTTAATCCTTCCATTAATTATACATTGTAATAGATATCACTTTATGAGACAATTAGAATTAAATTCTATAGTTATTTTGCAAAAATACTAATTTCCCGCAGGCCTTTATTTATTTCCCAATGTATTTTATTAATTTATTTAACAATATGGAACGCTTCAGAATCAAAATTCCAAATGGTTTTAGTATTAAAGGCATGAATACACAATACTCAGTGAACACTAAATTCATGACAGAATGTTAAACTCAAATACTAATTCGAGGTCGATGATAATAATAAGTTAAACCTTAGGAACTGTTTTAATTTCTACTTCTTGGTCGAAATATCACAATGGGTAAGTGATCCACAAAAGCGCTGCACTTAATTTGTTCTATGTATCCCCTCAAAGAACAATCCAGCTCCAGAAAAATTTGATATTATTTGGCATTAGGTGCTCTGTGTTGGGAACAGACATCAGGCAAAATAATATCCCATTCTATTCTCCGTCTTTGTCTCGCATGATGAAAGGTGGAACGTAGATGGCGCTAGGGAATTTCCCGCAAAAATTTTGTATTGTATTTTCATCTCTGTTTACTGATGTTGGTTAATGAAAATTAGGAAGACACTCAGTGCACAACTATCTCTTCCAACAGAAATCGCTAAAATTATTTATAATGTTTATATTATATAATTAAGCACCAACCTAGGGATATAAGTGAGTGCATATATTTGTTGGTGTATTTTATGATTGACAATATTCTATATATTTTTAACAAATCAAATTAGGAGAACTCTAATGTAAATCTACTTTACAGCAAAAATATCAGTAAATGGTCAAAATGTTTATTTGAGCTACATTTTTGTAAAAGTGACGGAAGAAACTAAAAGTACATAATAAAAACAAGTTTATTTGATGCATATTTAAAAGAACATGACTGACATAAACAATAACAAGAGTGATGTATTTCACAAATGAAATTTAATGTGAGAATGCAACAAAGGATCGCAGTAGTTTGTAGCATCTCGGACTTCGCTTAAATATAGTTAGAGCACCATCAAAAGTTCACCGTCTCCCTTTTGCTGATTTGCTTCTAAACCACCGTATCTGTGACACCATAAAATCTGCCGTAAGAGGGGGCATATCCTTAAACAAATGTACAGCATTTGAATCTGCCAAATTTGACAAGGATATTGGAACTTGTTGCATCTAGCTCTAAAGAAAATGAAAATATTGAAATGTAAATGAAATATCATCTTTCGAGAAAATACCTAACCACTTTCAGATTTAATGTAGCTATCTACTTTACATAGGTTTGAGAAATTGCTTTAATAATTTTTATTACCAACAGTATAAATAACTTTTATGCTTGGAAAAAAAACTAAGAAGTTTTAGTCTTGTAGTAAAGTTCAATTTCAAATAAAATGTTAATAATTTTGCTAAACTGTCATGCAGCATGCATCATAATACCGACACAACATAATGCTGTACCCCGGCACATATAACAACCAGCAATTTTACTCGACCTGTCAGGCGCAAAATAAAATTTTGACCTTGCTAATGTCAGTTCGGTAGGAAAAGTCAGGGCTGGATTTGAAATATATATAAGTATGATTTTCCTTTAACAGAGCCGTAATATAAAATTTCAAATATCAATGGGTTATGAAATATATGTATACCTTTATTGTATGAGCAGGAAATCTAATGAAATTCTTCTTGGAAGAATATCTCTGGTTTGTACAAGTTCTTATTGGTTAAACACCATGGCTTTTTTGCATTACACAATGTCATAAACAACGTTCGTCTCTCACAATGTCAATTATTTGACAAATACACGTCTATGGTTTCGATTTAACTCCAATAGCAATAAAATAAGACAGTCGTAAAAACACGACGCCGCTGGCGGCGGTTTGACGGATTTCCTACCAAGGAATATCTTGCGCGCGGATTTGCGCAGATGCGAAAAAAGAAGATGAGATATTGCTGGTTGTTATATGTGCCGTGGCTGTACTAAGCTGTTACAGAGATGTCAAAAATTGTATTGATAAAAGTTGGCTATGAAATAAAACCCGACTGTCGTAGAATGTCAGTATGACATTGAACTTGACAATTTTATTAGAATTATTTTAAAAGAATGACATATAATAAGACAGACGTTTTCCATTCCATGGCCATCTTTTATCAATATGTATAATTTTTGATACCCTAGTACCCACCTTCATTCTCTATTGAGGCAGTCTACTGGATATTGAAATATTTCTACCTAGGAACAGGAAGGCGAAGTAGAAAGTTCTTGAATCTATGCAAATGGTACTGCTGCTTTTGAAAGTTTATATTGTACAGCATCTACATAATCTCTCTTTCGAAATACTTATTGCAAATTCTGTAATTCCGCAGTGAATCTCCATTAGATCCTCATTCCCAAATGCTCCTGCCATATTCTTGACCTAAAATATTTTTACAGACATTATTTAAATGGCATGTGCTATCTATTTGTGGTAATGTGTCATTGGTGCAACACTAATGCAGTTGACTTTTGACAGCTTTGAATGTACTTCGAAATGCATGTAAGCATGTCATCAACAACGCCATGTGTATTCCTAGGCGTATTCACAGATATCTTTCTTACTAACATTTTTAAGTCAAAAATTGCAAACATCTGAATGCCTGTACAATGAACATAGAAATGTTAGGGCTCATACAGGCTCTTATTGTAACATTCCTCCTTTACTTAGGTAAATACATAAATAATTATGACAAAATTGCTGCAAACTATATTACATCAGGTATTTTCTTCAATTATCATTATTTAAATGAAGAGTTAAAGCTGATTCATACTATAGGTCAGTCATGTTCTGATCAAGGTCCGGTTGTAGTCAGATCTAATTTTATGGCTTGTATAATAAATTACAATATTTACATTGTACATCAAGGTCAGATCACAAGCTAATCAAGTAAACCCGGTGTTTCTTTCCAACGATATTTTGATCTAACTGTGACCAGACCGTGATTAGACCATGACTTGACCTATAGTATGAATCGGCCTTAAAGGCTGGATGCATGTACGAAACATAGTAATTAGTAATGAAACAAACTTTGTATATCATGCAAAATTTTGCAAGATATACAAAGATTGTTTCATTACTATTATTATTTAGGCTTTAATTTGAACGGATTGTTCATCTTTAGGCTCTTTCTATTTTGCCTAATTAAATAAGTTTGTAAAGTAAGAACTTACCTTTCAAGATTTGCAGGAAACTAGAACAATTTTCCTATTTCTTTCTCACTAGCATCACACACTATACACCTTCGCTTCCCATTATTTGAAGGTTTCTTTGTTGAAAACACCTTATTGTCTGTTTTTACTATAAAGATGGGACTCGGAATGGGATATTTTCGGCCTGGAAAATAAACAATGCAGGGAGAAAGGCTTTCTTCTAAGAGCTTTCTAGATTTTGGGTCCCAAATCGGCTAAATCTATAAAAATCGTTATTGAAAGTTTACCTAAATAAACTGACTAAAAAAGCAGTGTACCTACGGGGATAAGTTGTCTAAAAATCACTTAATAAAGTCACAAAGTAGAAATCACAACTCAAAATAAATACAAATACTAAAAAATGGCCGATCCATCAGACAAGTTTTTCCGCAACGTTGCCACGTTTTATTTATCGATTTGTTTTACTACTTCTGTCACTTACTCTTTGCTTGCGTTAGATAAGAGTAAAAAATAATTATTTTACTGGACTATATTGGGATGTGTTACATTTGGCATTGTTGTATTTTTAGTTCCTAGCGCCATCTGAGAATCTCCTTTCACCATGCCAGAAAAGGATGGGTTAATACAGAATCAATGTTATAGATAAAGACGAAACCTCCGAAACAATAGGAATACATTTTCTATTAAGTTGAGTGTCTCATTGTTGCCTCTGCATCATGTAACACCGGACAGTTTCTCAATCTTAGTTCACGGCTTATGTTTGAGTAGGTCTCGTAGTCGTTGAGCTATCAGCTTCTGGCGAGGTTCCCAGCACACTTGGCTTCTTGTGCATCCGCTCATGACCAACCAATCGATCTAGGCCATCGTCTAGTCTACTGTTGAAGGCGACGATGTTGTCTGAGAAGAAAAGTCATGGTTGGCCATTCCAAAATGTGTATAAAAATTTATGATTTTTATTCGTTTCGTCGTCCTGTTCACAACCCGCATAGTCTCATTATGTTCCTCAGCCCTATGTCCAGTCAGAAACCCCTTCACAGACGTAAGTTCTTCCTTAACGTAGCTAGTTACTTTTTGTTTTAGCTTCATTGAGGTAGGTTAAGTAACCTCCTGGTCAATCGGCAGCTAGTTATTTCATCCCATCTTGCAGTCAAGTCTTCATGGGTGATCCTTTTAATTAATTGACTCGTCGTTACCAAAGGTAGATCTGAGGGGGCAGGTCCCTTAATGTTTCAGCCTGCTGCGTTCCTTGTCAGTTTATTTACTAATTTGTTGCCTTCACACTATCAAACCATTGGAATGGGATTTTTAAAATTAGTAAAATTTTATTATAAGCTACAAAAAAATAAAATATTACACATATTTTTTGGTGAATACATATGTTTATGGGATTATTTTTATGGAGTTGCATGAGTGTAGTGCACTTACAGGCATGACCTATGTGGGTGCTTGTGCCCAGTACACCCAGGAAGTCGCCGCCAAGTCGACAATAGGTAGGAAAGATCAATCAGTTAGTTGATAATGAAAATTTGGCTGGGCGAAGTTAGACGCATTAAACTGATGCACAGTTAAATATTGTTCCACTGGGAGCTGCGAATTTTGAACTACTATTGTTCTGTAAATAATATTACACTTTAGCATGGTAAATAGTATATATTCAATTTATTCAATTCATTCAATTTATTTTTTTTATTCTCGTATAAAAATTTATGATTTTCGTTTCTAAAAAAAATATCAAATCATCTTTTTTCTGCTATTGTTTGTTTGTTTTTTTTTTAAAGCTGTTTCTACAACAATCCCTGTATTTAAAACCTGCAATGACTCTGATGCAACGTCTTTGAATTCTGAACACCTCCTAAGCTCTTGTTGCATGACCCCAGTTCAAGACTGCATAGGACATATTTGAATTAAAGTAGCAATGATAGGCTGTTAGTAGGGTCTGCGTGTATAGGATTTTGGATACATTTCTCATTAGGTATATAATATTGGACAACATTGAACAGAGGTTATTAATATGAACTTCCCAAGTGAGTCCAGGGTCAAGGTGGATGCCAAGGAACTTTACTTACTGACTCTTGTGATGGGCGGATGGGTTCCGTTAATCTAAGAGAGAAAGTTAGACATTGTGTCTTGGTATTGTTGAGACTAAGTTTATTTGCAATAAACCCCATCTCATTTATGATGTTTTTGGTACCTACAGGCGGGTCAGATTGGTAGTACTGTTGCAGGGTGGTTGTATAATCAGCAAATAAAATCAATAACTGTTCAAGAATACTGGCAAAGTTGAGAAGATCATTGATATAAATAAGAAAAAGCAAGGGTCCTAGAACTGAACCCTGTGGTACACCTTACCGTACTTTTTGTGTTTTAGATTTTGCATTATTAAAGAAAACATTGCTCTCGATCTGTCGTGAATGACTTAGTTAATCAAAGTTATAGTAAGTCAATTTCTCAAATAGAATATCGTGAAAAATACGGTCAAATCCCTTTGTCAGGTCTTTGAAAGTATATCTAGTTTTTTTTTTCAAAAGCTTAAGTAATGTATTCTAAAAGTTTATTTATTGCGAGTGTGGTTGAATTTTTATTTCGGAAACCAAATTGGCTTTGGGTAAATAAGATATTGTTTTGAAAATATGCATTAACCTGATTCTTCACACGAGATTCTAAGATTTTTTAAAATATTGGTACGAGAGAAATTGGGCGATAGTTCTCTCAGGGCTGCCTTTGTTGAAGAAGTCCTCATCTGTTACATAGTCAGAAGAGGATTTCTTTTGATGTTGGAAGAGTATGGACTATGTTTTCTGCAATGTTAACAAAATAATCACTAAAAACTATTAAGATTTAAATCAATACATGCCTGAGAAGGTGAGGTAATGTTACTTTTGGATTTTATAATGTTCCACATTGTTTGTGGTTTGTTAGCATTGGCATGTGCAGACTGTTTAGCTTTACTTATTTCTGCTTTGTAACGTGTTTTATATGACTGTACAGTTTCTCCAGAGACTAGCCTGGGATTTGCTCTGTTTAAAAGGTTAAGAATTTTAAGTATTTCTCTCATTTCCCTCAGGTCATCATTAAACCAATCAATCCTAACCCCTTGAGTGCACTTGTTGTCCAACTTTGTCTTAGTAGGCAAACACTCATCCATTTTTCTTGTATTAATAAAACTGAATTTTTTTCTCCACACTTTCATTGGAGTTTGTTATGTGGTCCCGATTAATTAAGTTTAATTCATTATACAGGCTTTCTAAGCCTTGTTCTGTTATTGGTCTAAAAGTCACTCGTGTGTTATGAGTTCATTTCAGGCAGAAAGGAGTAACAACAATTATTCCTGAGTGATCTGAGAAAGCTTCAAGACCGTAGGGTTTTATTCTAAGGTTGTGCTTAAGAAAATTCACATATACATTGTCAAGTCATACATTTTCCCTTGTGTTGAAATCTACTGTGGGGTGTAAGTTATAAGAATTAAAGAAAAAATTGGTCATTTGCTGTCTGGCATTTATTGTTTCAAAATGCACATTAAAATCACCAGATACAATTAACTTTGAAGACATATCAATGTTATCAAGAACATGTCATAATTTCAAAGTATTTATTAAGATCTCCATCCGGGGATCCGTACACTGTAATTATTTGTGTGTTCATAGACTTAATGTATATTCCAGCCACCTCACAGTGGAGTTCGCTTGAATATGTAGTAATAAAGTGCGATATTTTAAGGTCTCTCTCTCAAATATATACCTACCCCACCTCTTTTTTTCATCGACCTACAGAAGCTAGTGGTACTTGAGAATCCGGAAAACCCGGTGTGAGATAATTGATCAGCATTTAGCAAATGTTCATTTATACATAAGCAGTCAACTTTTGTTTCCTCAAGAATTATTTCAATATCTGAAATTTTATTTCTAATCCCTTGAAAATTAGCTGAAAATAGTAAAATATTTCTTATTAACATTGTTAAAACTCTACTAAAACTACTTTTACTTGATTGATTGGTTCTGATTTGCTGTGAGGATAATTTCATGTGGGTTAGAGGAGAGAACTTTGCAGTCCTCGGTTGTCTTCCTGACAGACATTGAGCGTTGGATCCGGAGAAAATGGTTGATGGTTGTTCCAACAGGCCCCAGAGCCGAGGAACGCCTTCCTTGAAGGAGCTGTATAGGCGGTCCTTTTTGGTGACCATTTTTTCACAAAAACAGTCTGTATCTAGCTGATACTTTTTGAGGAACGAAATTACATCATCTGCTTCTGTATCTGGAGCAAGGCCTGAGATAAATGTCCAAGTTTTACTCACATTGACTGCCACTTTTAACATGTCGTCATTATTTTCGCCTTTCTTGGGATTAGCCTGGCTTTTTGCTCATTTCCTGTGGAAATCACTTCCATCACCATTAGACCTGGAGGTGCTGGCTTTTATTTTGTTGTCATGCGGGGGATCGAGGTTGTTGCTCCCTTTGGGCCATCTTCTGGGGCTTACGGGTTTCCATACTCCCGAGACGTCATTACTTTCGTTGTTTTCTGGGGAAAATTTTTGATTTTGTTATTTTGACTTTTCAGCGGCGTCATTGCTGTCAGAATTGGCCGCCAAATCTTTGACTTTGTTGATATTGACGTGCCGTGTTGCCACACAGTCAGCAACGGATTTTTGAGGGTTTTCATCTTTTTTTTTTTTTGGCTGAGCCCAGGTGGTTCCTAACCTCACTTTTTGGCTTTTCTAGTAAATTATGGAGTTTTTTGTTTTCTGCTTGAAGAAGACTGTTGTTTTGTTCTAGTAAAACGTTCTTTTCTTCTTGCAGTTTGATTATCATACCATAATGATCCTTCTCGTGTTTCCAGGATTCTTCAACGGCGTATTCTGGTGCATGGCGGCACTGCGCCTATGTTTGCGTTGCTGCTTGAATAAGGCAGGTCGAGTGGTAGTAATTTACACATTTTCCACACTTGATAAAATTTTTTGTTGATTTTTTGCAATGAAAACACATTTTTTCATATTTTTCACTACAATTTTCCGCTGTTTTTCTTCGGACGGCTTGACGATAACAACATCGTCGTCGGCCATCTTAACTGTCAGATCATGAAGCATTACTAAATTTAAATTATTTTAAATTACACTTAATTAAATTGCACCAATTCCTTCCAAGGTCTTTGATTGTGTGAACTATAAGGTTCTGATATGAATGTTTTCAGTATGGCAACTTCCTTCTTTTCACTGATGACCTTAAATCGTCTGTAGGGTCTCTTTGCTATGACTTGCATAAACGGCCATTGAAACAGTACAGAGAAAGCTCTTAGATTTACAACATTTAAGTTTTACCGACTTCGAAATGTGTTTGATTACAGTGTTTTACAGCATGAGCTCCAGCTTAAATCATTATTAACAAGCAAAAGGTTTCATGATATTAAATTATTTTAGAGATTTCTAAATGACAGAATTAATTGTTTTAGCAAATATTGACCTACACTTATCATCTAGATTACCTCGTTCTACATCGGCCTCCCATGTTCCTTTACCTTGCAGTAAATTATTTATCAAAAGTGCTTAGCTGACTAACAAACACCCTGATTTAAATTGCTTTGTTACCCAATTTGCCTTTAGGAAGTAAATTTTTATTTGTTAAAAATTGATTACTTCTTGTTCTTTGTGATTCTGTGATTTCAAAAGTTTTTTGATGTGTAAACATCTTACGCGGCGGTATGAGGGCAAATCTCGGCAAATTGGACGGAAATGGGGGGACGGAAATGGTGGGACGGAAATGTGGGGACGGAATGTGTAAACCGATTGTGACATTATAAGCCATGCGCATTGAGGAGTATGCTAATCCCAGGACGGCCGTGAAGGATTTTTATACAATTTTGCCATTTAAAATCGTTTTTAAACGGATTTTAGCGATAAAAACCTTATTTTAAATTAAACGAAGCGTGAAAAGTATTATTCAGATGCCCAGATTTTTAAAACGATATTCAGTCATGGCCCTCTTAAAAAATTTGCAAAGTTTGTTTTTTTTTAATGGACGGTTGAATTTAAAATGAATTTCCGCTTCAAAATCCACGATAAATTAGTCCGAAGCCACGGCTATCGTCCTAAAAAAATTCGAATTTTCGGATTCTTATACAATTTTCCCATTTAAAATCGTTTTTAAACAAATTTTAGACGATAAAAAAGCATATTATTATTTGAAATTAAAAGAACTGTCAAAAATATTATTTAGATGCCCGGACGTTTAAAACAATATTGGGTCAAAGCCCTCTTCTAAAATTTGCAAAATTTGGATATTGACTGGAGTGTAGATTTTCGTGTCGAGTTTGTGCAGTGAATTAATACACTCCAAAGCTGCCAGTAACTATTATTAAAGAATGCTAACTCATATTGTAAATGCGAATGTGTTTGTTTGTTTGTTTCTTACGCTTTCACGCATAAACTGTTCCGATCATCATGAAATTTTGTACAGATATTTTCAAGAGTATAGTAAAGAACATAGGACATTTTTAGCTTTTACCTCCGCGGCTTCGCTCGCGTTGATTTTTACGGTTAGTTTAGGTTCCAGGTTTTGTTTATGCTCCTAGGCAATTGCATGGCGGTTAGTTTTAATCCTATTTTTTATTTTCTTGAGGCTATATTTGTAAAAAAAGTTGTTTTTCTTGATTTTGGGCATGCCTTGGGTTAGTTTTTGTTCGTTGCGCCCCGGACTATGCTTGAAGTGTAATATTAGACGTTCTAACGTAAACGTTATAAATGTAACGCACGTCAGGCGGTATCTGTGACAGGAATTTTGCAGTTTTGCAGACTATCTGTTACCGTTAGTCTAAAACGTGTTCTTTCTAACGCCAGGCAACCAATTCCAAATAAGTGATTGCCTATATTCAGGCGTCACGCGGCCTAAGGTAGCATTTGATTTTCATGTCGATGATACCGATATAGGATATGTTTACACATCAGTGTTTCGACTACTAGCAGACTCGCTAATTTTTTTTTATTATTTCAAATCTTAAGCTTGAATCATTAAATGTTTTATTTTTTACGTTTTTGTGTTGTAGTATGCTTAAACCCGTAGGTAAAAAATGAAACGACATTGAATTGTTCATTGAAGGCCTATACAATCGTAATAGTTTACCTATATGTAATAATTATTGCGGTGGAAGTAATATTTCGTAAAATTGTTTTCATATCTTGCTTGTAGCATTTCAACGCGTTACTTGTGGACCTCGTTCGCAACTCCGAACTAAGCTGGAAAGAGGTTAAGAGAATCCTGAGGAAAGATCATAGATGGGATCTCGCCGAGTCGCTCCCTCGCGATGAAAAAGAAAAACTATTTAATGAACATGTGGAAGCGCTGTTAAAGAAAAAACGTCAGAGTTTCAGGGAAATGTTAGATGAGACCTCGGAAGTCAATCTGATCAGTAATTGGAAGGAAATCAAGAAAATTATCAGAGACGATCCCAGATACTCGAAATTCGCATCAAGTGAGAGGGTAAGTCCTTTTTCTAATTATCACCGCGATGAGGTCCTTAAAATATTTCGTAAATGTCAGCCTAAACAGCTCTGGCCCCTCTTAGTAATAATTCCAAAATCTAGTCCTAAATTTTTCTTCAATTTACTGGCTTCTAGTCTTTGCACCCTTGAGCATACAATAAGTAACACAGTACATATTGAGGCCAAAATCAAATCAAATCAAAATAATCTTTATTATCCAAAGAATAAAAACTCTTATCGGGTTTTTTAAATTACGAATACAACAACTTATAAAACAATGCATAAAAAAGGATATTTGTACAAAAAACTCATATTACGAACATTAGAAACGTTTACTGTAATATTCCTGAACATCATAATAGGCCCTCGCAACAAGCAGCTTTTTGACTTCCCTCTTAAACCCCCAGAAATCTCTCTAATGCCAACAGGCAAATGATTAAAAAGCTGTCCAGTATAAACAAAGAAGTCAAGCACCTGGGAGGTTCTGGGAGCTGGCAGTGACAATTTATAAGTTTGTCTGGTGAAATAAGTGAATGAATTTTGATTTAAAGTGTCCCTATACTTTTTATGTAACAGAGACACACTGTTTCAAGAATAAGTAGAGATGGTAATGTTAAAATCTTGTTTTCAATAAAAAGTGGTTTACATGAGTCTCTTGGTTTGGCCTTACTCATGTATCTAATTGTTCTTTTTTGCAAGACAAATACTGTATGCATTAGCTGTTTAGCACAAGAGCCCCAAACATATGCCATAACGTGAGTGGGATTCTATTAACGCAAAATATGCCTGTCTTGATATATTCCTATCTAACTCATTTGAAATGATCCTCAAAGCAAAACAATTTGTTGACAATTTTTTATTGAGGTTTTTAAAGTGACATTCAAATTTTAATTTATTGCCTTATTGTATTCCCAAGAATTTGCTTTGAGCTGAGTCATTTAATATTTGGTTTTCTAGATAAATTGGTCCCAAGTTACATTTAAATGTCCTAATGTTTGTTTTTAAAATATTAAGACACAGTTTATTTGAATCACTCCAATTCTTTATAACAGACTTGTCCAGTTAAAACTTGCTCATCCAAGTTACTCCACAAAATTGTTGCATCGTCCGCAAACAATGTAAACTGCCCAAGTATGTTAAGAATTACAATGCCATTGTATGAGACAGACTGAACCCTAGTATCCAGGTAAGCTCAGTCCTCTACCCCGGAAACCGTATATCCAACTTGCGCAGCAATATTCTGTGACTCACACAGTCGAAGGCTTTTGTAAAGTCACAAAACACGGCCGCCACAGCCTGCCAATCATTGACCCGCAAGTACAGATTTTCTAGAAAGCTAAATATAGCATCGGTAGTTACCTTTTTGTCTTGGAAGCCGAGTTGTAAAAGGCTTAAAATATTTTTTGTCTTACAAAAGTTCATTATTTGCCCCTTTACCAGTTTTTCCACCCCCTTGGCTAGAATTGGCAACAATGCTACAGGTCTATAGTTTGAGGGGCTTTCCTCATTCCCACCCTTAGACAACGGGACAATATTTGCAACCTTCAAACAGCTGGGAAACTCACCTGAAGCGAAAGAGAGATTTATAGCTTCTCCGAGAATTCTAAGTGCATTTTCAGGAAGTTTACAAAATGTTTTGTTGTCATTATTTGATTGTGGTTTGAAGTATTCGAAATACAATAAATATGTTACCTTTTTAGTTAATTTTCTTATGATTTGCCAGAAAATATCAGGTATTTATTTTCTTAATTTTACTTTGAACATTTTGTAAATTATCTGATATTCTCTTAAAGGGAACGACTCAAAGATTTTTTTTACCCAAACGACGATCATGCGGTACTTTTGGGGACTTGAGTGCCAGTTTTGCTGTTGGTGTTATGCTACTTATGTTTTCTATTATGCTTAAGTTGAAACAAGCTGTAGATTTGGTTTAATGCATATTACATTTTGTTTTTAGTGTGAGCGAGAATTTAAAGACTATTTAAAGGACAAACTTATGACTGCAAAGAGCCAATTTAAGGAATTATTGCAGGAGACCAAACTGATAACTCACAAATCATTAACGCTTTTACGAGAAAACCAAAATCACATGCAGGAAATCGAAGACATACTTAAGAATGATAGAAGGTAAGTTTTTTTTTGTAATATCGGTCCTGAACGACAGTACTGTAACCGAATTGGTTGGAAAACGTAAACTGTTAAGTTTAATACCATCTGACCAATGCATTTCAAAATTGTAAGTTGCTGAAAGTCTCTAGTGTTAAGTTGGTTGTACATAATACAGGTATAGAAAAGTTCTTTTATTTCACAATTTAACAATAAATTGTGAAGTAAAAAAAAAAAATTCTTTGCCTGTATTATGTTAAAAATGCCTACCTGAAAATGCCAACCTGAAAATGCCAATTACCAGTCCTGGTATGTAAGAATTGAGTTTATAGATGTGTTCTATGATATAAGTGAAATGGCAAAACGATGTTACAGGTGTTCTATTACGACGAGAAGGTGTATTAAACCAGTTAGTATTTCCAACCATGAAGAGACCTTATATCATGCTTCCTCATGCATTTAATAACGTCTATAAAGGGTTTATATTGTAGTATGGTGTCCTTTCTAAACTGAAAAGAGTACTCCAATTTTGGAGTGTAATGCATACCCAAGCTGTGACTCGAGTTCGATATGCCTCGAATTTCTAACTAAATCGCTGGCAGTTTGTGATCCTTTATCTATAGCAATTCTTCAAAAAAATGCCTATACGTCATCTCTAAAAAATATATTGAAATTATTGGTAAAAAGACGTCTGCAGGACCCCAGAAGAAGTAGAAGTTTGTAGAAAATGGAAATATTTGACTTTCTTTTCTGTTTTTTCTAGCCTTTTAATCCAAGCTTGACTTTAATCAACTGTTTCCAACCCAATAAGTAGTTTATTAGTTATCTGAATTAATTAGTGTTTTGTGCTTAACTTGATAGAGGTCTTGAAGAAGTCGGTTTGGACAGCGTTAACTTGATATAGGTTGTAAAGTGAGCGTTGATCGTTACGTCATACCGAGACTTTCTGTGAAGTCGCTGTCAAGGGGGTCTTGAAGAAGTCGGTTTGGACAGCGTTAACTTGATATAGGTTGTAAAGTGAGCGTTGATCGTTACGTCATACCGAGACTTTCTGTGAAGCCGCTGTCAAAGGAGGGTGACAGAAATTTGACGTCACGGACGTATGTTAAGCTGCGCATGCTAGGATAAAGTCGGAATTATACCCATTTGTAGTTACGTCATCCAGGTGAGAAAAACGTATGGCGTAGATATTTTTGCCAATCAATATTAGATTAGAAAATTTACTATTACAATCAATATTAGATTAGAAAATTTACTACGTTCAGAGATTAATAGTCTGTTATGTTTTTTATAAGTTCAGTAGTTAACAAAAAATGATGATTTAGCAGTATATTATATTTTTACTTTCGTCTATACACTTTCAATCTCAAAAAATAAAGATAATCTTGTAGTATTTATTTATTTATTAACAAACTTAATAACAATAAACAATTCTTATGATTAATCATGAATAATGAACAAACGCAGATGACAATTTTAAGTATATTGGTTTTTTTTTAACTGGAAAAGGAACAAGTTCGAAACTGAATTGCACTTCAAATTGAGAATGTAATACAACGAGCAGTAGATGTAACAAAACTGAGCGTACAAAAATTGTGAATAATAGGAAGAATGGTATATAAAATTATTTTAACTTACAGGGAAAAATTAAAATACTGGCAACATAATTTTCTTGTTTATGAAAAAATACTGCCGGGATGAATATGTTAACACATCAAAATGAAAATATCAATCCAAAAAATGAAACATACAAACTCAAAAAATTCACACTATATTGCATTGCCAAGTTAATGCAATTGTAACGATACGTTCGAATACTTAAACGACGATCATAAAATAAAATTTGCAAGAACAAAAAAGATTAATCAGTCTCGTCAGTATCGCCAGAGTCAGAGATATTGTCTTCGTCGTCGTCGTCTTCGTCAGTCGTAAGTATAGTGGCGGAATGTCAGAGGCATCACACACTCGTATTGCCTATCTTTCCTGTATGAATACCATATTTTTGCAAATGATCTATAGAAATTTCGTTTATTCCTTTCCATGTATCCAGAACTTCTGAAGGTGACCCCTTAAGATTGGAAATATATTGATCGTATTTTTCTTTACATCCGGACCATACCATTTCAATTGCATTAAAATGTCAATGGTATGGTGACAGTCGCAAAATTTTGTGTCCTAAAGGTTTAACATATTCATCAAGGAAGTAATTTTTTTTCACTAGGGCAGTTTCTGCGCAATACTCCATATTTGATCTTTCATGGCCTTTTCTGGAAAGTCAAGTATCTTTTTCTTTAACCATTCGATCAGTCTCTGCTTTGTCCAAGATTTTCTCGGGATTTCTTCTAATAAACCAGAATGGAAACTTGCATTGTCCATGATTATGAATTACTTTGAGGGAAAATTCGGAACCAGCTGAGTTTTAAATCAGTTTTCGAAGTTTTTCCTGTTCATACTGTCATGATAATCCCCCGTCTTTAATCCACTTTTGAATATTGAATTCGTGCCATGCATTGATGAATCCATCTTTGGTTCCGGCGTGGACCACAATATAACGTCAAATGTCGTGTCACCCAAACGCGTGGTTCTAGGCACCTCGTCTTTGTTTTTAATTAAATATTTTAAATTAAATTATGTGAACGATTCTCTTAAAAATGTGACGTACAGTTTGTGAAAATTAAATTTGACCGTTGTCGATTTGTGTTGTTCGTTTGTCTTCATGGATATGTCCTTTTCCATTGACACGTAACACTGTTGATGGCTTAGGCCGAAAGCGCTCTCTGACGCCATTTATAGAAGTCCTTTTGGATTAAAATTTTTGCATGGAATACAAAGATTGTTTCATTAGAATAGTGTTTTAATATTGTATTATAATACTCTGTTTTAACTGACTGTCCGTGCTATGTAATGTGTTTTTTTTTAAGTCAGAACTTTTTTAGGCGCCTTTTGCGTTATTTTTTTGCGGAGGTTGAATGAGACCGAGTCGTCACGCATCACGCGTCATGTTCGGATATGTAACGTAACGCTCCTACTGGCATGTTCCCGTATAGGTAGAGGCCTGAAATTTTCAGGGGGTGTAGCCGGGGTAAAAAGAAGATCCTGGACGAAAACAGGACCCCGTACCTCCCCCCGTTTGGCCAGGAGAGGGGGGAGAAGGAAAAACTTAAATAATTAATTTCGGGAGAACGGGAAGAGGTAAGGGGTCGAAATTTTTATGGTTGATGCGCCCTATGGGGGGGCTTAGGCCGTACGGTGGCCGTATTAGTGCGGACGCAAAAGTAATTTTTCCGAAATCGCGTCAAGAGTAAAGTACCTTAATTTATAAAGATATAGCAAAATCTTATAAGGAAAAGTTCTTCCAAATTAAAAAGGTAATCTAAATGTGAAATTTGAGTTAAGTACATCAATTTTTAATTTCCCTTTTTTTTTCTCGATTTTTTCCTCAAACGTTACGCCATCGATGAATGCTTTGTTCTTTTGTTATTAGTGTACTTGCCAAGCAACTTTAAAATTTATTTAAAGTAGACATTAGTTACATAGTTGCATCAGCGAATATTAACTACGACAAGAAGGCCCACTCAATGGCAAGAGAGCGCTACAAAGGAATCGTCGTTTATTTTCTTCGTTGCCTGGTAACGATCGGCGAACTTCGCCGCACACAGGTTAAATTTAAATAAAAGCTGGCCATAAATGATATTTTCGTTTGCGGTATATTTAATCAAATTTATGACGAAATTATTTATAGCATAATACTAGGTAATACTCTATTTGGATTTGGAAAAACATAATTGATATCTTCTGAATTGTTTTTTTTTTATTATTATCACCAAATAAATATTTTGATAAAGTTTGTATTCTACTGGTTGTTTCAAAAATCTGTTAACGTTTTTAATTAGTTATTATTGATAACAATACTCAAGGTATGTAATAACTAATATTGAAAAGTTTTTGATTTTGTGTTAATGATTTCACCATATTTCCGGATACTAATATTCTGACAAAAGACATCAAGAAGAAAATGTTGCTCGAATTTGCCCCATCTTTTAATATTCAGTTAAATTTTGGCGTTTTGGGGTGATTTTAAAATTGGTTAAAGGTCTCGCACAATATTTTTACTGTATATTTCATTCCTATTTTGTAATACACCACAACTAAAAAACAGCGATATTATCTTATATCGAATATTGACTCAACTAGATAATTTAGGCGTGAAAATTAATCTGACAAAAGGATGAGCTTGTCTATGGCTGCCGCGTCAAAGGTCGCCTGCCAACATGATTGTTTTATTGGTACCATGGCCTGCCGATATTCTGCTAATGTTCGCGCGGGGAAGGAGACACACCGTTGACATGCCGCCGCGGAGAGTGATCCTTTTTATTATATAGTTTTCCCCAAATACATAATAAAAAGATAAAGACTGATGTACTATACTGCTAACGTGCGAACACTCCGTTGAGGTTATGTGTTGGTGTTATACCTAATTGTGCAACAACTGAAGCCAGATTATCAGAGAATGGCGCGTCGAAATGATCCCTTAGTGGCTAAATTTGTACGTGCGCAGTTTTCCCTGCTGCTGTCTTGTTTGAGCATTTACGTTTCTCTGTTTTTTTTTTGCTTCATATGTTGTACTGAAAATATTTTCAAATGTCTTTTAAATTACCCTTGACGCAACGCATTATTAAATTGGAATTTTAAAAGCTATATCTGTTGTAAATTTATCGGTACGGGTGGGCAAGAAATTGAATAATCGATGAAACGCTTAATATTTTAGCAAATAACTGAATAATCCATTAATCGAAATAATCGATTATCGATATTATCTGAAATATTACTCGATAAGTCGATTAATCGGTAATTTCTTAAAAGTGAATCAAATAATCGATTATTGTCGCCCACTCCTAATCCCATAATATTGTAGTAAGTGAAACTGAAGCTGAAATTTCGGTAGAATCATTATTGCTGATGCATGACTGATGTTATTATAAATGTAATAAATACTTTGGCTGAATCAGCAGATAAAAATTTATAATTTAGTTTTAACTTGTAAATATGGCTTTGATATTGCCTTGGGATAGTATATAATCAAGTGTTTTTGAACAACAGCTGCACTGATGCTTCTATATTTTTTACTAGTTTCGTCCCTATTGAGCATGATTATTTTTTAAAAATAGCGATAACTCTGAAATACACGTATGACAAAATTGCAGGCCCTCATCAACGCGCTTCTGTCGTCCGCTTAACATTCATTTTGCTCGTGAGACTCCTGAATTAACCGTTGCAAAAACAAAATTTGGATCATCGAATTAAAAATTTAAAACCCTTTTTTTACCATGAAGGAGCCCTTAATTTTCAAAATAAATTTTTATACCGATTTAAGAAAATACAAATGATTTTTATACATGATTTTTATCGTTAGTGATACTTGATACTCCCTATATATAAATATAGATGATGAGCAAAAAATTCAACAATTATTTGTCTAAAACATGATACATTAAACGTGTAATACTTAATAACTTTTATATCTTATTTCTGGTAAACCTTATTATGGCCAGCTTTCCTAGAAATTCGACCAGTGTGCGCCGGGTCCAAGGTCACGTGCCAGTATCATGCTAGTTTTCGCGCGGGGAAGGAGACATACCGTTGACGTGCCGCCGCGGAGAGTGTATCTTCTTATCCTAGTTATTATTCGCTGGTTGCATAATGTTTCAACATATTTAAACAATTTTGGTCCATAATAATTGTCCACAATAATTATTTTATTTTATTTTATTTTATTTACACCACTCCACAGATTTACATCCAATTATTGAGTGTGGAATAAAGAGAATATAAATTATACAAGAAAGAAATAGAAAAGAAGAACTTAAATAAATTAAATCACAGTTACAACAAAAAAAGACAAAAGAAAATTTGCATTTAAGAAAAGTGTACTTTTTTAATGGCTGTATTACAAAATACAATTGGAATAACTGACTCAATAATAATTAATTTCATAGGTCAGAGCGAAGTAAAATTATTGCTATTTATCTGTTTTTATTCCAAATCCATGGCCTACTCTTCAAGACCAAATATTTTAAATGGCTTTTTAGGATACTTGCGCATATTTTACTCATCGGGTGCAAAAGATAAATACATTATTAGTTGTTTTACACGAAATGAAAAGAGTTGGGTCTATTCATGATTTTGAGTGGAAAAAATTTTGGATCAAAAGTGTTTAAATGTGTTTGCAACACACTGATACCTAAACTGGCTATTATCTCTGGAAAAACTGCAACATTATGCAACTATGTAACTAATTTCTATCTTAAATAAATTTTGAAGTTACTTTGCAAGTATACTAATAACAAAAGAACAAAACATTCTCCAGGCGGCGGCGGCGTAACGTTTAAGAAAAAATCGAGAAAAAAAAAAGAAAAATTAAAAGTTGATGTACTTAACTCAAATTTCATATTTAGATTACTTTTTTAATTTGGAAGAACTTTTCCTTATAAGATTTTACTGTATCTTCATAAATTAAGGTACTTTATTCTTGACGCGATTTCGGAAAAATGGCATTTGCGCCCGCACTAAAAGCAGTGCGGAAAATTTGAAATGCTCATTTACTGTTTTAGGACAAGCACCAACTTTTATCAAGAATAAAATTTTCTGAGAAACCAATAATAAAAAAGTTTTCCGTATGTTGCATACTTTTTTGGACACACTGCATATGCCAGACCTTTGCTGTATATATCATGATATGGCATACTTTAGGTTATATAGCCTGTTTTGTTTTTCTTCTCATAAACATTTGGGAGTTTTTTGGAAATAAATTAGCATTGTTTTCGATTTATCTCATACTTGAGTTTCAGTTTATGGTGTCAATCTACTCTACTTCGTTTAAGTTACTTTATGTTAGTTTGGGTTATAACTTAGCTACATCATACTCAAATACAATATTATGCTATACCGTCACCTATTTAATATATTTTATATGAGTATCCTATGTTAAAAATAATGTAAATATTAATGCACTAAGCCGTAATGGCGATATACACGGTGTCCCATATAAGAAAGCACACTACAGGGATCTCGTGAACCAGCAGAGGTACAAAGATGATTAAATTAAAGAAAAGTTGTGCCTTGCTAAATTCTACAACGTCATGTTTGCAAATCTAAAAAAATCCGATTATTTCCGAAGATATTTGGGAAAAACCGAATTTTTCCGATATCGTTTTTATTTTTTTCTGACTTTATTTCAAAAGATATGACAATGCAAATTTCTAATTCCCATTGTTTCTTTTTTTTTTGCTCTTCAAGTTGATGATATTAAATTTTCAATCTGACGTTTCGTTTCTTAGCAACCATCATCAACTTTGTTTTTTGAAATAGTCGAAAAAAATTGTTTTATTCTTAAAAAAACTGTAATTTCAATGCCAAATCCAACGACATATCGCTCCCTACATTTATCCGACGTTTCGGATAAAAAAAATGTTATTTGATGATGGTTACGAAGGAACGAAACGTCGGATCAAAAATCTAATTACGTCATCAGGTAGAGAAGAAAAATTGGCATAAGAATGTGAATCTTATTTTGATGTATTCTCTTTATTAAAATCTGAAAGAAATGTATTGCGAAAATTTGTGTTTTAAATTTCAAGAATTGCAATTGATTTTTTCTTCAAGGTTTTAATAAAGACGATAGATCAAAATAATATTCACATTCCAATGCTATTTTTTCCCTCTACATGATGGCCTAATTAGATTTTTTATCCGACGTTTCGTTCTTAATCATTATCAAATAACATTGATTATGGTTTTTTTCGTCCGAAACGTCGGATAAATGTAAAGAGCGATATGTTGTTGGACTTAGGATTGAAATTAGTTTTTTTTTAGGAATAAAAGAATTTTTTTTGTCTATTTAAAATAATAAAGTTGATGATGGTTGCTAAGAAACGAAACATCAGATTGAAAATCTAATAACATCAACTAGAAGAGCCGGAAAAGTAGCAATGAGAATGTGAAATTTGCATTGTCTTATCTTTTCAAATAAAGTCAGAAAATAATAAAATCGAAATCGGGAAAATTCGGGTTTTACTAAATATCTTCTGAAGTAATCAGATTTTTTAGATTTCGAAACATGACGTTGTAGGATTCAGCAAGGCGGAACTTTTCTCTAATTTAATCATCTTTGTACCTCTTCAGGGAGATCCTTGTAATGTGCATTCTTATATGTGACACCCTGTATACATTTACTACCTGCATATATAAAACTTAAGAAAAGGTAAATGTTTGAGGTCTTTCAGAACAGAACACTGCTATATTGGAAAAAAATTAAATAAATGGAAACCGTCGTTGACTGAAAAATAAAATTGCATTTACACTCAAGTTTAAATATATGTCAAAGTTAACTGCAATACAAATTTCTGTTTTTATTAATTTATTTACTGCACTTTACAAGCTATAGACGTCACAGTTTATGCTTAGAAGTAAAAAATCGTATTACAAATAACAGCTAATTATTAAAGAAAAGGTCCAAATCACATTTCACTTCCATATATGATATTAAATATCTTTGTCATTTTGTATATACACTATTCTATCGGCTAAATTTGTTTCAGAGTACATTGCTTTTGAACTGAGTTGAATGTTTCTTCAATTAACCACATGGCATGCATAATTGCATATTCCAGTTTCTCATAGCAAAGATTCCACCTATTCTAAATTTCACAAGTTTTAGATATGTTTACCTTTCCCTTCACACAAGGTAACAAAAGCCCCCTGTATATCTAAGAATTTCTGCAGAAATTTTTCACTAGAAGACTATAATATTTCCGTTTGTATTGTCTTGTTTATTATAGTAATTTAAGTTCCTATTGCAAACCTCACAACATTTCTTTCTCCACCTAAAATAAAGTAGATTGCATAAAATAAAATACTCATATTGGATATCCAAATGTTATCTTTTACCAGAGTGAAAGAAAACATATTTATCGATTAGTTTATTTTAAATTGAATCTATGAATCACGAGTTCATGAGCATGACACGTTATTTGTTATTGTTTTGGTTTTGAATTGAGCTTCCTATCTAACCTAACATTCGATACCGACAATAGCCATGTATTTTACCGATACTAAATGGATACTAATGGATCATGCGTAAGTTATACCCCCTCCCAAGACTTGTGAATCAATTTAGGGTATGCTTCAAAACTGATATTACGTCACGATTTATGACGTAACGATCAACGCTCGTTTTACAGAATTTACCAACTCTCTAAAGCCTACTATGAAGCAAATTTGTTCATGAGATAGCAGTAGTAGTAGCAAATATTGCTGTTCTTACATTGGTTCTTATCTTGGTAGGTTTTTGATACTCGAACACATTCCCCAAGAAAGGACTCAGTTGATTCTGAATTATTTGGAGGAGCTGGATAGGAGGGGTCCACCACCACCACCGACGGCCAGTGAACCTAATAGACGAGTCAAATAATTTAGTTTATGTTGCTTAGGCTATATTTTAGATATGATTGGTTACTTACCATATTAGATGGTTACTATATAAACTGCATTTGCGAAGGGGTACTAGTCACTGAACTAGATTAATCTGTAGTTATTAATATTAATAATAACTTTTGTAGAAAATTGTTTAGTTTCAAATATATTTAGGGGCCCACGAGGTTTCACACATTGTGATATCTTGGAATCGACTAGAAGCTGAAAAATAAAACTTGGTAGTTTTAGATATGTTCTATATTGGTAGTTTTATGTACCCAAAAATAGCTTTTCATTGCATGTAAGTAATTAAAATTTTGTCAGTTATGCAACTTTTGCTTTAAAATGTTACATGAAATATTTTATGTGTTATTTTACTTTAAAAGTGTGATCTAATGTGAATTAATTTAGCAGTACCATATTTATTTCAGATTTATGAAATAACTGAAAAATATGGCAGTTAGAAATTGTGAATTTACTGAAAATCGGGTTTTCTGGACTAGCACACATCTTTAAGGGCTCAAGATTTCATAGTAATTTATTTATATTATTTATGTTCTAGTTCTTGTGTTTTAACGATTACACTAGTTTACAATGTATCTGTTGCCAGGAAAATTCTAACTGTTGTTGGCTATAAACGACATGCTGAATTCAAATATATAAGTGGAATTTATCGATCAGCTCTAGTTTTTGAATTTCAGATATTTACTATTGGAAAAATTGATAAATTTATTAAGAAAAAAATTACACATATACGTCAATCATTTAACATAAAACATTTATTTCTAAAAAACTTTCGTTTATACAACTTTTTCTTGAAGTACTCATATTGCAGAAACTTTAGACATTAATGTTAACAAAATGAAACACGTACGTTATTAACAAATAAAAACACTTAAATGATGAAAATTAAGAATAAACTCACTTGAGCTGCACAAAAGTTTTTGAGGTTAGATTCGAAAATAATACGTCACGAGTAAACAAAAACGATTATAAAGTTCGCGGCAACAGAGAAAATTTAAAATTTTGTAAACTAGTGTTATTCTCTAATAAAAAATAGAAGTTGAAAAATTCATCAGTAGAAGTTCTATTCTACCCAGAGAACTCGATATTGTCAAGAGTCTCTTAAACTTAATATTAAACTAACTCCGTTATTTCAAAGTCTTAATTCAAAGTAAAACTTCAATAAACATTCTTTTGCTAAAGTCAAAGTAGAATGTACTCTTTAAAAATGTAATTATATAGTCTACGTTTCATTTAAATTAGTTTTTTAATTAGTCTGAAAACTGGTGGGACACTGCATATAGGGTGTATTAATGAGCTAATTATTGTTACATGTGAAGGAGCTACTATTATACATTATTTTAATTTGTGACAAAGAAGGGATCAAATTTGACTTGCAAGATGTGGATTTAGTAATATATTGAACCACAATAATTCGAAATGTAAATTCGAATTCAACAAGTAATGATTAAGCCTTAGAAGATACTTCGTACTGCACTCATATCTTAATGTCTTGTCGCAACGATTCTAGTGGGCTAGCATCGTATTTTAAAGTTTAATAGCCACAAACAGTTAATTTTGTTTCGAGACTTTGTTTCAGTTGCGGTCTCAGAAATAGTTGTTTTTAATAAAAGGATTACAATATTTCAGAAAGACACTGGTGATCGTAACCTATGAAGACAGATTAGGTCTCGCAATAATTCTGGACGCAAAATTGTAGTATCTTTATTAGTTGGATCATGTTGTCGAAATTACATACTGACAAAATTAATGTAGTAAAATTTAGAGGATGGAATTATTCATACTACCACCTCTGACCTGTTTTTACATCCCGTTTCCCACTCTGTTACTTTCTAATGTTTTAACAACAAATTTTTGATGATAAGATTGCAGAAAACTTAATTAAAATGACGACTCTTAGTGTTTAGAAAACCGAAATACTTCATTTTGACAGTCAAACAGTTCAATAATGATGCAGTAAAAATATGGAATCCAGTGCCATCAAGTTATTTATACCGATTAGAGATTGACAGGGTTGGTAGGAACATGGCCTTACCAAGGCATAATAAACAATTTATTATGCCGTGTCCTTCTGTATATACAAACATAATATCTATTATAGTTGATATCAAAAATGGAAACGGTCGATTATATTATTTGCTTCCGAAGTGACGATTTTTTAGGTTGACTGCCCCTCTTATTTATGCTATTTGAATTTCACCGAATATTCTCTAACATAGTTTAATATATCGTGGGCTTAGTACAACGACTAGGTAACTTAAAATACAGAAATTTCGGAAATAAAAGTTTTAATTACATTAGAATTTTCCGATGGTCCCCATTTACACTTCGTTAGATTATTAGGTGATATTGTGTTTGGTTTCTGAAATGCTATTGTTTTATTTATTTTTTAATTTTTTTTGAAAACCTTTTTTTGGTATAGAAAAAAACAAATTATCTAGTTGTGATACCGAGAATGAAATTAATATATTAACCACTTGCCTAGTTGTGCATGACAAAGAAGGCTACGTTATTGTATGAAATATGTATATTTAAAACATAAAAGAAGCTACAGGAATCTCAAATGTATATAAATAGAAAAACTAAATTCATTTGTCAAGAAAATCATAAACTAAAAATTAATTCTTATAAAATTCCTACAAGAAACAAAAGACTCATTAAAAAATAACTTACTAACTAGTAACTTTCCGATTCAATTTCTTTGCTCTGAGATTTTTGTTTTTATGATTTTTATTGTTTGGATGATTTTCGTAGAATGGTTTTTATTCTAAGCTTATTGCTGGAGGCACAGACTGAAATAACGAATTTGAATCGGTATACTTTTCTTTGGATATCGGTAAAAGGTCCGCATATAAAGGCTTGCGATCTACAGGAACAAAACTAACTTTGTTTCTGGTTCTTTTGGTACAATCAAGGCTTTTGAAATCATCATCCAATGGTCGCTCTTTGGAAAAGTTAAGCCAACACATTTTTTGCCAGCTTACTTGTCTATTGTCTACCATTTGTGTCTTTTTTCCGGATAGTCATGTTGCTGTCTACATAGGATTTTCCAATCTATAAACCTATCGTAAGTCATTTCATAGACAATGTAAGGTTTGTCACCTTTTCTTGTCGCACTCCGCGATATTCCAGTCTGCCGACCAGTTCACTTTTCCTACTCTTTGCTACTCGGTAGTTATAGCCGAATGAATAGAGTCACACTCACCCCCAACCCCACACCCACAACCAAAAACTTTAAATCTATTGTTTCCAAATGTTGTTAAGCACATCCCTGCCACGAATTTATTTAGATTCTGTCCACCCCATCGATCACTAATCACGAAATGCGGGTAATATCTGCAGGAAGAGATGATCAAACATATTGATAAAGACATGTTGTTATTTCACATTTCCTCTTTTTCCGTTAACTTCAGTCCAAAAATAACAATCATCTTGTTGTGAAGCAACGTTGTAAATTGTAAAATTAAAATACTTAAATCGCTGCTTATAGAACAGTGCGTTATTAGTGGGGTCTGTTGACCTCTAACTTTGTCGTTTCTTTTTTCCTGTCGGGCTTGATCTTTTGCTAAGAGATGAGATTGGTACTTCAAGTTTATCTTTATTGACAGTAGTTGTTTTTTAACCAGTACAAGTACGACACTGGTCCTTTTTAGGGCGGTGAAATCTGAGATTGTATTCTAAAAAAAAATTTCGATACATAGGGTGGTTTTGCCACTGGCAAATTATTTTCCTGCTATTTTGTTTAAAACATTTCGTACATTAGATTGATGTTGAGCGATGGATCAAGATATTTGCGTTTTGAATCTGATCGGCAATAATGAGATTCAACCACAGGGAAGCTTTCAATGTGATTTCCTACACTGGTAACAATTTCATGAGCAATTTGTTTCTTTACGTGCCTGCCTCTTTTATCGGGTTCGCTTATATTTTCTTTGGTTCATTTTGTCATTGCAATATCAACTACACCCTTGCGAATGCCAAGTGTGTTAAGAAACATAGTCTTACCAACTTTTAATTTAATTTCTCCCATTTTCGATAAGTAAAATAGAACGGTGTAATTTCTTCGTGATCCTTCTCTAGTAGTAGTTCGTTTTTCAACTTTTTTGTGTGGATAAAATCACGTCTTCTTTCATAAGTTTCTAAATCATAGTACCTTCTAAAAATAGCAAGCCTGTCATTAGAAAAACGTTGATATAATTTTTTTACATGTCACTGTACATGGATCTAGCATGCAAATGCCAGGGACAAATTTGTTTCTTGCTGAAATATAGGCTTCACCACGTTGTCGCTTGGTTTTTGAAACATTTCTCTTCCATTTGTCGGGTTGTCTCAATTTTTTTCTCGGCTTTTCAGTTCTAACAGGGGTTTCTTCTATTCTATTAAACTCTCTCTGAGGTTGGATCAGTGCTTCATTATCATTCGCTTCTGGTTGAGTCAGTACTTCATTATCATTCGCTTCTTCTTCTAAGTCATCCGCATCAGAAACGTTACTAGATTCTTCATCCATATCTTCACCTTCAGATGACGGACCATATTCGGACACATCAGGAGAAAAGGGTTCAGCCTCTGATTCAGACTCATTGGGACGTGATGTGGAAGGCATTCCATTATCACTATCTGAAAAACAATAAAAGTCAGTGTTAACCTGTTGATTAAATAATAGAAAAAAATAATACGAATAGTTTGTGAATGCTCAAATAGGTAGGTAATTAAAAACGAATCTATTTGGTGCGTGCATAACTAGGTAACTCGGAATGGCTCTTTTATAAATTGTTTTCTAGATTACAAATGCTGATTTGCTGCGACACTGAATTGATATTTGTTACAGCTACAACGTAAAACACAAAAATTCTATAAGGTCTGAGTAAAAAGCAAAGACTAAAATAATAAACATAACCTAAAAACTGCTTTTATTATGCATTTATGTATATCACACAAAATATAAGCAAAAAATTAAAGCCTTCTTACCTGATTGGTCAGTGCAGATCTTTAAAGATGCTGCTACTATTCGTTTACTTCTGGAACTCATATTTTAAACAATATTCTAAACCACACACAACACGATTAACGATTGTTTACAAAATCGGCTGAGAGTACTAAAATTTAAAATCATAACTGGATAACTCGATTACGTTAAGCAACGCGTGCTGCTACAAGTAGGCAACTAAAGATACCTAGTTTTAGTAACTAAATTTGTGCCAAATTGATAAATACCTACTTTAAGCCAGTGTTACAGCGCAGATATGGTTCGTCGTACGACTTACCTAGTTATAGAATTCAAAAGGGCCCATTTAGTAGATCGCAAGTAAGTGGATAACAAATCTATATAAAATCAAAAGTTACCTAGTTGTTGTACTAAGTCCACGATAGTATACTCTGTATCTGAGTTTAACTGTTTTCGAACGTATTAACTTTTGAATATTTAAATTTTAGATGCTTTGAAATGTTTTAAAATGGTTTCACTTCAAATAAATGGATTGCCCTTACTTATCTCAGTTTATAATAATTTTCAGATATAAACTTACGTTACGTTTGAATTCAAACTGATTTTGGGCTGTAGATTATCTAAAAAAAAAAAAGAAGCTGTATTCAGGTATAGAGCGTGCAAAATCGAATTTGCTTAGAATGTTCTGTAAAATTTAAGATTTCAAAAATTCATTCAATCCGACCGCGACATTTCAAGTAACGACCCTGCATATCTTATTATATTATGTTTGGATTAGGGATTTTTAAAACTTCTAGCTAAAATTTCTTTTCTTGAACTATTACGACCGTTTCCAGACTTGGGCCACGCTGTATACTCGACTTGTGTTTGCAAGAATATTTCGTGGTTTTTTAAATACTTTAATAACTTCATACTATAAATATCCTTAAGCATTTATTCAGTTCAGATTACTTTTATCAAAATTCAATTTTTGTCTCAGATGGAAACTTTGTATTGGCTATGTTTATTATAAATGTTATAGGTAATATTTACTTACAGTACATTATGTCTAAACTGTATGATCGTTAGCATCAAATAAATAAATTGAGATATTAATTTGTATCAATTATTCAAACATTACCTGTCACGAAATTATTTGAAAACAAATTTCTTGAAACTTATTTCAATCTTGAATTTATTTTATTTTATTTATTTCTCAACGGTAACACCATTTTTACAAAGAATAGGTAATAACACACTTACTAGTTTTATGCAATTATAACATATACATAATATTTCAACATTATAATCTCATAACAATAGACTATGCAACATAAAAATGAAAAAAGCCTGAACAAGTGTTACTTACAAGGTCACTTATAGAGGTTATAACAAACATTTTTATATTTTCGCAGGGATGTGGACAAATGCAAGATCACAATTATCGTTAAAATGCTTTTGCATTCTGGACATGGAGCTGTAAGTCCATATTTTGTTCTATGAAACGGACAACGAAAAAGGGAGACATTTCTAGTGTTATATGTTTGTCCTGGGGCATTAAAATTAAGTAGTTTAAGGAGGATTGGAGCATCAATCAGACCATTTACCAATTTGTAGACAAAAACCAGCTCCTGTTGATACCTACGACCCTCCAGTGATTGTAAGTTTAAAAGACTACATCTTTCGGTGTACTCCAAGTTGAAAATATCTATACCTAGCTTAAATTCATAAGATTTAAAAAAACTTTTGTTGGACTCTCTATAGTTGTAAGATGTGACGCATAGTGTGGCGACCAAACGAACGATCCGTATTCCACGCAAGGTCTTACAAAAGTCAAAAATAATGTTCTAATTATATATGGAGAGAAATCTTTACTTTAGCGTAGAATAAATCGAAGCTGTTTAAAGGCTATGCCAACTATTGCTTTAATGTGGGCTTTAAGATTCAACTCCGTATCAAGAATTATCCCTAGGTCTTTCACATGGTGTGTTCGTATTAACTCATTGCCGTTCATATCATCAAAGACAATTCACAGGGAATAGACGCCCAGCGAGCCGAAACGGTAATGTACTTCAGGTTCCGTTCTTAAGAGCGCAGCACCTGCGGCTTGTAAACCTAATTTTACTATTGTTTTAAATATTCCGCATCCCTCGACATGGTGCGATTTCGGTTGCCATGAGGACGATACAACGACGCCTTGCGGTTTTGCCGATGTATGTTAAACTTAGCGGAGCTCGATTTAAATCAGGGCAACGCGATGTCGCGCGGCGGTAATGAGTTCAAAAAGCGTAAAGGGCTGCCGCGTTCTCTTTGATAGCCCGCTTCGCTTGTCGGTGTCTTAAATCTAGGGCTTTTAATACCGCCTGTTTTTAAGTAAACCTTGCCATCTTCAATTATTGAGGGGAAGGAGTAAGTATTACTATTTGGTAAATTTGGTTATTTCAAAGATATTCTTTTTGCAAGTGCATTGTGATTGAATTCTTCCTCTTCCGTTCACCGATTTTAAAAACAATGTCTGGTAATGTATGTTGCTATTTCAATTGTGGGAAAAGTGCGCGAAAGCACGGGGTGAGATTGTTTAGATTCCCGTTAAAAAATGAGGAATTGTGTCTGCGCTGGATTCTTAATTGCGGTAAGAAAAAATTAGACACAGTAAAAGTCTTTTTGTTTTCAATCTACTTTTGCTCGTGTTGTTTTGCATTACCTTTTCTATAAAACTGTTATTAAAAAATAGCAATATTAAATATGATTGCTTCACTAAGATGGAAACTCAAATTCCTTTTAGGATTTAGTGACGAAATAAGAACCGATTTTGCAAAACTCAATTCTAAGCGGATGGCTTAAACCCCCTAAAAATATTTTCTTTTCTAATAATTTGCTCTGTATTTTAGAAATCATTGAAACAAGTCAATTTTATTTTAATTTTTGGTGTGTAATAAATAGCATTATTAAATACTATACCACAGTATAAAACGGTAGTTTTTGGTATACCTACATATTCGTTTTTAGCGTGCAAAGAACATGCTTTGTAATATCTGCCAATGTAAGGGGTCGAAACGAATCCCCAGAATTGAATACTTTTTGAGGTGAAACCTTCTTTAGGCGCATTTTGCGTTTTTTTTTTGGGGGGTTGAATGAGACCGAGCCGTCACGCTCGGATATGTAACGTCACGCTCGGATATATTCTCCTTCTACTGGTATGTTCCCGTATAGGTAGAGGGCCAAAATTTTCAGGGAATGTAGCCGGGTAAAAAGAAGATCCTGGACGAAAACGGGATCCCGTACTCCCCCCCCGTTTGGCCAGGGGAGGGGGAGAAGGAAAAACTTAAATAATTAATTTCGGGAGAACGGGAAGAGGTACGGGGTCGAAAATTTATGGTAGGTGCGCCCCATGGGGGCCACCTGAGACCATACGGGGAGACCGGGGCTCTAATTTAAAGAGGGATTTTGGGGGAAAACCCGTTTTTTGCCCGTATCTCTGCAACGAAGGCTCGGATCGAAATTCTGACCAACGATGACCCCGCTTGTTGAAGTTTTCACTTTTATCGTGTGGTCCTAAGCACACACATTTTTTTTCTAAAGGAGTACATACTTCGAAACGGTAAAACATATACATTTTATTAGGGGCAAGATAAAATACTGGTTTTATATGATTAGCACTCTTTAAGATTCGTAAGGTTCACCTTTTCAATGTAGTGCGTAAAATAAATCACTTACGCACTAGTGCGTAAAGTAAATCTGACATATTTTTTTAGTTTGGGTTAGTTTGGGTTGTCAAGATCATTTACATACAGTTTATGCCATAATTAACCAGTTGTTTCACAACACATTACGTTTTCAAAAGTGCCTACCGCATTTAATAATTTAAGTGAATTACAAAATGCCTTTAAAACAAAATAAATAATTAATTAACATAAATGTGATGACACTGAGCGGCTGGCCGTGGCGCCGTCACCATCGCGTCGTAGCTTAATTTTTTTTATCAAGTTACCTCTGACAGTCATGTTTAACGGCTTTAAATTTGACGCGCTTCATTAATTTCTGTTCCCAATTTATTTTAATTATATCTTCTTCAAAATTTGTTGTCATGTTCATCACCGTACAGTAAAAATGTCACTGTTAATTAGCCACTAGTAATTTATTGGAAAATAAATATTAAGGAACAAACATTTCTTGCCGCCAGTATGACGTCATTACAAATAGCTATAATTTAGACTTTAGGTATCTCAGAAGTTTTAATGAATTATTGTTTTTGGCAATATTAAGACGACGTTCCTAAAAGCAAATTTAAATCTAATAAGTAACAAACTATATTTCTCATTTACATTTGTACCGTGCGTTCAATTTATCTTGATAACATTTTGATTCGCTGTATTTTTTTTTTGTATTTAAAGATATCAAGGTAAACAAAAAAGCAAAATGAAGGGTTCGTAGCCAAGTTTTTTCCTAAGTTACACATGAAACAAAACAATTTTCTGACATATAAAGCTATTCTATATTTTTTTAAATGGAACACCCTGTACATTTTTGGACTCTCTAGAGAAATCTAAACACATTTCGTGTATAATATCCTATACCTATCTTTAGGTGTTTACGAAATATTGACATTGAAAGTCGAGCATTTTGACATTTTGACAGGCTTTAAAACATAAACCGCGCGAGAGCAAAGAAAACGGTTTGCATATTCCTATCTTAGGTTTTCATGACCTATCGAATGACAGCAACTTTGAATTTATCCCGGATAAAATTAACCGGAACTGTTAAACCTCCGGTTAAATTCAAAGTCACTGTCATTCGATAGCTTATGAAAACCTAAGATAGAAATGTGCAAACCGTTTTTTTTATCTCGTGCGGTTTAGATTGTCAAAATGCCCGACTTTCAACTGTCAATATTTCGTAAACAGCTAAAGATAGGTATAGGATATTATACACGAAATGTGTTTAGATTTCTCTAGAGGGTCCAAAAATGTAGTAATATACAGGGTGTACAATTTAAATAATATATAGAGTAGGCTTATATGTTAGGAAATTGTTAGTGTTTTGTTTTATGTTTAACTTAGAAAAAAAACTTGGCTACCAACCCTACATTTTGCTTTTCTGTTTACCTTGATATCTTTAAAAACAAAAAAGTTACAGCGAATCAAAATGTTATCAAGATAAATTGAACGCACGGTACATATTCGTAGAGTCAAGGCTAAACAATTGCTGTAACTATATTATAAACATAGAACTCTAACTCTTGCAGACATACATGTCTTGATATATTAGTGCAACAATTTTTTTTTGGTGGCATGTTTACAGAATTTTGTAAGAAACTACCCTTTTCAAACCACTTTTTTATTCAATGGAAATCTTTTCTAAAGAACAAATCATTTTCTGTAATATTCTTTTTTTACGTCTGTTATATAAACTGTACAATATTTCACTTTTATCTTAAATACAAAATGTCACTTTATAAAAAGTGTGACAAACGAAAAAGGATCGTTAAATAATGGCCCATTAGCGTGTCCTTATATCACAATTTGTCACTACCGAAAAGTAGCTTTTCACCAGTTCATCACCCTAACAAATTGGTTCTTTCGATAAGTATGTTAACAAATATATAGATAATTTGCACCTAAAGTATAGAAATTATCTTGATTTAGAATTAAGTTATAAACATTTTAGTTTTAGGTTAAGTTAATGTTAATATCTAACATTTTTTATGTGCAATGATGTTGTGCACAAAATGCAAAATTTGTTAAAGTTAATGATATACCTTTTTTAAATGTCAGGCTTTTTTTTGATCGATAATCTGGGTTTTTGTCTTAGTTGTTCTGCTTTTGTGCGAAGACATCTGGTCATCCTTGTTTAAAGAAAAACTGACGGATCCAGCCTGAGACTAATTTGAAATTTCTTATGCATTTTCACATGCATGGTATGTATTTCATATGCACGTAGATAAAAAAATATTCATAAAATGTTCCGGGATATTGATTATGATTTCATTTAAGACTTTACAAGGATTACTTTAACTCTAATCAGCTGTAATACTGTACTTATGTAATACTAGAAAAGCATATTATGCTTTTCTTTTAAATATATAGTTTTATTATAATACATTTAGATTTCGTTATTTCCGGGACTTAATACAAGCGATTAAGTTTATAATATTCACGGCAAAATTGACAATTGAAAAATTATTTTGCCTTACACCTCTTGTCACCGCGAAATAGGAGATTTTCTTGCTGTAGGTATGTTACATTATAGTTATTTTTGTTACAAGTACCTAAAATGGAGTTTTTCAGGACGAATCATTGCTGTTTCCGGACGAGGCGTTAGCCGAGTCCGGAATAGCAGATGAGTCCTGAAAAACTTTATTTAGGTACGTGTGACAAACACTATTTTTTGTCATACGCTCCTAAAATTTTATTTTTATTTATACGTTTTTTGCAATTCTTCAGAACGCCTAAATTTGCAAATTTACCATAATTTTTGAAATCATAATGTACGACAAAGTTAGCTCAGAATTTGATATCGTAGCAACTATTTGACAATTTTGTCATGTCATTCGAAATTTGACATTTAGACATATTCAGGAATTTTGGAATAGTCCGTAAAGGTTGCCATGACGACTTTTAGGGACTAGGCCTAAAAAGAAGCATTTTACGGACTCATATGAGTCCGTAAAATAGCTATTTTTGGAAGCGTATGACAAAAATATATTTTTGTTCGCAGTTTTTTAAAACGAAATCTGAGGGATATCAAGCAAAAAAGTCCAAAACATTCACTCCAGATGAAATTAATAAATTTATAAATGAAGCAGATGACCGCATATATCTTGCAACAAAGGTAAGAAAGTTAATTATTATAGAGTATTTGTATTAAGTATAATGATGTATTATTTATTAAAATGTAAATACATAAAAGAGAAACGGCGATAATATTTAATTTCTTAACATTTATTCGTGCTGAAGTACATCCAATTTATCTTCCCAAATGGCGCGTTTGGTTAACGTGTTGAAATTGTAGCAAAGTATATTGTAGTTGGGCTTTCGCGACATCGCGTTGGTTGTGAGTTCAATCCTCGCCTCTTGACGTTATTTTTTTTTTATCTTATATTTTTGATATTTGATTGATACAATATACTTATTTGTAGTTTCTACTAATAAAAAGTATTTTAATATTATTATTATTATTTCATGTTAAGTTCAGTATTATATTTTGTCAATATTGCCTAACAAAATTGTATTTAATCTTGGCTATGACTCTCTTTTTTGATCGGCCCTGTGTAATGATCGTAGAATATATTTTATCTACAACCATGTAATAATAGGCGCATAATACTTATGATAGTAAGAGCTGTGCATAATACAACCAGTGTAATTATGATGAAGCAACAAGTAAAATTATGAAGTCGTAATAGTTCTAGAGCCACAAATATATTCTAATAACCAAAATCGAGATAGCAGATTGTGATTTATATAATCAAAGACAATTCTTTGATATAATTAAGCTGTTGTTCTATCTTCATTGTATACATTATTGTTTAACTAGAAAATATTTATTGCACGTTATTATTGGCGGTTTGATTTTTATGGTCAAGAAAACTTCAGCATCCCCAATTTAGAAGTTTTCTACAAAGGCATTGCAACCAAACCATTCCTGATGAGTCGACCTTCAGAAAGAAAAATGTTCATTCGGTCTACGAGACAGTTCTTCAGGAAAAAAAATCTTCAATTGGCGAGAAAAACTTCTACATCGTGACGGTATCCAGATTCATACAGCAGTCTCTATCAAGCTTCTTTCTTCCAAACCCAGTGCCAGAAGAAAAGTTCTTGGTGCTTCTATCTGATGCCGCACCCTATATGGTAAAAGTAGGCCAGAACCTTAAAGTATTTTACCCCAATATGTTACATGTCTTCTGCACGGGATAAACCGAGTAGCAGACACCATCAGAACAGAATTTCCGTTAGCAAATAAGCGAATTTCAAGTGTTAAAAAAGTATTCATCAAAGCCCCTCTAAGAGTGCAGATGTATAGGGAGAGACTGCCTGAAGTCAGTTTACCTCCAGAACCTGTAATTACCAGATGGGGAACGTGGATTAAAGCGGTATATTCTACGCTGAACATTTTACTGCCGTTAAAGGCTTAATTTTAGACTTGGAGGACGACGCTCTGAGTGTAGTTCAAAGTAAGGACTTGTTACAAAGTGCAAGTGTAGCTAGAGATTTAGTTTTTATTAAAGTTAATTTTGGTTTTATACCAGATATGGTGACATCGTTAGAGAGTGGACAATTAAGTTTAAGAGAGTCCATTAGTACCATTGAAACTTTTTTGGCTAAGTGTGGCAACGTTCCGGGTAAAGTTGGAGATCAAATAAGGCGCAAAGCGGATGTGACTTTAACGAAGAATGAAGGGTTTAAATTTTTAAAAATAGGAAAAAATATCTACGAAAATAAGTGTTCTGACGAACATGTACCATGGCCTTATAGTATACTGCCAAAACTACAATATTGTCCAATTACGTCAGTAGACGTTGAAAGAACCTTTTCTTTGTATAAACACATTTTTTCTTCAAACGTCAGTAAATCCGTCATTATTCGACTGTGTAGGCGGCAGTGAAGTTTCGTTTTTCCTCCGCCGGAGCTTTACTTTTCACTTTTCCGCCGGCGGAGGTAAAAGTGTTATCATAGCAACATAGATGCAATACAAGCAAACATCAAAATAAGCGTCAACAACTCAAGAGTTATTAAACTAAAATTTGTATTTATCATTCAATGTGTGACTGCATTTCTAAAAATCACTAATTTAGGAACAAATTGGTTATTATTTAATCGAACTTACTCAATAACTGCTTATCAATACGGAATTAAAACGCAATCGAAAACGCAATTTTAAAAATATAATTATTGTTGACAGTGTCCACTGACAGCTTTATGTTACATTACTATAGCAACAACCCCTGAGCCTATTCACCGACACCGCACCGGTCTAAGCCGCCTTGCGAACCCACTTATCTTTAATAATAATTATTATTACTATTAAAAAGAGACTTTTTACATTAATTTGTCGACATTTGAAGAAAAAACAGCATATTTTATTTGGAGGAAAAGTTAGTTTTCATGGCTTGCCCTCTATTACCAGCCTCACTCCGTTCGGCTGTTAAACACGAGCGCGCCATGAAAAGTATTACTTTTCCTCCATATAAAATAATATACTATTTACTGATAGAAGACCATCATTTTTACTGGAAAACTTCGAAAAGTATCTTGTTGTAAATGCCTTTTATAATATTTCCAAACGAGAAATTTTATAATATTGTAATATTTTTTGTGCCTTGTATATATTTTGTCTATGATTAAGTTATAAACTAATTTTGTACCATTTTAAAATATTAAATAATTGTATCTGACTATGTTGTTCTTACTTAGTATGTGTATTCTTCCAAATAAAAATCATTTTTTGAACATAGTACTTGTTTTTTCACCCTATATTGTTCTATTACATCATTCAATTTTATTACATATTGGATTACATATTTTGTAATAAAAGTCAATATTTATGCATATTTTCATGAAAAAGATGCATATATATGCGCATATTTTTTCAAAAACTTGCATATATTCCGCGCTTTAGTAGGTCCGTTAATGCGTGACCACTCTGCTAGTGTGTTTATATCCATCTGAAGTGCTTCTGAGTCTTGGATTGAATTTATTGCTCGGTAGACCTTCAAGTAGTCAGCAAATGACAAGTGAGGGAATGTGAGACCGTTACTTAGGTCGTTTGTAAAAAGTAAAAATAACCATGGTCCACATGCAGTGGGATCCCTGTGTTACTCCCGAAGGAACTTCAAATGGGACAAATAAATTATTATTTATTCTAACGCATTGGTATCTATTTCTTAAAAAAGCATTAAATCAAGATAGAGCAGGATCTTGAATTCCCATAAGTTTCATTTTAGTAACTAACATGTCATGATTGACCTGGTCAAAGGCTTTTGAGTAGTCTATGTAAATACTATCTGTTTGGACGCCCGTCTCCATAGTCTTATTTAGATCATCAAGATATTCTACAAGGTTGGTCATTGTTGATTTACCGGGGCGAAAACCGTGTTGATTTTCGACTAACATCCTATTACAAACAGATGATAGGTGAACGGATACTAACTTATCCAAAGGCTTTGGCATAGCAGATTGCAAGCTAACACCCATATAAAAAGTCGTTATTCATTTTTAAATTATTAACATGTTTCCAAAACACTTGATGCCTTTCATGGAGCTCATTTTCTATTTTTTGGATATATGTTCTATAGCAATTTTGATGTAATTCCTTACATTGGGTTCGAAGGTCTGAAAAACAAGAATAATAATGATAAGAACTATTTGTTTGCTTAAATCGTTAATGTGCTATTCTCTTTTCTAAGATCAGTTCCTTAAGTTCGGGAGAGAACCAGCAAGGAAAGTTGCTTGTTTTAAATATTTTTTATAGGAATAAATGCATTAAAAGCCTCGTATACTTGGTTATAGAATTGGTCAATCGGTTCGTTTACGTTCGTTGTGTTGATAACAGTCTCCAAGCCCAGTGAAGCAAAGAAATCATTTAAAGCAGTTGTATTAGCATTACGGAAGTCGTAATACCATGGTATAAATAAATATATACGGTAGGTTCACTCGAGGCAAATTTCCAATTTCGCCGACAGTTTTTAGCTTCGAAGCGAATCCTGATCAATCTGGTTCGTGGCCACCGATGGCTCCGCTACGAGGGAGTGTGCAAACGCCTTGATATTGTATACTGTTGGGTCGCGTTGAAATAAATAATAATACATATATATCATTACGATTATTTACTTGATTATTTATGAAATATCATAAATAGTAGGAAAGAAAAGCAGTATCTACATTCACAAGAAAATTAAAAGAGAATAAAGTTAACATAAATAAAAAAAACAATAACAAAAACACAAAACAATATTATACCTAGTACTTATATGGTAGGTTACAGAAATATTTTAATGATAAAAAAATAAACGTTTCAAACATTTTTAGACATATTGAAATGACAAAACAAGATAATTTATTTTTTGCTTAATTTGTAATAAAGAATACTGAATGACTGCCGATTATGCGCATGCGTGCAGGTACGTCCTGCACGCTCGCCAGGAACGGCGCTGCCAACAGTAACCAAAACGGTCTAAAACGTACCGGTACAGGTTACAAAAATTAAAGTAACTTAAAACTAACCAAAACGAACGGAATTTTAATGACTAACCAAAACTAACCAAAAACATTAAATTTGATTATAACGTATCGGAACCGATTCAAATAACTAAAATAAATAGGAACTAACTGAAACTAACCGAAAGTTGATTGAAAAACTAACCAAAAGTAACTAAAAGCACCAAAATGGGCTTAAACGTATGGGAACAGATTAAAAATATTAAAGTAAGTTGAAACTAACCCAAAGCAACCGAAGTTTTGCGACTAACCAAAAACATTGAAATTGGATATAAAGTATCGATCGGAACCGGTTCCGATACGTTATAACCAATATTAATGGTTTTGGTTAGTCGCTAATATTCAGTTAATTTGGGCTATTTTTAACTTACTTTAATATTTTTAACCTGTTCCGATACGTTTTAGCACTTTTTGGTGCTTTTTGTTACTTATGGTTAGTCGTTCAATCAACTTTCGGTTAATTTCAATTAGTTTATTTTAGATATTTGAACCGGTGCCGTTACGTTATAAACAATTTTAATGTTTTTGGTTAATTTTGGCTAGTCGCCAAAATTCGGTTAATTTGGGTTAGTTTTAACTTACTTGAATGTCTTAAACTATTCCGATACGCTGTAGCCCTTTTTGGTGCATTTGGTTAATTTTGGTTAGTCGCTCAGTAAACTTTCAGTTAATTTCAGTTAGTTTTAATGTATTTTAGTCACTTGAACCGACTCCGATACGTTTTAATCAAATTTAATATTTTCAGTTAGTTTTGGTTAGTCGCCAAAATTCGGTTCATTTATGTTAATTTTAATTTACTTTAATAGGTATTTTTAATTTGTACCGATACGGTTTAGCCCTTTTTGGTGCTTTTGGTTAGTTGTTCAATCAACTTTCGGTTAGTTTCAGTTAGTTCCAATTTATTTTAGTAATTTGAACCGGATCCGATACCTATATTGGTATTAATGTATTTGGTTAGTTTTGGTTACCGCAAAAGTTCGGTTAATTTGAGTTACTTTTAACTTACTTTATTTTTTTAATCTGTGCCTATACATTTTAATCCTTTTTGGCGCTTTTGGTTAGTTTGGGTTAGTAGTTCAATCAACTTTCGGTTAGTTTCAGTTAGTTTTAATTTATTTTTGTAATTTGAACATATTCTGTCCGCATAAACCTAACCCCAACAACATGATCTCTCACGCGTCTGACGTCATGTGTGGCAAATGTAGCATGCACTTTTTCGCGATTTGATGCCCCATAACAGGAAAACAGAAACATTTTCAATGTTAAAAGTACTACAGCAAACGTAGCGCGATGAGAGAAATTCTCACAAATGCAGTCAATCACTTGAGAAATGCACCTGATTAATTGGCCATATTAAAGAAGACGCCAAATAAGTCAGCTAGAGTGGAGGACAGCTCCGCTCGCAAAGCCATCTATCTCCGAAAACTGACGATTTCGCAGAAAATGTGAGAGAAATACTCGTAGCGCGCGAGTAATGCAGTGCTAAGACCTTTAGGAAGCTATAAATTTAGGTAGTTTACTAGCTTGTCCTTTTTTATATTTATGTCACAGCTTATTCAAGTCCTAATAATATCCATAACAACCGCAGGGCATTATGACAACGCCCGCTCTCACGTTCAAGTTTACTCATTTTATACCACAAACAACAACTGAATAAATAATTTTAGAACAATATTAACTAAACTTTATTTCCAAAATAAAAATTACAATTTTGAAAAGGTCCTGAAATTAACGCTGAACCAACAACAGAATGGTCCGAATTCCTAGTAGTGACGCTGTTCTGTGCTTCGCAAATATTAGGAAGCGAACATTCTCCCCTTATTTCCTCATGTCGATAGGATTTCATTGAAGAATTCTCTTTTACCTTTTCGATTGAAGATACCGAGCTAGCAATCATCTGAGCAACCTTGCTTTTCGAAGAAATGCTTTCCTCTATATACCCCTCCGCTACCGTCGAACTTTTCCACTTACCATGTATTTTTAGAGTTTCAAACGTAGCCCCTGCTCCAACAAGAAGAGTAGACGACGTTCGGCGCAGACAATGGCCGTTGTAAGCCTCCGCATTATCTAATTTTAAGTACTTTGCTATAGTTGCAGGTACATTTCCTATCGTATTTTTACCAACCGGCTGTACTGTGCAGCGACTATTTCCGCATGGTAAGAAATAATCTTCGCTCCTTTATTCCTGTAGATCTTAATGCTGCGTACTTTCTTATTATATTTAGAGAACCTATATTTTCCTCATCAACAACAATGAAACCTTTTGACGTTAATGTTTTAGTTTCTGGCACTTTTACAAGTAAAACAGACCCTTTGTCTTCAATATCTTCAATGGTCATTTTAATCAACTCATCTCGTCTTAACCCACCAAAAATACCCATTACCAGTACTACTTTATGTAAAAGATAGATATCGTCAGGTCATGAGCATTCTTCATAAACGTTAAAACTTGTTCTCCTTGTAAAACTTTGGATTTGTTGGGAGCATATCCTTTGGACTTTCTTCAGAAAGGACACCAAACCATGGAATTGAGAAATGTCGATATTTTCATAGACGGTCAATGTAGATCTAAGAATCGAATACTGTCCATCATGAGTTAGGGGTATATATTCCGACTACAATGAATAAAAGGAACTAAATTCATATATACAAATCGGGTGATATATCACTTTAGCGTCACACGAATTAAAATGTCAGAGATATACTAATCGTTAGTGCACACAATTATTTGACAATATATAAAATAAAAGTTGCGGATCATGCATTTGTTTTTTAAATATTTGTGTTCAATGTTGGTGGTTGGTGTTATTTTTTGTTGCGCCGCGCGCCGCGGCAGATTTTGTTGTTCGTGCAGGAATTTGCTAATAGCGTCTACCAACACCAATTTTGAGCCTTCATGCAGTGATCGTAGATCGCATGAAGTTAGCTTCGTGAGATTGGCCACGAAAAAATCGTGAGAAGTCGTGAGATCTCGTATTTTTCCCACAAGTAAAATTAAACTAGATATTTTTAACGTATTTATTGGACGAAATAAAAAGTTTATTTTTTTTGACATTAAGTTTCTATTCCTTTAACTAGAAAGCTTAACAATATACCTATAAAATAAAAGCATACAAAAACTGGGCATCTATAAAATTGGTTAAGGCCAAGTTTTCTGTAACTTTGGTTAAGGTTATTAGGAATATTAGTCAGTTTCTGAATCAGACCCTGAACCAGGGCCAACTGTTCGGTTTCTATAAAGCACTTGGCTGCCATTTTTTTTTATAAATCGGAATCAATTTAAAAATCGGAACATTTTCCGCTATGCTTTACTAAATTTTTCGTGAGAAGTATCTCTCAAGTATCTATCAAGCCACTAACCACCACAAAGAATCCCCGGATTCTTTGTGCTAACCACTACCACAGTTTATACCGTCACAGTTCAGGGACAAGTGTAAAATATATCGCCTATGTCAGCAGTTCGAAAAATTACAGCGTGACATCAAGTGTGTTGCAGATTTTCCCAGCATTTTACATATAAATTCCACACGTAACGTAGTATATGAACTGTCATTTTTCGGAAAGCTGACATACCGTGTTTAGGTGTATCGTGGCCTATTGCAAGAACTCAAATTCGAACGAGACGCGGAACAACAATTGATATCGATATAGGTACAATATTTGTTTTGGTTCTTTAAGAAGTGGCGTGATGCATGAAAAATGGGTTACAATTTTTAAAATTTGGGAAATTTAAAAATATCGTGAGATTTGATTAATTTATCGTCAGTTCGTGAGATCGATTCCAGATTCGTGAGATCTCCGATCCCTGCCTTCATGCATGCGTACGTGCTAATTCAGATATTTTTCAGTTTCTTTCTTTCATTGGGCAATGCCCAATGCCTTGGGTTAGTTTTGTTCGGTTGCGCCCTCGAATCGAGCGAAGGGCCATGCGTGAAGTGAAATATTAGTCCAATGGTCGAAAATTTGCTGTAGGTAGACGCTTGTCTAAAAATAAACGATGCGAAGTGAAAAAGTAAGCAAACATGATTTTACGCGTTATTGCCAATATGTCAATATCAGTAATATATCGATAGCGGAGGTGTCTTATCGAAAAGACCGTTGATTTGAAACAAAATAATGATTTTCCAAAATTTCTATAAGACAAATTTTCGTTTAAAATCTGAAAAGATCCCGAGAGCTTTAGCTCGATGGGTCTTTTCATTGAGACAGTGAAGAGACAAGCGCGCTTGTTTGCGCTCTTATTTCCTTACTTTGGTTAATTTAGGGTTAGTCTGGGTTAGTTTTGGTTTGTTTGAGTTGGATTTGGTTAGTTTGGGTTAGTCTGTGTTGGGTTTGGTTATTTTGGGTTAGTATTGGTTAGTGTGGGTTAGTTTTGTTTACTTTGAGATAGTGAAAAGACAAGCGCGCGCAGCGCGCTTGTTTGAGCGCTTATTTCCTTACTTTGTTTAATTTAGGGGTAGTTTAGGTTTGTTTGGGTTGGCTTTGGTTAGTGGGTTTGTCTGGGTTGGTATTGGTTACTTTAGGTTAGTGTTGGTTGGTTTTGCTTAGTGTGAGATAGTAAAGAGAAAAGCGCGCATAGCGCACTTGTTTGCGCGCTTCTTTCCTTACTTTGGTTAATTTAAGGTTAGTCTGGGTTAGATTTGGTTTGTTTGGGTTTGTTTTGGTTAGTTTGGGTTAGTCTGGGTTGGTTTTGGTTACTTTTGTTTAGTGTTGGTTTGATTGAGTTAGATTGGGTGAGTTTAGGTTAGTTGTGGTTTGGCAAGCTGCTATTCTACTCATTGAAACATTTGGGATTTTTTTTTTCAATTTTTGGCGTTAAAAGTGCTTTGCGCAATATGTAACGTGTCACAAAACACTTCTAATACTGTCTAATACACGTTACACGAAAATAGATTGCAAGGGCGCTAGGTAAAAATTTACCCTTTTCTACGTTATCACAGGTTAATTTTGTCTGGTTGAGCCCCCGGAACGTGCGAAGAACGAAATATTAGAACAACACTGGGCTGCTGCCAAATGCGCAGGTCCGAAGGTCGAAATTTTGGTATAGGTAGATGTGAGTGTTACGAAAGTTTCATATTTTTTAGGTTAGAAATGTTACTATTTTTTAATAAAAAATATCCTTCGTCCGCACTTTTTTATAAAGAATCATCACTCTCTCTAACATAGAAAAAGTTCTTATTTTTACCAAAAACTTCTTAATTTGTGTGACGCTAAAGAGTTATGGACCCACAAAACGAAATGAAACCCATAACTTACCAGTTCCTGGAAATATGCAATTAAAACAGTCTCATTAATATTAGCAATATCATTGTTATCCTTCCATATCTGAAATATTCCGTACTTCTTATCATAGGATGCCTTTGACTTTGCAGGCAATAAATTCTCCGTAGTTTTTGCTGCGTTTTCTCTGATATTCGGAGGAATTTCTTCCATTTTTATAATAAAAAATTGCTGACTGACAGGAACATCAAAGTCAATTTATAATACAGGTACAGGTTGTCCGGTTATAAATGTAACCTCCCTTTAACTTTTTTATTTACCCTCGTATAAAAAATTTTTAAGTACAAAAGTTGTAAGGATCTTCATATAGTTTTCGGCGGTGTTACTAGAAAAACAACACCAGAAAAGCTTCTGAAGGAAGAATTTTTTACTAGCTCACCAAATAAATAATTTAGGAGAGGGGTTCAGTAATAATCAGATACCCGACATTCTTGCAATTTACGTGGTAACTATTATAGCTAGACCCAACAAACCTTATATTACTGAACTCGCCTTAAAGAGCTCTATCGATATACAGAATAATATACAGGGTGTCCCATTAAAAACATTAATTTAATCTGTACAGGGTGTTCACCCATAATGTCCCCCCCCCCTTTAACTTTGTCAATTTTTAAGCTACAAAAAAAAAATAAAAAAACAAAATTGTAGGGTTTTTTATGTAGTTTTTGCACATCTAACGAAAAAAACAAAAAATTGTATAGTATACAGGGTAGATCAAAAAGAACCATTTTTTAAAATCTAGCCCTCATTTTTTATTCGATTTTGTGATTCTACATTTTTAATGTAACACACTATATGCCTATTCCTAATACTTTAGGAGTTATTGACAGTTGAAGTCGCTATTTTTAATTATAATAATAATTCTTTTAATCATTTTTAAAACAGAAGTTACAAAAGCACTACTCGAAGCAATGGCGTCGAATTGAGGAAACTCACTATTTACACCTCAATGACTTCAAAAGCTAAAAAAAAGTTATATTCTTAGGTGGCTGTTGCCATAAAAAATAAAAGAACAACACAAAATAGCGACTTCAACTGTGAATAACTCCTAAAGTATTAGGAATAGGCATATAGCGTGTTATATTAAAAATCCTTAGAATTTTATGGAAAATCGAAAAATCGAATAATAAATGGGGGCTAGATTTAAAAAAAATGTTTCTTTTTGATCTACCCTGTATACTGCACAATTTTTTGTTTTTTCCTTTACGTGTGCAAAAATTACATTAAAAGCCCTACAATTTTGTTTTTTATTTTTTTTGTAGCTTAAAAATTAACAAAGTTAAAGGGGGGGGACATTATGGGTGAACACCCTGTACAGTAGAATTTCGATGTTCAATTGTTTTTCTAGTAACACCGCAGAAAACTGTATGAAAATCCTTACAACTTTTGTATTTAACATTTTTTTATATGGGGGCAAATAAAAAAAGTTAGAGGGGGATTACATTTATAACCGGACACCCTGTACAGGGTGGCTCGAATTCGTGTCTATGTATGGGGAACTCGAAAACCGTAAGAGATACAGTGTCGGTCAAATTAAGGCAAAATTGCGCATCTAGGTGCCTAGCAATATGCCGTTTAAAAAGTTTTAAAATTCGGAGTATTCCGAAGATATCTGGAAAAAACCGACATTTTGAAAATTCGTTTTATTTTTTTCGTGGACTTTTGCATTGCCACTTTTTCCGCTCTATCTAATGATGGTCTACAAGGGATCATCATCAACTTTCTTTTTTTAAATACGAACTTCAATTCTTTTTATAGTTTTTAATATGACTATGTGTTTTTATTTATTTTTTTTGTATTTTTCTTAATTTGTATTATTATTTTTTTAATTATATATTTTGCTTTGGCGTAATTTTAAATAATTTAAGGTAGGTACTTTTGAAATTTTTATATTCTATAAAAATATTTTATTTTATTTTTTGTATTAAGTGGAAAATTGGAGCGTTAAAAAAATAGTAAAATTATTTCTTACGAGAATATGGCCATGAACTATTACTCAAACAAGTTGCTTACTGCAAAGATAAAATATACCCAAGTTTTAACCAATTGAAATTTTTTTTAATAGAGAACATCAACAATTTGTAATACTACGTGATACTATAGGAACTTTGATGGAAAAACACCTATTGGAATTTTGCTTATAAATAAAATGCACTAAGAAACTTGATTGAGTAATAGTTCATGGCCATATTCTCGTAAAAAATAATTTTACTATTTTTACTTTGTAATACGTTCTCCATTTTGCCACTTAATGCAAAAAAGAAGTAAAAACAAATAAAATATTTTTATAGAATATGAAAATTTCAAAAGTACCTACCTTAAATTATTTGAAATCACGCCAAAGCAAGATATATAAAATAAAAATAATAAAAAAAATAATAATTAAAAAAATATTAAAACACATACTCATATTAATAACGCCAATACCATCTGAAAAACGATAAAAAAAAATTAAAGATCGTATTTAAAAAAATAAAAGTTGATGATGATCATTTGAAGGCGAAAAGTCGCATTTTATATTGGATAGAGCGGAAAAAGTGGCAATGCAAAAGTGCAATTAGATTTGAAATCCGTGTTTAAATAAGCCCAGGAAAAAAATAAAACGATTTTTAAAAATTTCGGTTTTTCCGGATATCTCCGTAAATACTCGGAGTTTTAAAACTTTCTAAACGGCATATTGTTAGGCACTTAAATGTGAAATTTTGCCTTAATTTCACCGACACTGTATCTCTTACGGTTTTCGAGTTCCCCATACATAGACATGAATTCGAGCCACCCTGTACATATACAGGTAGGTATACATTATTTTTTTAAATAAAATAATTCTTTTTGAAAAACAATTTGTTGGGTAAAACATAAAGCTATATATGCACCACGGACGTTACTAGAGTATAAAGCCCATCAGGCCGAAACCTATCCCTCGGGCCGAAGGACTACTTCGGCCTTCAGGGCATTATAGTCCACGTAACGCCAAGGGCGTACATAAAGAGCTATTAAATTCCCACAATATTTGTCAGATATTTTGAACCTTCTGCTTTATACATGTTTTTAATAAATAAATCAGCTTACAAACTGCCAAATTAATTATTTTAATTGGTATTACCTTTATTTATAATGTTTTTGAATTTAGTATACGTTACTATTTTGTATAACTTTGTTACATAGTTTTATTCATTTGAATCACGTATTAAAAATTACCTTAATCGCTCTTTGAAATATCATGTATCAAATAATAACCGAGGAAATAATTTTGCATCAGCTAATACTTTTTGAATCACCACTCACAGACTGCTGCTGCTGCAGGTCTGAGTAAAATAGTATATTATTTTATATGGAGGAAAAGTGATACTTTTCATGGCGCGCTCGTGTTTAACAGCCCAAATAAAATATGCTGTTTTTTCTTCAAATGTCGACAAATTAATGCAAAAACATCTCTTTTTAATAGTAATAATATCTAATTATTATTAAAGATAAATGGGTTCGCAAGGCGGCTTAGACCACGGTCGTAGGTGGCCTTGCTTAGACCGGTGTCGATGAATTTAACATAAAGCTGTCAGTGGACACTGTCAACAATAATTATTTTTTTAAGATGGCGTCTCCGATTGCGTTTTAATTCCGTATTGATAAGCAGTTATTGAGTAAGTTCGATTAAGTAATAACCAATTTGTTCCTAAATTAGTGATTTTTAGAAATGCAGTCACAAATTGAGTGATAAATACAAATTGTAGTTTAATAAATCTTGAGTTGTTGACGCTTATTTTGTTGTCTGTTTGTATTGTATCTATGTTGCTATGACAACACTTTTACCTCCGCCGGCGGAAAAGTGAAAAGTAAAGGCGGCCGTACACGATGCGAGAAATCACGTGCGAGAAGTGCATTCGTGTCTCGCACCACGAATCTAGCATACGTGATCCTATTGACATGATTCGAGATACCTCTAGAGCACTTGGCAATTAACCGGCGCTCTCACACGAGCTCTTGCGAGAAACTAATTAAATAACAAACATGATTGAAGTCGTTTCGAGCACGCACGACCTTCGTACGTGCTCGCGCGTGAACAGTGTACACGATTCCAACTCGCATGCGTGAAACATTCGAGGCCGCCTCGCACGTGATTTCTCGCATCGTGTACAGCCGCCTTAAAGCTCCGGCGGAGGAAAAACGAAACTTCACGGCCGCCTACACAGTCGAGTAATGACGGATTTACTGACGTTTGAAGAAAAACTAATTTTTTACGGTGCTGCGGCTTTTGCGTTTGATCCAAAAACATCAAACGATTTTTGCTGAGTGAATCTACTCGATATTATTTGTACTCTAGTAATACTGTACATCAGATTTAAGGGTTTTACAGCTATCAAAAGGTATATCTATACAGTATGAAATGTGATAAAAGCCATCCTCTATCATATGCAGATATTACATTAACATCTGAGAAATTCGAAAAAAGTATATCTAAAAATTTACCATGCTGGTTTGGTATGTTATTTACTTCATTCAAATTTAAATACGAAAAACTACTCAAATATTTTACAAATTTAGTCGTCTGTTTATGTTAAAATATCCTTTACTGCAAACTTGGGCAAAAAATCTACGACTTTTCTGAAACTCTCTACATTGCACACATAACCAAATCCCTTTTCTTGATCATCTTTCTGCCATTTCAGCCAATTTATTTTTTCACTTATGTCATCGCAAATCGGTTCGTAAGCTTCCAAGTACGGATTGTTCATCACGATGATCGCGACAGCCCTTTGGCTGTTTGATTCGTAGACTACTTTCCAGTAAAATTCTGGGACCGGCAAAACTTTTTCATCGTTGTCATAGTGCAAATATAATTCCACGGATTCTCCTGTCTCATCGTGAGGCAATGTTGTTGCTCCGAATACTCCTGTCCATTGAATAATGTATACGCCGTTTGTTTCGGCGTAATTTCTAACCGAGTTTTCCACGTCTTCCCAGTTACCAGAATTGCAAGTTTGCCATTGAGGCGCTGCATTTATCAAAAAGAATGTTAAATTTTGTTGCGCCGGATAAAAGTTGTCGCTTCTCGCAGTCATATGCCCTCTGGATAGGTAGTAGTTAGTATTATTTTGAATGTACTTCGTCGAATTCTCTGCTAAACCAAGTAATAAGTTAATAGTTTTTCTTTGGTTATCTCTAAAGTAATATTTGTCTGGACTTCTTATTTTATAGATATCTGTACTTTGAAGCCAGGACGGCCTTGGAGTATTGGTAATCCTTTGGTTTATCGAAGCAGTAATGTTAACTTGGGAATATAACGCTTGCTGCCTAGTTTCGCTAAAACAAATCGATATTACGCTTAAAAATACGTCGTTAACTTCAAAGCCAAGGTTTATTTCATGTCCATTATTTTCACATTTATATCCAGATAGTTTAGCTATTCTGTGAGCTGTTGAATTGCACCTAATATCTCTCCATTCTACCAGTTGTCCATTTAGCGACAGAGTGCTTCCGGAAATGCACTTTGCAGTAGTTATGTTATTGTACGTTGCAGATTCGACATTAATTGTTGCACCGGGACATACCAGATCTAGCAATTCCTCTGAAGTAAATGTCAGGGTTGTTTTCCCATCTTTTGGGTAGATAAAGCCATTGCTGTTTGAATGAATTACCAACGGAGCATTTTCTATATCGGTGCTTAGTTCACAACCTAAAACAACATTTATAATTAGAAATTACTGCAAAATCTTCAGATATATTTCTTATTTTGCAGTCATTTAAAAACTCAGTCAAAACTTAGTCAAAAATCGACCTGTATTGATCCGCAAGCATCATTAAAGCTCCAATCTGAAGTGCTATTTCATCTCGACAGTGGCGAACCAAGTTCATAAGGGCATATTTAATTAATTTGATTACAATTACCATTTTAAATATTCAATTAGAAGATAGAAGGTAACGTCGAAGTATGAAAATATTTGGTATAAAAAATATAAGACAAGTTTTTACGATCGTACGGGTACATATTTAATACGCTCCGTTATTACACTGTAATTTCAGCATTTCTCGTCGTAATTAAATCGTCATTTTTTGCATACCTTTTAAGTGCCCACTCAGCTATCTTTTACCAAATTTTCACGTGTTGGCGCCTTGTCGTTTGATCGGAATTCAGTGCTTTGTTCTGATTTGTTTATTACAGCTAATCATATATAATGTGTACAATTATTGAAAAACTACATTCCATTTATTGCTAAGAAACATATAGTGCATTTCACCAGCTGATGTCAGCAGTCGTCGTTGCTTTTAGCTTTTTGAACAAGATTCACATATAGTCGATTTCACCTAATCGAATCATTAGAACATCATGTCATGCTCAAAGTGCGAAACAGAGTTAACTGAGAAGGAAATAAAATACAAGATTGTTTGTGATTTCTGCAATGCCGTAAACTGCATAGCATGTTCCATGTTTTCTACCTCAGAGGCCGAAGTAATACAGATGAAGACCAGAGTCATGCTGTATGCTTTTATTAATTGTGTGACTTCCGTCAAGACACATAGTAATGATTCAGTTGGTGGTATGGCCGACTTAAGGAACCAGATGCAGGATGCTTTTAATACGTTGTATAGCAAACTTTCAAACAAAATTGTTCTAAAGCTTGACGGTGTAAGCAATTCATTGCAAGACAAGTTCTCTGGCTTCCATGACCAGATGGCCGCATTATCAACTGGCCAAGAATGTTTGAAGTCTGAGTTGCAAGAAGTCACAAAAATATTACCTTTATCAAAAGTGACATTACTAATAACTTGGATAAGTCACAGAAGAGTGTCCAACAGCTTACTAAAAAGATCAAAGCGAATGTTGATGTTCCGCTTTCAACAACTAAGCAGGGTGATATTGATGATATCAGGCAAGAATTTGACAAAAAAATTAATGTCCTGCAAAAAGAAATGCAGGAGCTTAAAACTACTATAAAGCTTCTGCAATCAAAGGAGCTGCCCCCAAGTGCTTCAGCAGCAGCTGGTCACATCCAGAAAACCACATTTAGTGTTAGTGGGAGCCAATCTATTTCAAATTCAAATCCTACTCATCAAAGTCGGATCATCCACCTGGAAATCGTTCTTTCAACTAATCGTCCGGCAATCGGCACTGGAGCAACAGGCAATGGATATATCTGGGGCATTGTAACCCTGGAACCACCGAGAAGGATGTAATTGCATATGTTACAAAAAATCCGGAAATTAGTGATGTCCTCGACAAAAACGAAGATGTGTGTTCATTTAAAATAGGAGTCAAAGAAACCCTGATTCAAAAGTCTTTTGAATCCTGGATTATGGCCCACAGGAACTGCAATCAACCACGTAGACAACCTATGAGGAATGAGAATTTTCAACCGGTGAGCAACCTACCAGCAAACCTATAGAAAAGTCAGAGCTCTATACCAAAATGTTAGAGGTATACGTACTAAGCTCAAGGAGTTCCTGTCAGCAGCGTTATCTGAATTATATCCTGTTATTGCCTTAACGGAAACATGGCTGGACTGTAATATTAATGCCTCAGAGCTTCTTTCTAATCGTTATATAGTTTATCGGAATGATAGAAATAGTAAAAATAGTGCGAAAAAGCGCGGTAGTGGAGTTTTTATTGCTATAAGAGATGACTTTAAAACTCGTTTGCTGCAAATTGAAGATCCTACTGTTGAAGAAATATGGGTAGCTGTTCAACAGGGAAGGACCAGCTACTGTTTGGGTACTGTATATATTCCTCCTGGAATGAATTCTTCGACATATGCTGCTCAGATTGCATCAGTGGAAAGGACCTGTAACCAATTTGAAAACGTTATAATCATTGGGGATTATAATCTCCCGCAGATACAGTGGTCACACGTCACACGCCGAGGATTATGTAGGTCTTCTTCCGACCAATGTGAAGAGCGCGAATGAGGTCATTTTGTGTGATAACATGGCCTTTTTTGAACTTGCGCAGTATAGCGGAGTCAGAAATAACAATACCATAATTTTGGATTTGTGTTTTTGTAACTTTAATGTGGATACTGTAATTCAATGTGATGGATTGGTCAGCATTGACTGTCATCATCCTGCTTTGGAAATTTCCATACCTATTCATAACCCTCAGAAGCTTGAATCTAATTGTATTTGGCATTTTGACTATAAAAGTGCTGATTATCATATGCTAAATACCTATTTTTCTTCTATAGACTGGAATTCTGTATAATGCCTGTAAATATTAATTTTTCTGTAGAGAAATTTTATAATATTTTGTATGAAGGGTTTGAAAGGTGCGTAGCTATTAAGCAGACTGTCGATAGTAACTTTCCCCATTCCCATTTTTAATAAATTAAGAAAGTTAATTTTTAAAAAGAAACAAGCTCATAAAAAGTTTAGGCAGTTCCAGCAATGCGTTGATTGTTTTTTCGGAATTGAGATACCAATGTAGAAGGTTGACTAAACTTGACTGCTACATTAGACATGCGGAGAACTCTATTACTGGTACAGTAGCGGACTAAGAGGAGGCGGTGGGGGCGCGCCGCCCCGGGCCGCAACGCGGGGGGCCCAATTTAAATATATAAAATCAATAAAATAACGGGTCGCTACTGACCTGCGAAAGAAGTTTTTCAAATCTCAAATTAATAAATGATTATCTGCATTCGACAATGAACGACGACAGATTAAATAATTTGTCAATATTATCAACAGAGAGGAAATTGTCTGAAAAATTAAATTATGATGAGTTAGTTTATAACTTTAGTTCATTAAAAGCTGGGATACATGATTTTTCATACTTATTTATTTATTCATACACGGTACACGGGCTAAGCCCATTCGTACAGGAGTACTAAAAAAAACTAAAAATAAAACCAAAATTAGATAAACTAAATCTAAGTATAGCCATCGAGTAGAACAATCGATGGGATAGTGCAAACAAACATTATATATGTATTACTTAACATGTTCAGGAACCTTACACAAAAACATTAGTCATTAGTCATCAGTACTGTAATGCCTCTTCAAGAATAACTTAAGACAATTCAGCGATTTGTTAAATAAGTCCCCCTTAAATTTGTTTGTATTTTTCATGATTATATTTATGGGGGAGTTCTCTCCATAAAGAGGTCTATGCTAACATAGTTCGTTGGTTTCTTAAAAACCTCGGAGGAACATAAAGCTGAAATTTATTTTATAGTTCTGGGAAATTTAATTGCCCATTTATAACTTTGTGGGTTCAAACCATATCACATATTTCCCTACGTATTTTTAATTGCTTTAGTTTAAGACTCTTTTCAAGTTCTACATAATTATTATTTTCCATTCTTATGCCTTTTTTAAATGCTAAATATCGAAAAAAAATTACGTTGTACATACTCCAATTTATCTATATGAATTGGGTAGTAAGAACTCCACACACATTTACAGTTTTCTAAGTATGATCTGACAAGAGATGAGTAAAGCAATTTAGTCGAGTTGGTGTTTCTGAAGTCCTTTGTGTTTCTTGTCACGACAGCTATCTTTGTGATGGGAGAATGTGACCTTTAAGTCGAAAAATACTCCAAGATCTTTAATGAGATTGACACGCTGAATGTCACATCTGTTGATTTGATAATTATTAGAAACCGTGTTAAGAGATCTGGAAAATTGGATATATTTATATTTATCAGTATTAAGAACCAGTTTGGGTTTGGGTGCCTAAACACACCAGTCACAAAATCTGTCGATGTCCTCCTGAAACTGCACAATGTCACTGGATGTTGCTTCTCACTCCAACACAAAGGGGGACATAACACTTGGGTTATGTCGTAGAACCGCGTAACTGGTTCTGGTTAGATGTTCGAAGGACCACAGCCATAGGCTGAATTTATTGTTTCAGGAAAAGTTACATTAACCCACATTAAACACAAAAGTCCAAATTTGATTAATTTTAATGTTAATTAATAAAAACGAAACGTCTATGTACAAAAGAAAAATAAAAACTGGTATGATCTAGTCAAATGTTTGTACTTAAACCTACTCTTCGTCCGACACACTTAGTGTCAAATATCCACACCAATGCGTTAAAAAACTAAATTAACAACAACCCTAAATTAACCACTAATCAGTCTAATCACTACGCGTTTCTCTTCTCACTTCTTACTAACTATAACAAACAACCATCTACAGAACTGCTTGTAAGTGGTCAAAATACACTTTGACTTCCAAGACTTCTTCCAACTTTCGCGATAACATTGAATTAAAAACAGAGCAATTCTAAAAGGGCAGAGAGGACTTCAACTGAGAAATTTAGGGCTTCACTTCCAACTTTCGCGATAACATTTAAGTAAAAATAGAGCAATACGAAAAAGGGCAGAGAGAACTTCAATAGAGCAATTTAGGGCTTCAGAGATGCAACTTTAGAGCGTAATATCAGAGCAGAGCAACTAAAGGCTCAAAGGCCATTTTGTTATTGTCACATTATTAAAACAAGGGCAGAGCAACTACAGGCTCGAAAGCCCGTAGACCTTACGTGACTTCTACAAACTTCTGACTAACTTAAAATTTTGTTCTTTGTCTCTTTCCACGCACTTCTTTCGAATCACAAAGAACCATTAATACATCAACACATTATAGAGATTAGAAAATGCAACAGAAACAGCCTGAAATTCGAGCACGGTCAAAATGACCTGTCAGGCTTCAGATAAACGTTAATAAATAAGAGTTTTTATAGCTTTCATAATACTCGAGAATGTTTTTAAGGGCAAAATAATTTTCAAGAGCATTAATAAATAAAATTGGTGTGACGTTTCACAACAGTCACTGTTAATCCTTTTAAAAATTTTCAAATCGTCCGCGTATAGAAAATATTGAGATGATAAAAAACAATTGCATATATCTTTAATATAGATATTAAATAGTAATGGGGCTAAATGTGCCCCTTGACGAACCCCAGAAGTAACACTTACGACTTTTCAGAAGTGATTCTTTATTTTGATAACTTGTGTTCGACCAGAAATATATGAATTGATCCATTGCAAAAGAGTGCCATGAACTCCATAACCAGACAATTTCCTCAAAAACAACCCGTGATATATTTTATCAAAGGCCTTTGAGAAATCGGTGTAGATCGAGTCCACAACATTGGCTTTATCCAGGGCATCCGATATATATTCGGTGTAAAGCAACAGATTGGTAGTAATTGATTTATTTTTAGAAGATCCATGTTGCTTCGAAATTATAATAATTCTAAAAGAGTCCTCCATAAAGTCAGTTATTATTGACTCCATTATTTTTGATATAATATATTTTTGAAACGGGTGTATAATGTTTAATACAAGATTTACCGCCAGAGTTTTTATATATGGGGGATATATAACAGAGTTTCCAAACAATTGGAAAAACTCCATTAACCATAGAGTTATTAAATATTAACCAGAGGGGCCTTGAAAGTGAAAAAGAACATTCTTTTAAAAATTTAGCAGTAAGTCCATCTGGGCCTGGACCCTTATTTAAATCAATTTTATCGAGTCGGGTCGATACGTCCAAAATGCTGAAATTGTAGGAACTAATATCCAAGTTGGTGTTAGAACAGTAAATTTCGTTTTCAATTATACAGAGTTCATAGCTCAACTGTATTAATTACATTTTATTGTACTAATGTATTATTCTTATATAATTATAGTATTTTTTTTGGGATCACTTTTTTCCTTGATGAGTATATTGATCGTTTATATTCTGTTGGGGGTTGTTTCCGACTTAAAGTTAAAAATAAAACCTGTCACGCAGTTACTGTTTTATTGAGGTTTGTTGGTTGTTGTGAATTTAAATTGGAAAAGTGGCCTTTTTTTGATTGTCATTAATGGAAATATATCCTAAACAAATATACAAAAGGGGCCCCAGGAACTCATGGTAAAATCCGCTTTGTCCGCTCGTGGAAGGAATGTTTCTTTAACGACTCCTGGGTAAAAATTGGGCGTGGCACCTTAAAAAAATTTCCACTGACGTCCAGCGGCGCATGCGGGGAGCGTCATTACCCCTATCCACCATAACTCGGGGCTAAATACGCATTTTAGCGGCCCCACATAGTTAACCGCCCCGGGCCTCACAAGTTGTTAGTCCGCCACTGTACTGGTAATCCTAAATATTTTTGGAATTTCATAAAATCCAAAAAGGACACTGGTGAATGTCCTAAACTTATGAGGTTAGATGATAGTACGGCTGATAGTGGGGAAGGCATTTCTATTTCTAATCTTTTTGCAGAATACTTTGCTTCTGTTTATAGTCCTCACTCAGATGACTTTGACTTAACATTTACTTCTCCTATTTTCGACCAATACTCAGATATGTACATCACAGCTACTGATATAGCAGAGGTCTTACGAGAACTTGACCTAAATAAGCCGATGGGACCTGATGGCGTTCCTCCATCTGTTCTTAAGCACTGTGCTTTCTCTCTATATATTCCCCTATACTTGCTTTTTAGCCAGTCTCTAAGATCTGGAGTATTTCCTCTAATATGGAAAAAATCCTATGTAAAGCCCATTTTGAAATCAGATGATAGAGGCGATATTCGCAATTATAGACCTGTAAATATATTGTCAACAATTCCTAAATTATTTGAATACTGTGTAGAGCTCAAACTGAGTAATGTTTATGAAAAATTACTAATATCGCAACAGCATGGTTTCATATCGGGGCGGTCAGTGGATACAAACCTATTTCTTTACACGAACTTTATTTCTAGTACCATGGCAGCTGGAGCTGAGGTTCATGCTATCTACATGGACTTTAGCAAGGCTTTTGATGAGATCAGTCACTCCCTACTGTTGTTTAAGTTGTCTGAATATGGTATCTCGGGTTCATTATTATTATGGCTCAAGTCCTACCTCTCGGATCGTTATCAGCAGGTTAGAGTGGAAGACTACTTATCTGACGAATTTTCTGCTACTTCAGGAGTACCACAGGGCTCGCATCTTGGTCCTTTGCTATTCAATCTTTTTATTAATGACATAGTAGCCTCAATGAAATCTAATTTCCTGTTATTTGCAGATGATCTTAAAATATTTACTAAAATGTCGTCTTTGTACGATCAAATCATTCTTCAGAGTGACTTAAGTGAAATATATAAGTGGTGTGTTATTAACGGTATGTGTTTGAATTATGACAAATGTTTTTCTATTCGGTTTAGAAGATTGAGGACTGAAACCCCATTATTCTATAATGTAAATGGCGTGCTTTTAAAGGAGGTGTCTGTTGTCAAGGATTTAGGTGTCTACTTGGACAGTAAACTTTCATTTACTGAACACTGAGAAAATTATTGGTCGTGCAAACAAAATGCTGGGCTTTGTAAAGAGAGTTTGCCAAGATTTTACAGATGTAAATACACTTAAAATTCTTTACATTAGCTTTGTCCGATCAATAATGGAGTTCTCCAATGTTGTTTGGTCACACCCTTTTTTCAGGTTTGAATGCCTTGAAGGTATTCAACTTAAATTTATTAAATTTGTCAGGTATTAGCTGCGTGGAAGGGGAACTAATCTTTCAATTACGCAGACAATGTCTTATTTAAATATCCACACTTTAAAATGCAGAAGAGAGTATTATGAGGTTTGCCTTATATTTAACATAGAGTCCGTTCACTCTAGACTGCTCGACTAGCGCGCACCCACTACTCCGATTTCACGGTGGACGTATTTAGGTACATATTTACGGTTGTTATTATTATGATATTTTGAATATTGAATGTTGTTCGGCAGCGCGGATTGGAATTGATGAGATGAGCATCAACAACAATAATTATAAACCGAGTGGGCTGTCGGTTATAAAGTATAGAAATCTTGTTGAAATGGGCAAAATGTATGATTGAAAATTTACAAGAGCTGATAATTGTTTTAAATATCGTAAATATTGTTTATCGTTATAAATTTGGGTAAAACCTGAACAGAGAACGTGAGCTGGGCAAAATTGATTTCAAAAGTGACATTAATTTTTGAAGGACATTTTGACCCTGTATAGCTCCGTGGCTCTAAATTGAGGAAGCCTGCGATTTGATTCCATAAATTCGGTAATAATTCGTTTTCTATAATATGAAAAAATTTGCTTCGGTATTTTTTTAAACGGAGATGCCTATTTTGCCTTTTTGGGGAAAAATATACTTTTTCTTCAAACGTCAGTAAATCCGTCATTACTCGACTGTGTAGGCGGCAGTGAAGTTTCGTTTTTCCTCCGCCGGAGCTTTACTTTTCACTTTTCCGCCGGCGGAGGTAAAAGTGTTATCATAGCAACATAGATACAATACAAAGAAACATCCAAATAAGCGTCAACAACTCAAGAGTTATTAAACTAAAATTTGTATTTATCACTCAATGTGTGACTGCATTTCTAAAAATCACTAATTTAGGAACAAATTGGTTATTATTTAATCGAACTTACTCAATAACTGCTTATCAATACGGAATTAAAACGCAATCGAAGACGCAATTTTAAAAATATAATTATTATTGACAGTGTCCTTGTGACAGCTTTATGTTACATTACTATAGCAACAACCTGAGCCTATTCACCGACACCGCATCGGTCTAAGCCGCCTTGCGAACCCACTTATCCTTAATAATAATTATTATTACTATTAAAAAGAGACTTTTTGCATTAATTTGTCGACATTTGAAGAAAAAACAGCATATTTTATTTGGAGGAAAAGTTACTTTTCCTCCATATAAAATAATATACTATTTTTTTCGATCGTGTTCATATTCGATAGTGGGTTGCCATGATCCCAAAAACAAATTTTTAATTTCGATCCCCCCACTCCTACCTTAAACATTGTAAGTTTTAAATGATATGCTGTGGAGAGTTCAAATTCGGTATAAGGGGGGTTTCGGGAACGGGGGCTTCATATATGACCTCAAATTTTTCCTGGATAAGAAAAAGAAACGAAAAAAGGGGAATATCTTCATTTATGATATGGGCGTTTTCGCGGTTGGGGATTTCCGAAGTGACGTCAGATTTTTCCTGGAACGTACGAGGAAAACTGAATAAGAAAAAAAAATTAAAAAAATAAAAACATATTAATTTTTTTCAATGGAAACTAAACTTCCTCTCGAAAAACCCAAAACACGTGTTTTTGAAGGTTATGTTTGAAACTTTTTAAAAGTAAGGTCTCCTATGAGAAAGAGCAAATTAAACTCTTTTTGTATAGCAGTAGCTTTTTCTGGATATAATAATTCTAAATTTATGGGAAGAATACACCTATTCTGGGTTAACGAGTAGCCAAAGTAGGGGAAAAACGACTTAACCACAATTTTTTTTATATATTAGTGTAGAGAATACGAAAGGTAAATACTATTACTTTTGCATATTTTTTAATGTGTTTCTTTATGTTAAAAAAATACCACAGAAACAAGGAAAATAATATCGTGTTTTTTGCAATTTATTCTGAGAAAAGAAACTTCGTATTAAAAAAAAAAAATGCGAACACGGGTGTTTTAGCATTCCTTCTTTTTAATCTTGGGAAATATTTCCAGGCCTTTACGTTTTTTCAAATCCACATTTTCTTACGTCAATACCTTGAGGAAAAAAATTAAAAGCTTACCAAGAGTAAATAGTATATTGTGTAACTAGGAGGAAAAGCAAAACATTCCTGGACGACTGTGGTAGTTGCTGGACGAGGCGCAGCCGAGGCCAGCAACACAGGGGTCCAGGAATGTGCTTTTCCTACGAGTTGCACATACTACTTTTTATCCGATCGAAATTAATTAGAATACGTACGTATATAAATGGAGCCAAATATTACTGTAAAAAAACGTGTTTTAAATTTAAACTCAACATAATATCATGTTTTGAATCGAGCGAGCTTGAAGTTTATTACGTAGCTACGGAAACTACAGCTAAATGTTACTTTTGATAGACGTCAGATCTGACAAACAAGGCGTTTGAATATGACAGAAATGTTACATTCCCGGCCTAGGACGGGAATGTTATATTCCCGGACTGTTATTTTCTATTCTCGTATAGTTATTGTATGTTGCCAAGCAACGAATACAATATACTGGAATCATGACTTTTGCGGTGAGAAAACACATCGGAAAGGTGTCGTTTTTCGTCTGATCGGATAAAAAAAATATTTTCTCATTTCATAAAGATGGGGTTTAACAATAATAATTTAATTTTCTCGATATTTTTAGGTGATAAGTCAAACCTATTAATTAATTGCAAAAAACTGGTCTTTTCACTAGAAAATGCAGGTGGTAATATTTAATTTCAGTCTATAATATCAATAAAACACAAATACAATTAAAAAAATCCATATATTTGGAAAAAAAATTACTCGAAATTTGTGTTTCCCTTTGTTATTTGGTGAGCGTATACAGTGCCCTCCAAAAAGTTCGTAAAATATGGGAAACCTTTTTGATCTTGGTTTCTCAGAAAAAATTATTCGTCTTAGGAAAAAAAAAATGTGGATCAAAAATAAACAAAAAAGGTTTATTAAGTTTTTACGTACGAAGGACAGTTGTTTAACTAACTGATGGCAAACAATGAAAATAATTGATAAATTAGGTACCAATTTTTGACACCAGTTTATAAAAAAGCTGTAGCTCATTTGAAAAAAAGTTGTACAGTTTTTGCTTGCATTATGATGGTTTTTAAATTCGCTGTTTCAAAAATTTTATATCCGATAATTTTTTACTTTAAAAAATCACATTTTTTTTGTGCGTCTCCGGATCGACGCATTAATAGGTGAAGATGTCTGAAAATGATTGAGTTGAAATTTAAACTTCTGGGGTTCAGCCCTGATTGGAAAACTAATTTGTGCCATAATTTCAGTTTCGAAAAATCCAGATCCATGTCTTGTAAACGTACAAAAAGCTTATTTTTCCCACTAGTAAAGTATTTTTCTGTTGGAGATACGACAGAATGCTATTAGGGAAAGTTGTTCAGAAAGGAAAATTGAGTAAGAGCACAAAATTTCAAAGGCTGTGCCTACTTCGATATTTTGTCTTATTCTTCTCTTTTTTTTAATGAAAAAAAACTGATCTTTTTGAAATTTTGCATACTTCGATAATGTATCATTCTGAACAACTTTTCTTAACGAAAATTTTCAATATGTTTAACATGGCAGTTACCTGTACTTTATTAAAAAAGAAAGAAGAAATAAGGCAAAATATTAAAGCTTGAAATTTTGTATTCTTACTTAATTTTCCTTTCTGAACAACTTTTCTTAATAACATGTTGTCGTATCTCCTACAGAAAAAGTAGTTTACTAGTGGGAAAAATAAACATTTTGTAAATTTCCAAGGCATACTCGATTTTTGAAACTAAAATCATGGCAACAATTAGATTCTCTACAAGCAGGGCTGAACCCCAGAAAACGAAATTTTAACTGAACGTTTTCAGTCTTTTTCACCTATTCATGCGTCGATCCGGGGACACACTGTACTACTAAGTAGTGTTTTTTATGCAGAGACTTTTATCACGAATACATTTTTCTGAGAAGCCAATAATAAAGTTTGTCATATGATCTGACAATTGCTGTGGGGGCATAAATTCAGTTGACAATATTATTAAAAATAACTTTTTTATCCGATCGGACGAAAAACGACACCTTTCCGATGTGTTTTCTCACCGCAAAAGTCATGCTTCCAGTATATTGTATTCGTTGCTTG
>MU182128.1:219886-264321 GCA_016904865.1 Pissodes strobi
AAGTCCAGTCCCGACCGCCGTAAACGGCCATATGCTCCTCCCCTTGGATAAATCGCACGTGACTGATGCGCATTTAAAGATCCTTTACACAAATAGTGCACTATGTAAACATCGACCTCTCCTATTGGTCGATCCATCTCGTATTACGAGATGTCTGCGTGATGCAATCAATTTCTGTCAGAAGCTCTCGTGATGTAGAGGTTTATACAGCTGGGTCTCACCTGGACGGCCGAGGTTCGAACCCCGTTGCTATTTTTTTTTAAGATTATGCTTCTAAACAGTTTTTTTCTTGATTTTGGGTATGTCTCACCTGGTTAGTTTCCTTTTCTTGAGCCCCCGTAGCGAGCGAAGCGAGCGGAGGGCCATGCGGATCGACCAATAGCAAAGGCCGATTTTTATATAGTGCACTATTTGTGTAAAGGATCTTATAATGCGACTGATGCATTTTAATATTTGGTTTGTGCAGACGTTTAGGACTTAGCATAGAATTTTGAGTAAATTTTGTCAAATCGATATTATTTTGGGATCATTGCAAAGCTAAAAGATCGGCCCACTTCCCTCGTGTAAGCGATTTTTGATTTAGGTCCCTATTTTTAAGAAAAAAAATTCTAAACATATCGATTAATTGCATAGATTACTATCTAAATTTCAAAAATTAAAAAATCAATTTGGAAAAACGATTACACGGCAACCCTAGGAAACAGGGCTATCTTTCCAGTGTTTTTTAATTTAGGTCGCTAAGTTTATTCGTTTTCGAAATATGTGTTAAGAGCCGAGAGCGTAAAATGGGTCTATTTTAGGCGCGCCATGGACTTTTTAATCATATTTCTAGTCCTGAATGCCTCACTGCGTTGAATGTGCATGTTCCTGCGTATAGAACACGTAATACTCCTCTAATGCATCTAACTCAATGTCGAACTCTCTACTTTATGTACAACCCAGTTAATAGAATGTGCAAGCATTAATGTGAATACTTACTATGAGAGGGTGAACTTTTTTGTGTATCTAAAGACAGGTTTAAAGATATACCTAAGAAAGTTATATTAGAATAGGTTGCTTATGTATAAATATCGTGTAAATGTGTATACGCTAAATAAATAAATAAATAAATAAATAAATTATATGTTCATTAAAAGACCACAATTTTATGACAATATTTGAACGTCGTGGACTCATTACCGCATTACCCTAATAGCATAAATATTACATAAGTTTACAAATAATTAAATATAATATAGTGGGAATATCCACAGTAATAAAGATTATATCTTTAATCATTTATTTTAACATAGCGACAATATTAGATAAGGATAATCGGCAGGCATTTTGGAAAAATTTGTTAGTTTTATAAGTCAGCAACAATGATTATTCAAGAGTATTATCTGCCTTTGTGTATTTTAGGTGCATATTTTATATCCGTGACTGATGGTCTTTTAGGATTCAATGAAAGTTACAATGTATTTATGGGCGATTTTTTAAGTCATGCATTGGCACCAAAAAGAATAATCGCGTTTCATTGCCGAGAACGACGTAAGTTGATCGGACTTTATTGCAAAATATTTGGTACTTATCATCATAAGTTCTTCTAAATTGTAGCTAACGTGAAAGCTAATGAAAATGAATACCATATTGAAGCCCATTTCCAGATTGCATATGTTAATATGGCGAATGGGATACCAGAAACGATGTTAAAATATGACAAGTCTGTGTTCTTCGCGAATTTACATTGTCACGATTATGGGAACATATTAGATAAAGTAAGTCTGGCAACATACTGTTACCAAATTTGTGGGATACAGAATTTTTAAATATAGGAGAACACTCCTTTTTTACGAGGCTATTCATGGGTATGCGCTCTCAGTGTCACTGTTGGCTTCCTTTGCGGTGATCTAATGGGTAATACGGCCCTGGTTACTCTGTTACTATAAAAGTCAATTTGTTAACATAAACATTTGTTAAGATATAATTTTATTTTTTGCAATTGCCTTATTATAATTACTATAATTCAAATGAAAAGCCAATTTGTTACTATGAACTATAAATGCACTTTTCTTTTTAATAATTACTTTAATTTACTAAAAATATAAAACGAAAGATAGCTCAGGGTGTATAGGTTCGGAGCATGCTTATTAAAGTTTATTTCCGAGTGCAGAAAAGGTGCAAAATAAAAGATTAGAAATAAAAAAAACAATTATGTGCTATTTCCTTCTAACAAAAATAAGGATTTAAATTTGAGATTCTCTTGGAATTTTCTTGGTGATATCTGCACTTTAATCACCTTATGGTTCCTCCGAGCTTCCTGGAGAGGGTTACTAGAAATTGCTGTAGTGCCTAGGATCTGTCCTGTGACGTCACTGGAAGCTGTTCTGGTAGGCCGAGTGCGTGTGGACTCAGTAGCATGAAAAAGAAAACCAGTACAAGGCAGTTAAAGAGTTCACCAAGAATGTTGTTACAACTCTGCTTAAATTTGGCGGAGAGCGTCGCTTGTCTTAGCTTAGGTTTTTAATACAGAAATTGACAGGAGAGAACTAGAAATAATTCCTATCAATTAACACTGCTGAATAATGACAAACACACGCTGAAGGAAAAACTCTAATATTTAATTAAATATGCCTCCGCCACTTTCCACAGAATTGTTTAGACTGTAGACAGTAATTATGGTTTTAAATTAAACAGTGAGCGGATTAAAAAAAAACAATCAAATAAATAGCTGTTTAAGCTGAGAAAGATTGTGATGAACAATATTTCAATAAAAAACAATTACAGTAATCAGGCAAGAACAAAAGTGAAATCGATAAATTTATACAGATAATCAGAATGCAAGTATTGCCTGAAATCTACTTTTCAACTCAAAAATCAGTTTAATTCAAAATAAAGGTAATGACAAATTGAAACAGAAATAGAGAAATAAAACAAACAAACAAACAATTATGATCTTGTACCGACCACGGTCGAGAAGGGCTTGAAAAGCTGCCCTTTAAATAACGAAGTGACGATAAAATGCTTATATAGGCCGAATAACAACTAACTAAGCTTAACTCTGATTCTCTGATCTATAACTCATAACACCCGATACCGATACCAGAGAAATGTAGACTCAGTCTCCCACACCATAGACAGTGTTGGTTATTAATTTCTAAAAATGCTTCCTCTAACTAAAACCTAAATAATGTGAACCCTATAGGCCACTTTGATCGATTCTTTAGTTGGGTTGCTAAACTAAATCCGAAATTCAATAAGCCTGCTCTTGTAGGATTAAGTCCTTTTTTTTCTCTTAACCAAGACTCTTAAGCTCCAAAAAACCCACTATCACACATATACTCTACAGACAAAAACATACCCACGGCAAAAGACAACGTGGTATGTGTGAAACGATAGTAGACATATATCAGATGTTCACGAGCTTATTTAACATACACACGGCAAAAGACAACGTGGTATGTGAAACAATAGTAGGCAGATATCAGAGATTCGCAAGCTTAGCCGCTTTATTCTGCCTACAGACTTTTCGATATAGAAAACTTGAAATAAAAATCAGATAATGCAAAAAATAAAGGAAATGTCAAGCCTACCTTCTCGCAACCTCTCACACTGATCGTCGGTACAAGATAGGTTTTAAAAATCCTGTCCTACCTTTCCATCAGAACCACATCTCAAAAAAAATTGCACAGACGCGCAGTCGCCTCAAATGTTTCACCTTTTTCCACCGTACGAAGCGACCGATCTTTAAGCATAAAATCTGAACTGCATATTTGAAATTATTTATCAATTTTAATTAATATATTCTACTGCTGTATTTACGTAGATTCAACTCATAATATTAATTTTCATTTTATATTAACTATATAATTATCGACTGGTATATTTAAAGGACAAAAATTAGTATTAAATGAACTTGATGGGCAACATAAGAATTCAGTATTTATTAATATTTTCGTACTATTTAATGCAGAATTTTCCACACTGTTGCTACCAGGTCGGTTCAGACAGTAATTCAAAATAGGTTGAAGATGAAAAGAAATTATTTCAAACTAAAAACAAATACGAGCGAACTCGGAACAACCTGATGTTACGGAATTGTTAAAATTACCGTAACAGCTCTCGGTTGTACTCACGATCTCTGGAGCTTAAGTGTTTGTTTACTATTTTAGAATGTCTAATATTTCACTTTGAGCAAAATTATTTAAGACGAGCCACACTTTGCATCGACCCCCTCCGATTTGGCTGATTTTTTGTGGGCGGTTACCCACCTATAGAGTGTAGCCAAAATTATTAGGTCCCTCAAAAATTTATTGACTAATCTGTAACCATTTTTCGTTTTTTTCACATTTTTTACTTGAGTTAGGGTTTTTTCGTTTACGCAGAGGTTTTTGTATATAGCTAGTGTAAAATGGACCAAAGAACAAGAATATGACCACAGATTTGACCTACGAAATATATCTCAAAAAAATATTGGCCAAAAATCGAAAATTTACCAAAAAGTCCCAAATCTTGGGGATATGTTGAAAAAAAAGCAAATCCAATGAACACATACCCAGATTTTTAGGACAAACAGTTTAGAAATTGCGCGGCTTTAAAGTTGGAGGATTTTGTTTTCTTAAAAAATCTCAATTTTCGATCTTTAAGTTTCCGAAAATACTTATTTTCTGGACAAGTAATGACAAACTGACATTTTGAAGATTTACTAAAGTGAACATCAGCAATCGCCTGCAAACAAAAAAGGTGTACCATTTAAAATATAAATGTTATCATGTTTGCAGACAAGTCGACCGGTCTGGCAACACATTGCCACTATTTTTTTAATTCAGCTTGTCTAACGGTTCCTTTTATACCAAATTGCATGCAACAGCTGTTTTGGCTTTGAAATAAACAGTCAATTTTTGTACTTTTTCCTGATAATTCTGAATATTATAGATTTCAGACAAAATAACACTATTTTTTTGATATATTGAGATATTACCAATCTGGACATAAGCAGTCGACTGCAGTTAAAATAAATGAGATATTCTAGTACAGAAAATATTTACCGCTGGTTTGTGGAAAAATATGGGAATCTGACAATGCTACTCTCACCATTTTTGAACTGAACCATTGTCTACTGTATAAACAATGACTTAACTAAGCTAAACTACCCTGCTAATATAATTCTGGTGATTTTAGAGATAATCACTTTATTGGCTTAGTTTTTTAGAGGGACGACATCTCTTTGCAGAAAATGACTTACATTATTAGCTTAAGTTTTGAAACTGAATAATAAAACATTGTTTTAGACTAAGTTTTCACACTAATGAAAGCTGCAAGAAGCGTTTGTTTGCCGTTTATGAAATATAGGTATATATAAATGTCTGTCAGTAACTGTATGAAGTATTTTTCGACTAATGTTTATATGAAAAAATGTCATATATTTCCTTAGAATCCGCTGGGTATAATATGACCTGCTAATTTCGAGACATCCTGTATTACTTGTTATTCATTGATATTAAATATTAAATATTAAAACAAAATCAGTGTTTTAGTGAATCCAAAAAGGTTTATTTCACCCATATGTCCTAAAATTCGTATTTGAGTTGAACCTACCACCTTCCCGGCCCCCGTTAGACTTCTTTTTAGATGCGCCACTGCGTCTGAACGAATGATTAGTGCTGTATCAATGAATATTATCACTTATTTATTTTTTTCAGGCAAGAGAGAATCGTATGTTCCGAAAAAATAACGTCTGGATATTTTTCGGGAACATTAGTCAAATCAGTAGTAATATGTTTTTTTCCAAGTTTAGTGCAACGTTTATATTTAATGTAAACGGTACAAATATGGACGTATATAAAATTTTTAAAATTACTGAATTCTCTAAATCATTTTCTGTCCAACTTGTTTATAAATGGTCACTTGTTGATAAAATTACCATATACCACGGTAATAGATTCAGCCACAAGCCGACGAATTTTATGAGAGAACCAATTCGAGTTTCATATGCTTTAATTTACAAGCAATCATTTCAGCATCTAACTGATTATAGGCAAGTAAACTTGATATTTTGCTAATATTATATACAATCATTATAAACATTACAAACAGTGGCGGCGAGTCCAGTGCACTCATAGGAGATGCATATGTATAATTTCACTTAAATAAATAAACTTACCTATAAAATATTATTGTTATTATTACAATACAGGAACATGGTATAACAGAATGATTATTGATATTGACTTATTGACATCAGTGGTTTATTAAAGTATATCTATGCATAATATTATTGTTCCTCAAAGCAGTAAACCAGAAGTAAGTATGATAAATAGATTGCATTTTTATTTTATTTGTAAAGGTTTATAATATGTTAAAAATGATACTTTGGCGTTATTTTTTCTTCTATATCTTTTTTGGTGCTATGTAGACGCCCTCCCAAGCCAGGTGGCGAAGTTACGCCTGTATGTTAGTATCACATTGGCCTGGCACCCATATAAAACTTCGCCGCCACTGATTACAAAATAGTGATGTCGTCATGGGAGTAAGTGACTGTAACAGGGTAATTTTCGTATAGATATCCTCAACAAGACCAACCAAGCAAGATTACTTATCTGTTAATGGAACAGATATGCGAGCTATTTAACGCTACTCACGCTCCTATATTACGAGGGTACTGGGGGACATACGATAATGTGACGAAATCCTACACTCCATCAGGCATGTACTCGGATGTTCAAAATGGTCTTGTAGATATTGCAGGTATGGGGTTACTAGAATATTTCTTTAAATATATAAAGTCGTCACAGAGAATTTATTTACATCATAATAAAGATAATTTATTTATTATTCTCACAAATCATTTGGTCAGTTTGGGTTAGACTTTGGCAAACCAAGAAGGCTTAAGTGTCTTCATTCTGGACAAAAGCAGGTTTTCATTTTAATAAATATGTATATCTGCATAAGTTATTATATTAAGCAATTATTTTTTTAAGGCAATACTGGCGCGACGACTTATACAAGGTTAGAACACTTCCGATTTTTAGTAGCAACAGGCAACATTAATTTGAATAAATTAAAGTGGTTTTTTAAAGCACCACCACTCTCATATATTGAGAATATATGGATTTTGCCATTTGTGAAGGTTAGTAAATATAAATAGGTATTATTAATTTATTATTTTGTTGATGTTATTATCAATATATAATTATTATTTGAAGAAAATTTCCAAGCATTAATGTATGCTTATCTCAAAACCGGTCGATTATACGACCTTATACCCTGAAGACCTCTTTTACATACAAATTTTCAAAGAATAATAATTTATTTAAATAGTAGCGAACATACAGTCGGCAAAAATTTGACCCTAAATAATTAAATAGGTCCCACGCCGCTGGTTACAATATGGATTATCTCGTATTTTAAAGAAGTTACCTCCAATAACACCAATTTATACCTAAAAGTTCATTTCTCTATTGTAAGTAGATCCTAATAAATAAAAATCTTATGATCTTTAAGGGCATATAGCTCCCGTGGAAGTATGCGGATCTATGTTAATATGAACATTTTTCATAAATTTTTATGCAGGACCATACTTTAAAATTTGTAATCGTCATGTGCGCATTTAAATTTATACAAGCTGACGGGTTTCGGCGTGCGAACCACATGTCCACATGTGGAGTACATGAGACATCGATGCCGCTATATGTTAGATCCAGATTTCAGAAGATTGAATCAATGAATTTTAAAAGCGCTGGCGGTTGATCGCTTGCACGCATGCCATCAGTCTGGGCTCATTGTGCGCCACCTCACAAACCAGCCCGGTGGACGACCCCTTTGCGAAGGCACACAGCTTCCTCGGCTGGCCTCCAGATTCAGCACGTAGCTTCGGAAATTCCCGTCTTTTATCCTAGTCATCGCTGGACAGTCGGCAAAAGCATGAGTCGACGTCGTTCAAGCATCATCTGAATTTCGGATTTTCTACGATCCGCAGTAGGTGCATATCTGTTCAAGCGGCAGTGCCCTGTGAGGAGCCCTGCCACAAGCCCTATATCTCCCTTTTCAGAGCCAGAAAGATTCTTAACCATCGAGGCGCTTGGTCTTCTAAAAATAGCTCAGCCTGGCTCATTCCTGGAGTAATCTTCCACACCTATTACAGGCTCAGATCCCATTGAACGCATTGCGCAATGTTGTCGTGACAGACGATCAGCCTCCTCGTTTCCTGAGTGCATATTTACACATCCTCACATACGACGGCACCAGGGTGCTGAAATCGGTTAGGGTTTGTAAGCGTTTGTAGCACTACAAAAGCTCACTGATTTGGACACCTAATCGCGCCATGTCTTCACGGTGCAATCAATTTGCGGTAAGAGCTCTCGTAGTCTAGAGGTTTAGATGGCTGGGTCTCACCTGGACGGTCCGGGTTCAAACCCCGTTGCTTTTTTTTAGATTAAGTTTCGAAACAGTTTTTTCTTGATTTTGGGTATGTCTTGGGTTAGTTTGGGTTAGTACCTGGTTAGTTTCCTTTTCTGGAACCCCCGTAGCGAGCGAAGCGAGCGGAGGGTCATGCGAAAAGCGAAATATTATATAACAGCGTATTCCAGGTGCCCAAATTAGTGAGCTTTTGTAGCGTTACAAACGCTTACAAAACCTAACCGATTTCAGCACCCTGGTGCCTACGATAGCCAGTTACGTAGGTGCCGAAATCAGTGAGCTTTTGTAGCGTAATTATTGTTTACAAAGGCTCACAGTTTTCAGCACCCTGGTGCCATCGTATGTGAGGATGTGTAAATATGCTTCCCGGGTCATTCGACTGACAATGTTATGCCTGATCAAGGCTCCCAAGACATCTCTATACTCAGATACTAGCTCAGAATAGAAGACTTTATCAGATTCAAGAGCCGACAGAGTATAGCTATGCTGTCCGAGCAAACGTAAATGTTCTTCCATCTGAAGGTTCTCATACCCGCATTTGAGGATCGCAAACATTTCGGCCTGAAGCAGTCCTAAGGGCGAAAATGAGTTTTAACTATATGGTTTCTTAATACACACCCGTCCCAATGCCACTATCTGTTTTGGAGCCGACTGTATACCAGACGATCCAAGTAACACAACGTGAGCTGCGATTCGCCCCCTATCACGCACCCTTATCGGGGACGTGAACTCTGAGGGTCTTGTTGACCTGATGGTGGGCAGGATGTTGTCCGTCATCCCTTAGATGTCCGAGACCTTTCAGTCGTATGCAGATCTCAAGCTTTCATGCCCCTGTAATAGATTGAGGAGCGGTAAACCTTTCAAGAACCCTGGTGGGTGTCGTCCTCACAGCAGTTGTAAATTACAGGCAACTCTACTAACTGAGCTCTAGACGTGGGCGTTCGGTACGAAACTGTTTTTCATGCTAATATAAGATATTACCAATACGTTTACATCAGCCTATTTCCGTTAAATTCAATGTCTATCATTAAGCAGTATCAGAAAAATTCCCATTGCGGTGGGAAGTCAATCTCGGTCTATAGCACATAGCGAATGTATGAAGCAAAAGCCAAACTTCTTTGTGCTTCCGTTTCCACAGACCTCCTTTTTATTAATGGTACTCGAATCCACGACTCGTGGTAGTCTCGAACAGGCCACCCTTTCAAAATGGCCGCCGTTTCCTGTACATTATTCCGCACGTAAAACTTACGATTTCTGAGGCACAGACGAACCCAACGGCTAAAGGCCATCAGGGCTCTAGAATAACTCCTTCTTTCAGACCTTTTTGTCCTTATACGTCCCCAGAGTCTTCTAGTCTTTTTGGGAGGGATCAACACTCCTCCAACAATAGTGTGAGTAAGCTTATAAATACGTAAGCCCAAGATAGAAAGGTAGATATACAGATACAGATACAGATACATACAGTAAAACTCCTACAGCGACTCTGATCTAAAACCTAAGTTCTGTGACCCCAGTGAAACCCTTATTGCCGAAAGTTAAAGTATGTGCTAAAGTATTTTAAATCTTATTTCAAAATTTCAAATACAAAGTGTTAATTCTATTCTTCTTGAGATAGTAAAAGGCCATAATTAAATCAAATTCATTTATTTAATACTCTTCCATAGTTTATTGCAACTAGCGAGGCAAGTATCAAAAGTTATATTCTTAATGAAAACCATTACTTAATTATCTCTACTCTTTTTTGCCAGTTCTACGTTATACCTAAGTCCCAGATAAACCCACTTTATCTGGGCCTAAGTAGTGAATAGTTTCGTGAACTTATAACAGCGCTCGAAATTAAATACCACATATCGCTCATCCGGAAGAAAACCGTCACAACTCAAAAAGTTCTAAAAATGACTTTCTACTGCAAATTATTTCTAAATTGTGTCGCCTATGTGGTGGAAAAGTGTCTCATGTGAACTGTTACTCCGCGCCGAGAGATGTCACTAGTGTCACTTTGGTTTTGTGCGACACTTTTAGTTGTCACGCAGTCATATTTCTATTTGTGTCGTTTTTTGTAAGAAGGTAAGTGACCAAGTTAAATCTAATTTTAAGTTAATACTGTCATATTTTGAGATCTGCCGTTACTCCAGGAAATAACATTGGATTTGTATTGAATTATTGTTAGATGTGTCACTTTTCGTTTAAATTAATAAATCAAGCAGAGTAGATTTTGTGAAACAACTGCAGTTGTGTCACTTTTCTCTTATAACTTCGAAAACATGTTTGATTTTTTTTAGATGTGTCACTTTTCTATTTAAATTATATTTGAATCTTCAAGTTGCGTCGTATATATTAAATTCGAGTTTTAAAAAATCATTTATTTTCTATGTGCAAAAAGATTTTTATTATTAGTCAGCCAACATTGAGCGGTGTTTTAGATGTCCCCGATGCCCCAAAAAGTAACCACCAGATTGATGAGGTAAGTACTGCGAACTATGACATGTTGCTCTGGAAAGTAAAAAAAAAGCGCATACAGGCAAGCCTTTGCAAACATTTTAATTATTTTTATTCCAATTACCTGTTTCTTCTAACACTTGCGTTTATTCCAGAAAGGTATTTCTGATTTGACACCTCCGTATTCGAGTGAACCTACAGCAATTCAAGTTTCAATCGACTTAGACCAAACTGAGACTCACCTAAACCCTGCCTCGTCAAACAAAGCAAATGTAATAGTTCCTAATAGATCAGATTTTCAGCAGGTACCGCTTTTCATAATTTGTTTGTGTACAGGGTGTGCAAGTTATTATTTATTCTACGCCGTTCAAAGTTGAAAAATTGTCAATATTTCCGGCACAAATTGGATATGGGTATAGGACATTTATACATGAAATGTGTCTAGAATTTCCATAGAATCCAGAAATTTATTTGAAATACCAAAATATTGTCAATTTTAGCAAGAAACGCGTTGCCGTTTTAAAGCAAACGACTTTTGTACTTCATTTTTTTTGCAACCCTCGTAGATTTGGTGATAAGATATTGACCCATAATAAATTGCCCACCTTGTACATTTGAATTATTCTGAATTCGTTTCTAGCCAATCCTACAATAACATACTTTTTTTACTGGGAAACGATTTTGATTTAAGTGCAAAACAATCAATAGAATGTCAGAACATCCCAATATCTGAACGAGATTATAACCTACGTCGGCGTCCCCAGCAGAACTCTGAGTTGCCTACCCTGAAGTCTCCTCTAGAACCAACATCACCATCCGATTACCCTTTAAACATAGCACATTTAAATACCTCATCGGCATGGATCAATCAAAATTTAATTGAAGAAATTAATCAGTCGATGCCTTCAACTTCGGGAACTCAAAATCAAGAGCAATCTTCTAGTGATGAGTCTCGCGTCGAACCAATTGACTCAGACGACTCGATCTCTGACCCCAATTTTACATCGTCATCCTCAAGCACTACGGATTCTGACTCAACATCTAGCCAGGACAGTGCTACTGAGCCATTAGTAAAGCGTAGGAAAGTACTGAATGTGAATGAGACTAAGAAACAAGGCAGAATACGTTTGAGAAAACCAGACACATGGAGAAAAAAATGTGGCTAAAGCCCTGAGAAATGCAGGAAATGAGTACGTTTCAGTTTCAAAAAAACAAAAGATCATTAGTAAAAAAGTCATTCAACCAGCTTCCGGAGAAAAATGCAAATTAAAATGTAGCCAAAAACTCTCTGTTTCTCCTAAATACCAATACAAAAGAGAAGAATCCCATCGCCGTCAAAACAATGCTTTCTATTTTGAATTGCGCAACCAGAAAATTAGGGTGTGTAAACATTTTTTAAAAGCAACCCTTTCCATAAACGATAGGTAAATACGTACAGTAGTAAATAAGAAACTGGCATCACCAACTGGACAACTTATTGCGCCCGATATGAGAGGGCGACATGGAAATCATTTCAAAATAAGGTACTCCGTTAAAGAAGGTGTTCGAAAACACATTAAAACTATTCCAAAAATTGAAAGCCATTATACCAGGGCTAACACGACGAAACAATTTATAGAAGGTGGAAAGACTATAGCAGATCTTTATAGGGACTATGAGAAGGAATGCAAAGACAAAAACCTTGAAAGTGCCAATTACAATCTATACGCAAAGATATTCAACAAAGAATTTAACTTGTCCTTTTTCATACCTAAAAAGGACCAATGCGACTTCTGCGTAAGTTATGAGCAACTAACTGATAAAGAGAAAGCAATGCAAAACGAAGAGTATAATCAACATCATAACGAAAAAGAGCTATCAAGGGCAGAAAAAAATAGAGATAAAGAATCTGGTAACATCGTAGCTGTTTATGATCTGCAGGCCACATTGCTCTGTCCAAAAGGAAATTCTTCAAATTTTTATTACGTGTCAAAATTAAATTGTTATAATTTCACAATATGTGATTTAAAGACAAAAGATGTTGAATGCTTCGTTTGGCACGAAGGACAAGCGCAAAGAGGTGCCAATGAAATTGGCACTTGCATTTTAAAATATTTAGAAAACATTAATGATAGAGCTGAAGCTGAAAATAGAGTTGTTGATATTGTATCTTTTTCTGACAACTGTGGAGGACAACAGAAAAATCGATTTATTATTATTATGTACATTCATGCTGTTGCCTCTTTTAAGAACATAGGAAGTATAACCCACAAGTACCTTATATCAGGCCACAGTCAAAATGAAGGGGATGGAGCTCATTCTGTCATTGAAAGACAGGTAAAAACAAGCCTCAGATCTGGCCCAATTTTCATACCAGAACAGTATTATACTTTAATAAGAACCGCAAAAAAGAAAGGAACCCCCTATAATGTTACTGAACTATCTTATGCAGAAATATTTGACCTTAAAACCCTTTGCCTAGATTTGGGGTTTAATAACTTTGCGAAAGGTACCGACGGCGAAACTTTTAGAATTTCGGATGTTAAAATTATTTTGATAAGAAAAAGTAATTTAGGAACTATATTTTATAAGTACTCCTATACTGATACTGAATTTAAAACTATTGACGTTAAAAAGTCAAAAAAAAAATGATTTAAATCACGGAGTACAATCGGTTCTGAAATGCGCCTTTACGCGAAAACCAGGCATCACTGAAAAAAAGAAGGCTTCTCTTTTGTCTTTATTTAAGACATAAAAAAAACAACAATCCCAAGAATTTATTTTGATTACTACAATAACTTGTAAGTTTTTTTTGCACTGCATTTAAAATATTAGTAAAAGTTCATCAAATAGTTTTCTTTAAACAAATCTGGTTTTATTATAGGAATCAATGTTCCCTCAGCTTTAAAATTATCGTAAATTTTGTTTAAAGGCTAATTAACTTTTTTTGTTCTTCTAAGATTTGTTTGTATTTCATTTTCTGACTGTTTAAAATAATAAGCTTTTATTTATAATATAATTATATATTATATTATCCATTACATCATATATTATAACTATAAGTTTAATATAGTTAAAACATGTAATACTTGTAAGTTTTTTCACCATTAAAAAAATAGTTACAATTTAGAGTGATTTATTAAATGAGTATCAAACCAAAATTAGAAAAATTTACAGTAGAACAGTGACACATTTGGGTTAAAAAAAATCATGTTTTTTCCCCTGCAAAATGGAGAAAAGTTAAAATTTTGAGTTAACAACAAATTATCCCCAAAGAACTATATTTTACAAATGTATACGTTTTAACTAATAAAAAAGTTGATGTGCAATGTGATCGCCAAATTCAGTTATTGGTAACTTTTAAATGCCTCTCCTGAGAAATAAACTTTTTTGAGTTGCGACGGTTTTCTTCCGGATGAGCGATATGGCAAATTCGTATATTCGAAAGGGGCGGAGGTACATCATGTGGTTAGAGCTCCTAATAAGAATAATATGTGTTTAAACCAACTTTAACAACTCCGTGACTTATTAGACTATGTGCATTTATAAACTTTAATAACATTTATACGATATTATTTCGACCTTTATACCAAAATATTTATATAGGTATAGATATCGAGATTACCAGGACTAGAATCATATTTTTAATCATATACTTAAATGTAATAAATCATATTTATTCTAATAATTTCGTTGTCTTTTCTTTTCGACCTACGTCCTAGATCTTCACGTTCTTATATAAAATGCAAAGACGAACTCAGACAAACTATTTAATTTGTGGCGTGCTTCAGTTTCCTTAAGAATTCACATTTGAAACCGCTCCCAAAGATAGATACCAAACCTAACTAATCAAACAGCATGCCGCGATTAATGGTGTTAGGTGTGGGGTTCTTTTCTTGTTTAACTCTTGTCGATATTGATCTTTTTTACTATGACAAAAGGTATCGTGGTAAGGTCTATCGCTATTCTTAGTATGCAAAGAAATTAAGTGTAAGAAATCGGCTGATCGAAATAATGAAATACAGTGGAATGACGGCTATTTCTGTTTTTCTAGAACACGCAGAAATTAAGGAATTTGACAGAGGAACAAAAAACACAAAAAAAAACAAAAGACAGATAATTACAGAACTATGTATTAATTCAGATATAAGTGTAAAAGCTAACCTTGCAAAACATTAAAAATAAAGGCACTGCCAAAACAAAAGAACTGTAAAACATTGGCAAAAATTTTGAGAAACTTGTAAGCAATTTTTAATCAGAACCAAAATAATAGGCAGTAAAATCAAGTGAATTGCACAGGGGGGGGGGGGGGGGGGTGACACTTTAAGAGAAATTCTCCTAATAGTCGTCAAGACAAATATAAAGGACATCAGCCAAGGAATCACACAGGCAAAAATGCGAGTTCCGAAAGATGGAGAACCCACTAACACCCACTATCTACAGAGAGGCTTCCAGTAAAGAAGATATAAAACATTATGGGGGACGTACCTATAATTATAACGAGCTAAATAATCATAAGGGAAGAACTGGAAATCCTGGAAGCAATACCTACGGGAGAAGAAACGATTACGCGCCGAGAAACAATTATGCAGATAAGACATTACATCGCAGGGCTTACAATCCTTACAGTCAAAATTACACCGCTAGTATTGGACCTGCTCGACGTCATAACTTGGAGCGAGCTCCAGGTGCAAGAGATATTTCCACTCAGAACCAAAGCGTAGCCTGTAACCTTACCTTACTAGCTTTAAATGTAAACGCAGTCCCATTAAAGCCGCTAAATGCGGCTGCAACCTAGGACTGGTGATCTCATAACTGATAAATACTACTATATACTGAGTAATTTGCTAACAGTTTACGTTTACGTACATGTTCAACCCAAGATCGCTCTTGTCGATTCAGGTGCCGCAGTATCTTCAGTAATTCCTAATCTCGCCTAGGGATGAGAATTATTAAAAGAAGGAAAATATTTTTGTATTCGCGAGACGTAATTAAGCAATTAGGAGGCGTGCAAATTCCTAAAAGCATAGGAGCTTACTCCAAGGTGATGGCCCGAGAGTTTGTAGTAACCGATGCAGTAAAATATGATGCTGATTTATTGCTAGGATTAGACTTCCTTAGTGATCATGAAATAAGAATAGACCTGGAACAAAATCTATTATATATACAGGAAGATACAGCTCCAGTACAGGCGAAGCGTTGGAGCGTACTGCAGAGTTAAAATAAACAATTCAGTGCAAAATAATGTATTAGAAAAACCTCCGTACGAACTGAAATAAAAACGATAAGAGAAGAAGTGCAAGAAGCGAAGGCCGAGGAATTAAAAATGCTGCTAGGCGTAAGTTTAAAACTATTTGCCCGTAGTCAAGTCATATGCATTGACAGAATAATGAAATTCAACCTATGTTACGTGTAGTATGGGAAAGCGAAGATACAAAGTCTATCCGGTCGGACATCAGGAAAGTCTTGTTACGTTTTTCCGTGGGTTCTGACAAAATCACAACTTTTACTCTTTTAAAATAATACTCTATTCTTTATCACTCTATACTATTAAATACACTAAACTGCTGTTATAACTTTACAACTATTAGATCTTTACAATTCAGAACTCAATGCTCAATGATTAACTTAAAAATAACGCGAATTCTCCGGACGAAACGAGGCCTCTATATTATTCTCGACTAGGGCTGTACGCATACCACAGCTCCCGAATTTTCTCGGCCGGCGATGACTCATACGAAAGAACGTAGACCCGACAAGGCTAATTCTATAGGGTAGCACAAAAACATTCGGATGGTGGCTTGCCATGACAGTATTATACAAAAATAGATGATGTGCTCTATCTTAAAAGGCAACAGCACGAAAATATAATAAGATTGTAGCTCTAGGTAGTATGATTCATGCCATATTGACACTCTATCACAGTTCACCTATGGCTTGTTACGGAGGACAACACAAAATCTTAGATGTATTAGAAAATGTTTCTATTGGAAAGGAATGACCAGAGACGTCAAATCGTTTTGTGAAGAATACCATTCATCTAGTATTACAGAAAGGCAACCAACTCCTGAAAAACTACAAAAACTACCCTCCTCCGGTCTCTGACCTTGTCAAGATTTCTGGATGATTTCTGCTCATCTGAGGTCTTGGATCGTTCTTCAATTTGTCAAGGTCCCGATGTGGGCGCTGTGTTGAATCCTTGGGAGGTTCCCTGCGTTATCCCCTGTTAATCCAAGGGCACATCACGTGTTCCTTCTTTTGATTTAGTCTTGAAAAGATCTTTCGATCCTTTCGAGCCACTAGTTTTATTACCAGGTTTCATAAAATTTCCCACTAGTAAGGGGGAAACAGCCAGCGGCTGCGGCACCCGCCCCTGCTCAGCTGGAAAGCTTTATACAACGAGGTGTGCCAAGTGCTCCGAGGTTAGTCCCTGGGGATCATACATTCCAGTCAAAATACCTTAAGACTGAGGCAGTTTTTATAATGTTACTTCATCAACGCGGTTCAGACGATTAAGGCATCATCCCCGTTCCCCTGAACCACTACCTCATACGAGGGTCATTGCGTTCCAGGCAGTTTACGGTATGTACTAACATAGAAACCCTTATGGAGAGGTCCTTCAGGGTAAGTCTCATTCGGACCAGCAGCGTCCTGGTTTTTAGTGAGGTGAGGCTCCTTCCCATACTCTTTTCCATTCGGGTTTAGGCCCGGCATTGGTGGTTTAAGGAGATTAATGGTTTCGATATTTTCCTTTCCTTTCTCCTCATAAAATTAAAATAACTTATCAAATTATTAATATATGTGACGATTTTTCAACCTATAAAAAATAGAACTGTGCATTATAATAATCATTGTAATTCTACTTTCAGCAAGTATGGTTGGCAGCATTCGTGGCTTACATTATATGGTATATCGCTATAGCAACAGTAGCGAAATGTGAATCCAATTTGGTAGGAGAAAATAAGAACAAAGAAAGGAACTGTTGGTTTATCGCTCTCGATATTGCCATCACTACAATAACTCAAAGAGGTTTGTTTATAGCACAGGTTCTTTTGTAATTTAAAATCAATCAATGGGAGTCATTTCTACCACTCGTACCGTATTTAATTACCAAACAGTTGATATAGTTAGTGTTATTTATTACCCTTTATTGCCCTTATTAGAAACTATTAGTTTTAGCTGCCATGATTTCACTTTTTTGGTCAGTTTTAGTGATGATGATAATTCATATATCCAGATTATGAGCAATTAATGTAGAACTAATGTTAGTTATTGTAACTTCGTTAATGATTTAAGATGAAGTTGGCGATATGACTACGGATGTAACTACGGTCCCGAATTAATTAACAAACGAAAATTTCTTCTTCTTCTTCGCATTTTTAGAACGAGCTTTGGTGGTCTCCCATAAAGTTTTGAGGTATTGATAGCTCTTTCTCCATTCTATCGACACAGTCTCACCATTCATTTCGTCTCTTTCTCGCCTATCTTACCACGCTTTGCATTTAACATGTGTTTATCATAGGAGCTATAGCAGCTTAGATGAGAAGGAAAATAAAAAGGAAAAAGCAGTTAAACCTCAAAGCAACAATAAAGACAAATATGTCGTCTAAAGAATATGCTAATATACATCATTACCTGATGATGAAGTGGATGATTATAATACAATAATCAGCTTGAAATATTTATGTAACACTGTTAATGATTACAGCCGAATAAGTGGATGATAACTATGGGCATTTAAAAGACGTTTAAAACACTCGTCAACGTTTCATTATCTTCTTATTTTAGGCGAGGTGAGGTCTAGCTCTTGTCATCGCTTGGGTGTTCCCCCTGGGCCTTGCTTGAATTCTGATTTTCATCTCTCTGTTATTCATACCTCGTTCTGTACGTCAGTGTTCTCCCTTTCTTTGACCTTGCTTGTTGTCATATATTTGTTTGGGTTAGATAACTACTCTTGGAAATTCGGATAATTGTCATTTGTGAAGTTCGTTGCAATGCACCTGAGTTTCATCACATTATGGACGCTCGCCTGGAGATGGTGAGCAATTCCATCCGTTTCAGTAACATAATCAATGATCATGTTAAACTTTTTGGCAGCTGTCTTCTAATATGATAATTGCACCGTTGGCCTAGCAGCTTACTTTAACTTCTTTGTGATTTATTGGTTCTGTTGACGTATTTCTTTATTTCATCGATAATTAAGTTCGGCGTTATAGGACTGAGGCTTGCTCATTCTTCATTTATTGGTGAATTTTTAGTAAAACACGTAGTAATTTGAAATATATTGATTATTCCACGTCACTGGTAATCAGTGATATCACAATTGCTCGATGATTTATTTTTACGTACTATAATCAGAGTCTACGGAATAATGTATTAGACACCTTTAATAGCTTTTTGTAGTTAAATACTGGAAATTTTTCTATTATTGCTAGCTTTTTGTGGCTAAACGAACTAATTAAAGTGGCTCGAAAAATTTAGTTATTTTATTATTTTTTAGGTTCGTACATAACCTTCTCGAGTCCTTCAGCGAAACTAATTTGTTATTCTTTTTTTATATTGTGCCTCTTATTACACACTGCATACACGGCACATTTTTTGGTTTTACTACAGTCTACAGCTAATAGCTTACAGGATTTTAAAGACCTTTTGAACACCGGCATGCTATTCGGAAGCCTAAACGAGACATATAATTTTTATTACTTTATGGTAAGTAAATCTAGTTATAAAATTATATGTTGTAAAGTGACATAACAAGATAAATGAAGCTACTTTCATTTTAATGAAGAAATATAATATTATTTTATTCATTAAATTATTCGAAGTACCTCTTGGTCGTGTTTTATAAACTCAGTTTCTCATATAATTGTGCGTTAAATGAACCTTCATGTTATCCATTTAGTTTCTAAATCAGCGAATGGCATATGCTTTACTAATGCAATTCGCGAATCCAGCTACCGTTGGGGGCGCTGGCGTTTGTAAACAAACATGGTGGAAAGCGAGTAACACCTTTGTGTTTTGTCTTCATTTCTAATGTGAAATTTGCCGATTTGTGTGTCGTTTTGGATTTTTGTGTGAATTTTACAGTGATTTTAGGTGAAAATATCGTACTTTGGTGTCATATTTAATTAATATTGGCAAATAGTACACGGTATTTCAGAGTATTTCTATTTGAAATATATGATACATGAAGTATGTGAAAATAAACTCTAGTGGAAATAAATATATTGTTCGAGTATAAAATAGTTTTAATCATAGTATATTGTACTTATATGCAGTGTTAGCTAATAAATAGAACTATTTCTTTGACTAGTTAATTCATTTATTACGATTTAAAAATACACAGTACCTATCCAATAAACTGCAAGCAAACACAATATATAGGTAAAAACGTCGCCAAAATTTGATAGGGCCAGGCTTTTAAATAGAATTGTCTTTCTTCACTATAAAAGACAACCTATGGTTAAAGGCAATGTTGAATATGAAAACTTAAACAGTAACTATATTTTTTTATTTTCCAGATAAATACTTAAAAAGCAATAATTCCGTTCTAAAAGCAGGTCTCTGCCAAAGCTTGCCTACATATTTTTCCTGTAATTGAACATTGCCTACTATATAATATTATTATCGTTGCTGTAACGGGGCAATATACAAAAGTTGTTCCAAAATAAAGAACTAGAAGTCCAACTAGTGTTAAAGATAATTAGCAATTTAGTTAAGTTATAGAATACTACTAACCAGTTGGAAACTATGGGATTATTTGCTGCTTACCTCGTATATTGCATAAAGGAGTACCAAATCTCAGCTAGCGAAGACCAAAAAACAGAAAGGATATAAAAATGTATGGGAAATTTACTTTTATATCTGTAATAATCCTTTATGCGTTATCTAAGCCAATAAATAAAATATACGCAAAGTAAGAACATATATTTATTTTTTAAGACAGAAACATTAAAAATCAATACTGACAAAACAAAATTTATTTGTCTTAAACAGAAAAATAAACCAGTTCAAGACTATAATAATACAATAAATGAAGTGAAAATTGAAGAAGTACAGCAAATAAAATATTTAGAACTGAGTATATTATAACTAAAACATTACCAATGCTACCTATGATATACAAATGCAGAAATCATCTGTCTTTTAAAACCAAACACAATATTTATAACACAGTCTTCCTTTCACATCTTAGATATTTATTACCAATTTGGGGAACTTGCTGTAAGTCTAATCTTAAATTATAATGTATTTATAAAATAACTTAAGTGGTATCTAAATTTTAGTTAAAATCTCTCTGACACAAAAGTTGTAATTAGTATTCTCGAGGCCAGAGCTTTAAAGCACTGATTAGAGAATTATGTATTGTATTATTGTATTGTAATATTGAGTTACATTAAATAAATGTTTTCCAATTATTTAAATTAAATCTAATAAAAACAACCATTTATTTTACACTAAACTTACTTTACAATGAAGAGCAAAATAAAAAAAACTAAGAATACCTATTTAAAATTTGTTACTTGAGAACACTGGAGTTTGCAGATTTACCATTCCGCAGATAATTAACATAATGTCATCAAAAACTTGTATTAAACTATTCGGCAAGGGAGTATTTAAAATGTTAAAGATTCGCATTTTTTGATTGACTGTTTCGATATGTATCCTCGAGTGTATCCTGGCTTTTGAAATTAAAATATTTTCCTTTGATTTGTCCTCTGTAAATTGCTTCTTTTGAAAATGAGGCCTAATAATTTTAATAAATCTATGGTCGCATATATCATCTATTAAAAAGCCTTTATTGACCATAATACTGCCTCTTCTTGGCATCAGTTTATCAATTAGATTACTCTGACTAAAAATGGCCTTATCAGAGCTCCTACCACATCCTTTAGAAACAACAGTAATTAGCCCTGCTGGATTAACACCGGTCATAATTTTAATAGTTTGCCAACCTTTATAATGGGAACATGTTCTTACTCGGCAACATACGCATTTCGGTTTTTCTATAGGTACTTCTAAACAATCGATTATTATCCTCGTACTTTTAAAATCGTTAAAACATAAAGGCATATTTCTTTGTACTTCGTCAAATGAAGGCCAGTGAATAGACACTTTTAAAATATTTGCCAAATGAGATATAAATTCAATGAATATAGTTCTACATAATGTTGGTGATATTTTAAACAAAAAGTATAAAATATTAAACGTTAAAGCCATTTTCAGCTTCATGAAAACTAATATAATCCTATCTTTTATTGATAATTTTCGTTTCTTTACGTCTGGATAAAACTAAGCCATAAGATATATAATTGAGTCAAGTAACTTAAATGTAGGAATACCTGTCAAAGAGTTTAAATGCGAATCTTTTTCAATTGTTGATGCAAATGTTTGAAATAAATCCCCACTTTTAACCTGTACTTCTTTGTCCACAAGATAAGTACCCTGACCTTGCATTTACAGCAAATTGTGTACCACCACCTTTTCTTCTTCCGTGAGGTCCTCAAAAGATCTTTGCTGCAAAATATGATCATCTTTTGGAGTGTTCACGTGCTACACAGAGTGGGTAATCAGCAACAGGTGAATTTAAAGTTTCTTTCACCTTTTGCCTTTTAGCAGCGTGTTTCTCACGGCACTCTGCACTTTTTCCTCTTTCTGTGTCCTCTACCACAAGACTTTTCTTTGGCAAGTTCAAAGATGGTACCGCATGTCTATTTAATTTTGGCTGAATCATCTTTACTCCTGGAACAATAAAATATATTAGTTCTGAAATAGGAATATGTACTTCTTGCATGCTGAGTATGTCTGCTTTATACTTATTATTGTTTAACTTAGAAGAAATTAACTTGAACAGTAACTACCTACATCATACCTCTATTATTATCAGAAAATAGAATATACAGACTAAAAATGTAACTAATAGAGCGTTGCATATATAATAAAACATATTATTAACAATATTAAATACCTTTTGCACAGTAGTCCTGAAATGTTTTGAGCAAACGTGCATAGTGTTAGTAACCGGCTTTCCCATTAATAAAGCATTTTCCGATGCCTTTGCCTTAGCCATCTCTTCTTCAACTCCTGCTGCATTTGTCAGTTTAACTTTAATACCACTATTTGGGCTCGGGCAATAGTGGAAATGAATGTTTTTGTCCTTTCCTTTTCTGTAATGGCAATCGTAAGCACAACAATGTGTTATGCCTCGTTTTCGAGCCAGAGGCCATTGTTTTATGTTTGTAGTCACAAAGAAATACACTTTTCTCTCCAGTAAACGTCCAAAAGCAACTATAAAATGAAAAACACGAATACACGAGTCTATAAATGCTTTGAAAGATACGATCTCGACGAAAATCACATGTAAAATGGCCAAATGCCCGTCGATGATTACTCGCTTTCTAGGTTCAAATTTTTTCCGCATAGAGGGCGCATTGATTTCTGGATTTGCTAATAATAAAGTAAGCGATTCAATCGATCTAAACCGCCTCTGCTAAGTCGACGGTCGCCGACTAGCACCGAACACATACTGTGACACAGCTTACCATAAGACACAGCTGACGGACATCGCGGCGGGACCTTTCATCTGGTAGGATTTGCTTGACTCTAGCTATCTCTCTCGCACTGCGGGTAGAAGCCAGGAACGGCATTAAAATATTTCTTTTAGTTTAAATGGGCCTTAGCAGTATCGCAATAAGAACTTTTTTAAAATATCTTTTCCAGTTATTTAGACCTTAGGCTGTTACAGTGGATACATTCTAATGAATGTATCAATTTTATATCGATGAAATGTGTTTTACTATTTTACCTCAATTAATAAACAATTTCGGTATATACCAGGTTATTTGTTGTAATACCTATTAGTACCTAGATATAGGTAAGGTGAATAATAATAAATACCAAGGTACCTATATTTACTCGAAATCTAGATAAAGTAGGTATGTAAAAATAAGAAATAATTTAAGTACTTATATTTTTATTACAGTATTTTTATAATAAGTATTTTATTTACAAATTACAAGAAAATATCTAAACAGAAAAATACTTATAGATAAACTAAAAGGTAAAAAAGTATTTATAGGTCACGATCTAACCAATAAGCAGAGCGGTATGGAGAAAGAGCTTTCTGCTGAACTTAGGAGTCGCCGTTAAAAGGGTGAAGATGTTAGATTCCGAAATGGTGTTCCCCCATATACATCAGAAATAAAAACTAAATAATGTGCCTACCCAAATCAATGCCAGTAGTTTTCATCCCTCTAGGGGTATTGAGATATTCTATGTTAGGGGATTGCGAACCAAGCTTGCAACTCTCCAAAAAAGTGTTTTATCCAATTGTTATCCAATTATAGTTTTAAGTGAGACTTGGTTAACAAGTGACTTTGGTGATGCAGAGCTTAGATTCTTTGACTATAGCGTATATAGATGTGATAGGAATGTGGATAACATTCCGGCTAATAGGGGACGAGGAGTAATGGTGGCTGTCCTTAAGACCTTACAAAGCTCTTTACTCAGTACTTCCGGCAACATAGAACAATTATTTGTGAAGATTGGTACGGGTACTAACAGTATATTGGTAGGGACTGCATACCTACCTCCTAAGTCTCCAATTTCAAGATACCAAATTCTTTGTGCTACTATCGATGACGTTATGGAAAAATACAGTCTTCCCTGCTACATTATTGGGGACTTGAACTTGCCAAGATGTGTGTGGTCAACAGAGGATCTTTGTTCAGTGCCGACATTGTCTCCGAATGCAACTGCTAGTGATGCCGAGATAAACACTCTGTTTTCTGAACTTTGTGCATTTCATAATCTCTTTCAAAAGAACGAAGTAATGAATGTAAGAAGTGGTTTGCTTGACCTGGTTTTATCAACCCACTTGGACACTATGGTCTCTATTGCTGATGAACCCATGGTTTCAATGGATTTGTACCATCCACCTTTGTGTATGCGAACTGGGACAAAAATAAACCACAGTCACTCCAATGGACCCGAGTGTAATGAGTTTTATTATGATTATAAGGCTGCTGATATGCCTCTCCTGAATGGCCTTCTCGGGCAGATTAATTGGGATAAACTATGATCAAATCATGATCCTAATCATATGGTAAACATTTTTCATGATACTTTATTCTTTTTCATCCACGCAATTGTCCCTAAGAAGAAAGTCTCCCAGAGAAGATTTCCGAGAGTTGAGGCAATTAACAATAGATAAAAAATGCTCATAAGATTTTCAAGACCACTGGTACAGGGACAGCTATATTAATTTCTCCAGAATTCGATCCGAGTGCAAATTGGTTTCTAATCAATGCTATCGGGATTATGTGATGCAATGCGAATGGTCTCTGATTAACAATCAATGCACAAACAATTTTGGTCTTTCATTGATTCCAAGCGCAAATCTAATGAACTTCCTTTGGCTATGTTCCTTCGGGATAAACATTGCCAACTGGGACCAGAATTGCCCGACCTTTTTGCAGAATACTTTGAATCTGTTTATGCTGTCAGCCAGTGTAATTTACCGGATGAAGCTCCATCCTTAAGTCATATAAATATTTCTAACCATTCCATTCCTATTTGCCTTATCTACGAGGAGCTCTCCAAATTGAACATAAGCAAAGGTCCCGGTTCAGATGGTATTACCCCGATTGTTTTAAATTTCTGCAGCTTTGTACTTTCTCGACCATTACACATGATTTTTAACCGGTCTCTTGCTACGGGTATATTCCCTGACCCCTGAATCAGCTACATCACTCCAATTCATAAATCAGGTAATCACGCTGATGTATCTAACTACAGGCCCATATGCACTCTTAGTACCGTTCCTAAGCTTTTTGAGAAAATTGTTACTGCTCATTTCAGTGCTTTGCTGGGTGGTATTATAATTGACGAGCAATTTGGATTTGTCCGTAATAGATCTACTGATCTTAATCTACTTACCTATGTCGAGTACTTGTCGAGTGTTTTGGACGGGGCTAGGGAGGTTCATGCCATCTATACTGACTTTTCGAAGGCATTCGACAGAATTAATCATCCTGCTCTGCTCGTGAAGCTGAGAATGGTTGAAGTCCAGGGGATAATGCTTGATTGGTTATCTAGTTATCTTTCTGGTAGAACTCAGGTTGTAAGAGTGAATGGATTTAAGTCGAGGCAAATTAAGAATGTCTCACGTTTTCCTCAGGGATCCCATTTGGGACCACTGTTATTCATTATATTTATTAATGACATTGCCTACTGTTTTAAGTTCTCCAAGTTTTTATTTTGTGCAGATGATCTGAAGTTCTATATTTCCGTTTCATCTGTGTATGACTGCGTGGCATTACAGTCTGACGTCTCTGATTTGGAGGCTTGGTGCAGGGACAATGCATTGGCCCTTAATGCATCAAAGTGTTACCACATCAGCTTCTCCCGTAGGCGAAATACAATCAGTTATGACTATAGAATCAGCAACTCTGTCCTGTACCGGGTTTCAGAGATCCGTGATCTTGGTGTCATCATAGATTCATCTCTATCTTTCTCTCAGCATGTTGATTTAATTGTATCCAAGGCTTTATCTATGCTTGATTTTCTGAAAAGACAAACAAAAGACTTAAACAACACATTTTCCCTACGAATATTATATTGTAGCCTTGTCAGGCCAATTCTGAAATACGGCTCATCTGTATGGAATCCTTGTTACACTTGCTACATTCACAGAAGAGATCAAGTTCAGAGACGGTTCTTGAGATATTTGGTATTTAAAGCTGGTATTCCCCCTATAGATGACTATCACTATGATTATCAATTGATTCAGACAAGGTTTGCCCTCCCTTCACTGTCCACTCGAAGAGAAATTATAGATATTAAAATTTTCTATAAATGCATGGTTAACTGTTCTTTCTTAACCTCTTCGATTGGCCTCTCAATTCCTACAAGAAATACTCGTTTCAGATCCCTGTTTCATCAGCCATTCGAGAGGACTAATATAGGCTCCAGATCGTTCTTGTGTAGAACGGCCTGTACTGCCAACTCTTTTCCTGACGATTTTGACTTTTTTAACATGTCATACAGTGGTTTTGTCAACCTGTCGCAGCATTATAAGATTAGTAAGTGGTTTTATTGGACTGCCATTTTTAATTTAATTTTTAATTAATTTAATTTTTTTTTATAACTTATTGCTATTGCATTTGGATTTTGTAATAATTCTAAATGTTCATAAATTTCAAAACTTTCTAATTTTTATTTCACATAGTAAGTTACATTGTGATACTGTTCCCTACATTGTGTTGATATAGTATATAATATTGTTGACTTTAATTTTAATTTTATTGTGATGTTTTATGATTGCTTTTGTATGCTTTAATTATGTATTTTTTTTTGGTACTAAAATTGGGTTAGGCCCGTTGATAAATAAATAAATAAATAATAAATAGCCTTAGATTTCCAACAGGCTGATGCCCAGTTACAGAAAATTTAAAACAAATAACAATATGGTAAACAAATCTTAAGAAGAAAGAGAAGCTACTGAAAATAAGGACAACAATTGAAAGGAAATATTGTTTTTAATATTCTTTATATTTGTCTTTTTTACACCCAGAAAAGCAGGTAATGTCTTACTTCAACTAAAGTTTGTAAAAAATTATATTAACTGAAATTAAATATAATGGCATGGCCTTTTGTACCTAAATTTCTACCTAGTTCCTAGTTGTATAACACCTAATACAATTATTATTACAATAGAGATAGAGTGATGAAAATGTTTTATGTTCTTTAATTGGAGCCCTTGCAGTTTTTCTAGGCAAAACCGTCTAGACGGGCCTGTACCTTTTTATTGATTTATTGCCCTATTGGAGACTATTAATAATACAGGCAGGTGTATAACAATCTACATATTTAACTAATCACCAGCAGGTTTACCGCTATAATGATCGGATTTATTTTTGTTAACACAAGCACTGTACAAAATATACTAAGCTTAAAATAAGAACAAACAATAATAGATAATAAAGAAAAAAGAGCAAAAACTACTCGAAACAACATTTTGTATTATTGGTGTCTCCATATGATTAATTTGTTTTTGTTAATGTTTTTAAAATTATTATTGGTTGTTTTTAGGGTAAAATAGAGCCCCACCCTCAAAGATAATCTTATAACAAATAACTTGGCGAAATATTCACTAAAATGCAATACATTATGTAATTCTACAAGCTTGCTGCCAACATGCTTTCGTCATATTATTTTCAAAATTGTCCTGAAATATTAACAATAATTATACCTTATAAAAAATATTTATAATTGATTATGTAGAAATAAGTTTGTGTCCACCTATTGGGTTACTTAGAAAAACTCAAGAATATCTTATTGCAATTATATCTCTTGCTGTGGCAGCTTTTAACAGCACAAACTTGTCTTTCTTTTCTTTCACTTATAGTTATTCACCCTGTCACCCAACACAAAAACTCTAAAACCCCTGATAAAATGGAACACCTAACAACTCCGCAAATATAGTCGTAACCAAAATCCGTATACGGATTTTTGAGTCGTAACTACGTCTATGGGGTAGCTCGATAGTAACCGACTAATATCGACAAGCGAGCCGCTGCGCTGTGCTACCCTGGAAGGCGGAGCTCATAGGCAATGCGCGTAGAGATCGGTGAAAACCCTTCCCGCCACCTGAGTGCTCGAGCTGTGTGTTATGGTAAGCTATGACTGTGCGTCCGATTGTGTACTCAGGAGCCCTACCAACAGAGCCGGATTACGTTTAGAAATAGATATTGATGAAATGTGAAAATGAATTGAATTTCAATACTGCAAGAACAAAAATAAAATTTATGAAATTATATTTGAAATTTAATTTTTTAGAAACCTAATGATCTGGTGGAAGAGTCAGTGCGTCAGAAGATAAGTTCGTTCATTTTGGCAGATGAAAGTCAGTTTTGGTTGAACATTTCCGATGGTATGCATATGGTAAAACAGGGCGAGTTTGCTTACCATGTGGCCAATACTATTGGGTAGGTTTATAAATGTAGGAGCAACTTTTAGTTTGAATGACTTGAAATTGAAAGTACATTTTATTATTATTATTATTATTATTATTATTATTATTATTATTATTATTATTGTTATTATTATTATTGTTATTATTATTACTGATTAAAATATCAGAAAGTTATACAGAAATGTACAGGGTGGCTCGAATTCGAGTCTATGTATGTGGCGAACTCGAGAACCGTAAGAGATACAGTGTTGGTGAAATTAGAGCAAATTTGCGCGTTTATGTGCGTAACAATATGCCGTTTAGAAAAAATCCTGAGTATTTCCGGATGTATCCGGAAAAAACCGAAATATTGAAAAATCGGTTTATTTTTTTCCAGAGCTTATTTAGAAAGGGACTTGAATTGCACTTTTACAATGCCACTTTTTCCGCTTTATCCAGTAGTGGTATCCAGTTCGGAATCCGACGTTGCATCTTCAAGGGATCATCTCTTTTTTTTAAATACGAACTTTAATTGTGGTTATCGTTTTTCAGATCATATTGGAGCTATACATATGAATATGTTTTTAATTTTTTTAACGTTTTTCCTAATTTTATTTTTAGTTTTTTTTCTAATTATTTATTTTGCTTTGGGGTAAAAATGAAATGAACCTGTTTATTTAATTTTACTATATTTTATTTTTATTAAAAATAAATGTTTTAATTTTCCATTTAACAAAATGCAAAATAAAATATTTCTATAGGATGTAAAAATTTAAAAAGTTACAAACTATTTAAAATTACGCCAAAGCAAAATGTGTACCTTATTCCTAATTTCAAACAAAGAAAATTTAAATTAAGATAAAAAAAATAATAAAAAAAAGTATGTGCACTATGTGCGTATATCTGAAATGAAACTCCTTAAACTTAAACGCCCTAGCCTTATACATATCGTAACGGATTTGGGTAAAAAGTAGTTTTTTTAAATATACCACTCAATTAACAAAAAGGAAGGCCTAAATGAAAAAAAGTATATTCTTCATAAAAGTTTCGCTTATGTCTTGACAAGGTAATAGAGCAAATCGCATATTTTTTGCTTGTAAACTAGCAAATATATCACAATAAAATCTTATACATATCGTAACGGATTTGGTTAAAAAGTAGTTTATTTAAATATGCCACTCAATTAACAAAAAGGGATGCCAAAATGAAATAAAAATATATTCTTCATAAAGTGTTTCGCTTATACGATAAAAAAAATAAACTTCATATTTATAAAAAAGAAAGTTGATGATGACCATTTGAAGACGAAACGTCGGCTTCCAAACTGGATATTACCATTGGATAGAGCGGAAAAGTGGCAATGCAAAAGTGCAATCCAATTTGAAACCCGTTTTTAAATAAGCTCAGGAAAAAATAAAGGGAGTTTTCAATATTTCGGTTTTTTCTAGATATCTCCGGAAATACTCGGAATTTTAAAACTTTATAAACGGTATATTGTTTATTATGCATCTAAATGCGCAATTTTGCCTTAATTTGACCGACACTGTATCTCTGACGGTTTTCGAGTTCCCCATACATAGATCAATATGTTCAAAAGCAATAACAGCAGATTATTTAAAAAATGCTTAAATATAGGTAATGAGTAGCAGTAAAGAAAATAGTAGCTACAAAGCTATGCAAACTTCTTTTGCTTCTATCTTTGATAGTAGGTATGGTATATTTTCAATTTGAAATCGAATTCAAAAGGATTGTACTACTATATTGTTCGTATACTTAACACATTCACTGCCCACGCCAAAAACGACTATTGCGCCAGGTGCCACTACAGTTTTTCGGATATTTTTTAAATTAAATACTTAAAACTTGTTACAAATGAATTCAAATATGGATTTTCAACTTTTTTTTTATAAAAAACACAAAAACGCGCTAGGTGCGTTGTGGGCACTGAGTAACATAAAAACCACGCTCAGTGCCCATGAACGCGCCATACGCGTTCTGAAAAAAATGTTTTTATTACTCATATATTTTACATCATCAGTGAGGCCTTTCTTAGGGTCACATCTAGGTCTTTTGGGTAAGTGCCTAACATCTTTTGAACAACCAGGCTGTTGGTCCGATATAAAATAGCGATTTTGCATAAAACCAGTATTCGGTGCCCATCAACGCACCTAGCGCGTTCACTGTAAAAAAAAAAACGAAAAAATAATGACCATATTTTCTTTACAATGCATTTTTTCCATGTATTTTATACTCTAAAAAGGAATACAAGTAGATACGAAATGATCCTTACCGCTTATAACAGTGCAATCAAATTTTCGAATAAAAAAGACCGCCAAAAGCACAATTAAAAAAATAAATCGGAACCAACCTACTCACATTACGTTTGAACCAGTACTAAACGCCCAGTCGTATTAGCAAGCGCGTGCAGTTATGCCCGGTCTTTCTGTGGTGCGCAGAAACTAATAGACACAAGAACGCGCCTAGCGCGGTGTGGGCACACCGTCGAAGTTCCAGTCAACGCGCCAAGCGCGTTGTGGGCAGTCAATGTGTTAATGTAATCCCCTGGGTATTCTAAAAAACTTACTGAAAAGGTGAATCTAATCTTGAAATTATTGTTTTAGATATTACGAGATGGCTAGAACCTATGATGAGGCAATGAAAAGATCAATACGAACGGTGGATAGCGTAATAAAATTTAATAACTATCTGTGTGTTTCCAAAAATTCAACGCTCGAAGATTTTATCTCATACGGGTAAAAACCAATCCGAGATTATAAGTTAACTGTATACATATAAGAAAACAGGTTTGACAACTGTTTGCTGTTTGATATGACATAGAGCAAAACGATTTGCACCTTTCTGACTCAGTTTTTGACTATCTATGACTATTTCCGGCATGATCGGAAGTTGTGGTCAGTTATGTCGATCGATCGATCAAATACGAAGATCTGCCAAGGAAAGTGTCTCGTTCTAAGTCAAGAATAATAAACTAGAGAAGGATGGTTACATAACATCAACCGGAGTTTCACAGACAGCTGCTCTCTCGTGACACGCGACGAAGTTGGCGCGAAAGCCTTCTTAACCCTTAACCAGGCGCTCGGGGGTCAATTTGACCATTTTGTATAAATAAATAATGAACATTTTAGTACCTTCCTAAAACAGCACAAGCTATATATTCATTACAAAAAATCCATCATTTATTTCAAAATTTTCGATTTTTTTTTCTTTTTTTAAATTGTGATTTTTAGATATAGATTAATAAAAAGATGACAAAATACATTGCGTAACAGTATTCTTTCAAGGATAAAAATATTAGAAAATATAGTTATTTATTATTTATTATTATTTATTTATCTCTGGGGGTTATTTGTTCGCGACTACTTGCGTCATAAAAGTAAGCGCGCCTACTTAAGGGTTAAGATACATATGGCAAAGACGTCCGGGCAAGACTATTGTTCTTGTTCAGTTTATAAAAATGCATTTAAACAAAATTTTAAATGGATAATAAAATTAAACTATTTCTTATGAAATAATTGTTTTTTTAAATCAAATAAGTATGCATAATTTGGAAAAGCTTAATAATTACTTCTCAGAAAATGTTATTCTATACAGAAGTTAGTGCTTAAGTACAAAATCATTTTAACGATACGAAAGCTCAGATTAAGTATACACGGTGCGCGAAACATACGTATATGTTACTTTCTAAAATATATTTTTTGAGACCGCAGATGTGAAATACAAGCCAGAAAGCTATAAGTTTATTCATTATGAGATACGTGCTTCTTTCCTGTTCTATGGATACATACATGTACGACTTGGAACAAGCTTAAGAGGTTATATCATAATTATTAAAGTCAACGTCAAAGTTTATCTTGATGTTCTCTGTACGTTGAAAGGTAAAAATGTATCGAGTACGGTTTTGGATGCTATTTGGGGTGCATAACGACCCCCTAAATTCGTCTGGCGATATCGATGTCCAACACACCCCCAGGGGGTAAAAACTGAAAAACCAGGGAATTTAGAATATTTCGTTTGCTATCCGGCCGTAAAAAAGTTTTTCTGTTCCGTTAAAGTAATAAGCGAGTGACTAATTTCCGTCCAAAGTTTAACGTTAGTTAAACGGAAGAATATTTACAAAAATCGCTTGTAGCTCCATTATTATTCGTATTTCGATTTCTAACAAAATTGCAAAATATCTACACCGCGATAACTTTTGAACGACACAAGATATCGAAAAAATTCAAAAAACAACGGTTTTTGAAATCGATCAATAAATAAGGAAAATATTGCCGATTTACTCCAGGGATGTAAAGGCTGCCACCGCGAAGGGATGCCCTCTGTCTCTACTTTTGCCCGTTTCCCATCTCTTTCTGACAGGCTCCTCCGGGCCGCACCATGTCCCGCAAGCCTTACCTACTGACTATGCTTCATGTACACAGTGCTCCATTATATTTATAATAATGACAAAATAATAATATTAATAATAATATTACATATGACTTACCTACTAAATTAATATCGATTTTTCTTCGCGCGTGCTCCATGAAACACACTTTTAATTTAATAGGTATTGATAATTTATAATTAATTATTATAGTGAGTTTAGATGACCCATTTTATTTGGGTTATAACTTGCGGAAAAATAGAAATAATATAGAATGTTCTGATATCATGTATTCCGTATTAGATATATATTGCCTACTCAATTAATAATATTTTATTCAGTAATTTATATCCACATCGTCTTCTCCGTCGGAAGAATCTGAACGATATTCTGTAAATTCATTCAGGCAAGATCTTAATCCAGAACATTCGCTTGTTGTGAGACATGGGAATTTATTTTTTTCACTGACATCTAAGGCTTCTGCAGACTAAAAAAAATAAAAATAAGAAAAGGATCCGATTAAAATGTAAACAGTATTTACCAGTTTTATATGCACAAAATGACATTTCTGTAGTGAGGATTGGCAGTGGCGGTTTTGTTGTAAATATAGGAGAAATTTCTCCGTTTTCTTCTGTTGCCCACCCATAATTATTATGATCAGGCATAGTCATAACTGGCTTTAAGGCACCGTTCCAAATTATCATCTGATAAACTGAACTTAAGCAGTGTTTTCTGAGTGCGTCATTCGTATTGCATACTCCAATTGATGTATTTGAATAGAGCAACATAACAAACTTCTGTAAATCCTCAAATTTGTTTTTATCAAAAGGCTGGGAGCGTGTTGAGGAGAGGAGATGATAATTGCTCTCGTAAGTTTTCCACGCGGTCTTTTTTCCTTTCAATTGACTAGTTACATCGCACCCTGTTAAAGCATGGAACGGCAGTAAGTTTTCTTTTACACCTTCATGTAATTGGATGGATTTAATATCTATTATCTTATTTACCGCTGTCTGCATGTACAAATTAATATTTAGTTCGTTGAAAAAGTGTACTAATAAAACTAGTACATCAGTGTCTTTACAGAAAACAACACACTCTGGATAGCCTTCCTCTTTAGCTGACAAAATATGAAGTAGCATCCTGGTATCTGCTTCCTCGTGGTTCGAAGATATTAGTTCTGACGTCTGAGGTAACAGTTAATTTACTGCATCAAAGCGAAGGAAATCACGGAAACCTCCAGATGTTACTAGATGTAAGCCGTCACGTCTGGCTCTTGTCATTGTGTATGTAGATAAATAGTGAGTAAAATCCAGTTTGTTGAATGAATAAAATTTTCCCATTTGGCAGGTAGGGGCACGTCGTCACCGTCAACTATTTTCCGAATTGGCCGATGTTGTTCTGCTCTTTTCTGTCTTGTGGCATTCTTTATAGAATTTTGTTTGTACTGATCGAAAACCAAATCTACACCGTTGTACTTCAGAAAATATCTATCAACTATGTTGTAGAATAACGCTGCATACTCTCCGAATATATTTCTGTGTTCTTTGGTTTCCCGATGCCTTGAACAATAGACATGGCTATTACACAAGCCTTTTCTTTTTCAAGTTAGTATTTGGTGTATACCTTTCCATATCCTTGTAGAATGGCCCCTAGCGTACTTTTAGTCGCAGGTATAGATAATACTCCGTTTGCAGATATAGACATTGGATAATCTCTCAATTCATGCGAATATACGTCTTCTAATGAAATATTTCTGCGCTTTGATACTGCCAGTAATCTTTGAATTAATTGCTGACCTTTCTCCATAGAGTTCCATTTATCATGAGGCGTGATTTTTTGAGGAACGTTTTTAGGAAATGACTAGGCCTGATTTTTTTAGGGGTTTATAAAAATCTTCATTGTCCATTTTTAATACAAACTTATTATTAATGATAGCAAAACCATTTTCTTTAGCATTCAGTAATTGTAGCTTTACATTTTCTTCGGCCAGATGATTTGTTGCTATACAAACAAGACATGATGTGTCTCTTGAAAAAAACTGAAAATCTACAAAATTGTTCCTTCAGGTAAGAGACATCTGTTTCGTCCTTCGCTAAACGCTTCATTCCGAATTCAATATTTTGTATATTTGAAGCACGTGTTGAACTCCCATTAATAGAATAATTAAAATCCTCAACAAATTTTCCGATAATATTAAAACTTAAACACCATTCATCTCGACGTTCACCATTCTTTGTTATTCCCACAATTCCTCCAGCCACTTTACTCACTCTGTTAACATGCTCTAAAGCTTGATCAATGGCTATACGATTGAAGCTATTAGCTGTAGTTTTAACAGAAAAACACTTGTTGTTTGCATACTCATTAAATACGTTAGGAGCTGAGCGTTCCAAATTAATCATATCCAATAAGTATACGGTGCCCCGTCGTGTATAATTCTGATGATCATATATTGCGAACCAAGGAAGCATTTTGTAAAAGGCCGTCAAATATTCATTCCAATTTCCAGTCGTCTCGGCGTGTATGAATGTGAGAAGCGTATTAACCATATCTAAATACGCCATCCATTCTGATCCCAAATTTATGAAAATAGTACGAAAATAATTGATAATTAATTAATCACCATACACCAAAGCAAACAATGTTGGTGTCGCGTAGATCGTGTCGGTCGTACGATAAAAAGGCTTGCGGGCAGCGTTGCCAGATGGCAGATTTATTAATATGGTACAAGGGCATTACATTTAATGGTATTTAATGGTCCATTCAAGAAACCAATTTGATGGCATTTTAAGGTACAAATTCTTCATTTTATGGTTTGCCAATGATACTTAATTCGCGACTACCTACCGCAAGTATGGTACTTATACTGGGATTATATGCATAGAGAGTAGAAACGAGAGTTTTGTATAGAAACGAGCTTTTATATAGAAACGTTCATGCAAGAAAATAATAACGGATATTAAAAGAACATTATATCAATCACTCAACATAAACCCTCTGCGCGGTTTGAGCTTCGCTTTCATTATCATCTTCTTTAGATGTATTGGCTTTTGGATATATAATGCTTGATGTCATTCTGTCCACCATGTTCTTTTCCATAACGAAATTGTAACAGAATGCCTGGCTTCAGTGGCTTCTAATTTCTTCGGAACTAATCACTAGTGATGTAATTGTCTTTAATTGCAACTTGTTTCGCAGTTTTGTCTTAATTAAATATATTTTCGAGACATCTCTTTCGCATGTTGCGTTTGACTGCGGGCGACTTAGAAGTTCTAAAACGAATAACGCTAATTCCTTGTAGACATGATTATTCGAAAGTGTTGGAATATTAATATTAATCATTGTTGTTTAGGCTGTGCAGAACTAATTAAACTAATAAGGTTAAGGTAGTATTTTTAGTAGTTGGGAATTTCTAAGTGCTCTGTCGGGACATTTTACATTTAGAAGATATAATAGCTTCGTTCGCGGAAGCGATCTTAGACTAATCTCTGATAAATCCGCAACAAATACCTGATTGCCGACTACGCGCGCGCGGTTGGAAACAGATCCGAGATTGACAACTTTCCGCGAACGCATTGTGATGACGTTTTAAATCCAGGATAGTTTTGAATTCCACGACTAGGTTTTGGCGGTAAACCACCGCAGTGAAATCCAGGGCATATGAAAGTTTATTAAATATTTCAGTTTTGTATATGTATCACGGCTTTAGACAAAATAGATTTATAATGAGCAGTGACAGGGCCGGCTTGTCATAAGGGGTCAAGGGGCCATGGCACTACCGCGCGACAATATTTCAAGTTTAACTGCCAAAGATATTTTTTTAGTGAAGTGAAAACTTATTTAGGCGCATTTTGCGTTTTTTCCGGGGTATTGAATTAAGTTGAGCCGTCACGCGTCACGCTCGGATCTGTATGTAACGCTTTTATAATATTAATTATTTTGTTGGTGTTGAATGAGATTGAGCCGTCACGAGTTACGCTCGGAGCCGTCACGTTCGGATATGTATGTAACGCTTTCATAATATTATTGAAGTTTTCACTTCTATCGTGTGGTCTTAAGCACAAACATTTTTTTTTAATTACGTTTTTTTAAATTTTTACTCCCTGTAGTATGTATTAGTTTATATTTATATCTGTAACACAGCTATAAAGTCCAATGAAGTGGATATGAAAAGCAATTAAGTAGGATTACTGTTCTCTTATATAAATAAACGTAATTTAACACTACTATATAAAAAATGTATAATGTATAATGCACAAAATAGGGAGATATTTTGTGGTATAATGCAGGCACATAGTCATACACACATAAACATAACCCAAAAGTTGACTTGAACGGCCTCGAACGAACGGTAGATTTGTCAACAAACGCAATACGAATGTACCTGGCAATTAGTCCACGCATTTATCCGCTGATTGTTCTGATCGATCCCGCACCGGTCCTAGACTTGTCCAAGCGCTTCCGCGAACGACGGATTTTTTGTCAGAGTCCGGTACTTTCTGTACCGCGAACGTTCATATTCAAGGCGCGCGGGCGCACCAGTCATGGATTAGTCAGGGATCGCTTCCGCGAACGAAGCTAATGACAGCAACGACGAAACGAAGGCCGTTCGTCGCGCAGCAACGACACAGTGACGATGATGTGAGTGAGGGGACCGCGACGCACCAGGCCACAGCTTATACCGTACCGAATCAGTTATTGAACTCTACGTCGGCTCCTTTGATGTCGATGAAGCCAGATTTGACTTTTTCATGCTTTCCTCATTTTTCGCGCATGCCCTTCATATATTATAAATGTTAGGTTTTAACGGCCAGCTGGAACTCAACAGAGACGGACTGGGTTTAATTTAGTTTACATTTTTAGTAAATTAAATTAAACATGATATGTAAGTGAAATTGATAAAAAAGGGTAAACGAGATCGAGAATGATCAGTCATTTATACATAACCATGAATATGGTGTTTATAAGTGTTAAAAAAATATATAAATATTTTGATATGAACATAGAATATCAATTTTTCTACAGCCGCGTGCAAAATAACTAAATACTAAATTGAAATGAAATCGCAAAATCGACGAATGCCGTGGATCCTTATTTTGCGCTCTAGCGCGAACATTGAAAAGAAAAATCTCACTTTTTCCGTCGAGTGTGCTATGAATGGTCATGGAAACCGAAGATAAATAAATGACAGTCGTGCTTTTGTTACAGTTTGTTGCTGGCAATCCTGTTCTAGCTCGAAGTTCGAATATAATATGTCAAAACTGATAGTCATTTGCAAATTTCAGAACAAGTATAGAGAAAAATGTGGATTTAATTTTAAAAAATGCGGCTGTAGAAAAAGTTCTGTGTGTTTTTCGAGCGCAAAGTAAGATTGCCGTTTTCGAAAGATTACTACTACGAGCAGAAATTTTATCAAAAATGTGCTCGTGTCAAACGGCCTTAATAAATTGATATTTCGTCACTCGAAGCCATTTATATAGTAGTAGGTATGTGACATTGTTCACTACTTATTTCTAATGAAATTTACATACAACCTTTGTAATATTAGTGTGACGGTTCTAAATTCGTTGCCTTTATTATGGGATGCTAAGAGGCTAGACAAAACTACAATTTATGTCTCAAGTTTAAAAAGATAAACTTCCTGCAGAAGGGAGCCAAACAATTATCGACGAAGAATATTAATTTATCATGCAATGTGATATGAATGAACTATACTTTAATCTCAATACCTAATCTAAACATCTACTTACAACCTTTCATTTATCGGAAAACTAAAATATCCTGAAGCTGGATTGGCTTTCTTGTACCTTTTGCAGACAAAACAACGTACGACCATGGTTAACATTGAATACACTTTAATGATTAAATGTCCAAAAAGTTAACACACTTAAATAAATCACCGAACAATCGAGCACAAATAATAACACGAAAACAATCCAATCTAAGAACCTAACCTGCTGCTTCTTGTCAAAAAATCGCGAGTCCAACGCTGTGCGGTGTGTTCAGTTTCCGACTCAACCTCCGTTTATGTCTCTTCGATTCGGCAAACTGTCTTAATAGAAAAAGATAACACTACATTGGACACCAGACCGGTACCGTTATTCATAAATAAACGAAGTCGCCCTCATATAATTCGGCTCGTTGCAGACGCCAAGAATATGAGGAAAATGCTCCTATTGGTTGGATTTTATTGCTTCAAAACACGTGGAGAGTTAAATAACTGATTCGGTACGGTATAAGCTGTGACCAGGCGATAGTAAATGAACACAGGCTCTTATGGGACGTAGCCATGCTTTTCTAGTTTTTTTAAGATATTACCGTTGATTGAATTCGCTCTTCAATCAACGATATTACACTGAAATGTAACTCGCACAGATTTTGCGACTTAGGTTTTATCTTCAGTGAATTGATTTAGTTGTGTCCATAGTGGGACAAGTCCACAGAAAACTTGTTTTATACCTCAATAATGAATCAAATAACACTCAAAAAATTAAATACTATACAGAGTGTTACAGTTTGATTTGCATACTATACAGAGTGTTACAGTTTGATGTCCCAGCATCGAAAACCGTAAGACATACAAAGTCGGTTAAATTAGGGAACAGTTGCGCGATTTAGTTTAGAGCAATATACCGCTAAGAACGTTGAACAATTCCGTACTTCCGAAGATATTTGTAAAAAACTGAAATTGTCATTTTTATATTTAATTTTTCCTGAATTTATTTAAAAAGATGTTGCCACATTTTCATTTTGAGCGCCATTATCAACTTATTTTTAGAATACAGATCTGGATTTTGTTTTTTGGAAACTTTAATCATCAAATAACTAACGATATAGCACACTCATCGAATATTTAATAAATCTGAAGATTTCTTATACCAGACAGATATACTTATTAAAATATTTTTGATGGTTTTAGAAGGACATTGGACAAACGATTTAAAAAAGTAATTTAATATCCAGTTCCTCAGTTACAAAATTAATTTGATGGTGCTGAACCGAAGTAAAAACTTCTGGAATTTTCTAGCGGATGTTTTTACCTCGAAACAACACTATAAGCTTAATTTTGTTAATACAGAACTAGATGTTTAGTTATTTTTGTTTAGTATTTCCTCCTCCTAAAACGATAAAAAAATTTATAATAAGAATTTCCATCTAATCGATTAATGTGACACATCAACAGTTATGTGATGCCAAAATCTTCCAAAAAGTGAGAAAAAGTCCAGTTCCGTGTTTAAGAAAATGAAGTTGATGATGGTGTGAAGTCCATCACATTATGGGGGAGAAAAAGTACCAACGAAAATGTAAAATTTACTTTGCGGTATCTTCAAATAAACCCAGAAAATAATAACTTAGAATGTTGTTAATCTCGGTTTTTGGCGATATCTTCGGAAGTAGTTGGAATTTTTAAACTTGGATTTGTCACACCTGTATAACGAGTGCGAGTAAGAAATTAAAATTATCAAAATATAAACTACCTACTTGGAAATAATTCGACTAGCTCTTTGTGCCCGCGTCGTCAATATTGTTAATTAAATAGTAATCAATCATATTACAATGCTTGAATTTAAACAGTTAATCACACTAGAAAACAAACATTTCATAAAACTGCAGTGAAAAAATAAGATATTAAAATAAAGAAACAAACTAACCCAAACTACAGTAAAAAAGAAAAAAAAAATGCACAATATAACTAGTACGAGTAACAAATTAAAATGACCAAAATAACTTATGTATCTACTTATAAATAATATCCAGTGTAAGTGCTTGCAAGTAAACAGTTAAACATATTGAAAATGTACAGTTTGCAAAACATTAAAAACAATTAAATTCACGAAACTAGCAAACCTTAGAAAAATATTTAAAAAGCAAGGAAAAGCGCATAATAAAATTGAAATTATCAAAATAAATCACTAATAATTAATTCCCATTTACTATATCTTTAATGATCATCTCGGCAACATTGCTTAGAAAATCACATTGCAAAATCTGAATGTAGACAGTTAAAGACAATAGAACATTTAAAAGATTAAGAAAACGACAAACGTGCTTAATATAAAACGAGTGCGAGTAACAAATTAAAAGTCAAAATAGTGTAATCTAGGTACTTATAGATAATTTCCATAAATTTTCATTACCTTTGTGTTCGGGTTCGGGTCGCTAACTTCGATTTATCAAATAATCAATCACATTACAATGTTTGAAAGTAAACAGATAAGTATAATCGAAATTAAACATACTCGAAATGCACAGCTACGAAATAAATTAAACACATTTAAAATAACGAAACCAACAGAATATATACATTAAATTTAACCTCTTTGTGCTTTGGATCGTCAACATTGTTTAACGTACTAATGTAATTGTTTTTTTTTTAATTTAGATTGTAATTTGCCTTTTCAATTTTTAATCTGTTACTTGACAACACTGATGATTTTTGTAAAATATCTATGTAAATATAATAATATAAGTACAAAGTACATAAATAAATAATAAATTTTAATGGTTTATTTTTAGGTTTTTGTACCTTCATGAGACTGGAATCATGCGAAGGGAACAAAATAGGCTTTTTCCACAAAAACCTTCTCCGGATTTTACGAAAGCGATCTTCGCAAGTTTAAATCTAACCGACGTATCATTTATTTTCACCACTTTAGGCGTTGGCGTGGTAATGGGCGTGCTTATATTGCTAGTGGAAGTTCTTTTTAAATAAATGTTTATTATAACTGCAAACAACTCCTTTGTGCTATGATTAGTACGTTTAATGGAATAAAAGATTCATATTTTTAGATGTCTCCTTAATTTGCATTATACCTACCTAGTATAGTCCGCCTCCGTGCATGGCAAACGGTAGGTACAGTACGTCTCAAGATAAGTAAACAAAGAACCAAACATTTTCAGTTTAAATTTGATGCTTAAATAATATAATCAGGACCAGCTGGTTAGAAAATTAGTTCTGTTTGGACAACTCAAGTAGGGTTGAAGGGTTGTATAGGAGATTTATTTGGTTCGGTATGGATAAATAATAATTACATACGCTAATTCAATAATTAATTCGTCACATACATTTTAATAACTAAGTAAGTAAATTGAATAAGTAGGTAAAAGTGAAAACAAATTAGGAAACAATTCGGCAGCGTTGCCGTTTTTGCTCAAAATGGGATTTTGCTCCTAAAAGTGCAGTACGAATTGAGTGCAAAATTGTTAAAGTAGGACGAATTTGATTTTCAATTGTTTAATTTTTTTTTGCGGATTTTGAGCTTTTTAAAACTATGTTACGTAAAATGACAATATTTCAATACATACCTAAGGAACTTAGCAGATCGACCTTACTTATCAGGAAAGCTGCTTTGATGAAAAACAGAAATACGACTGATTCTATCATTTCCAAATTTGTAACGTTAAACTACATTGCCGCATAAATATAATAAATGATAAGTGACTAATTAAAATATTTTTTTGTATATCATCTCTTATCTGATGTGGTGATGCATTCCCCTTAAATATTACTTCATAATTTAATATTTAAATCAATTTTCATATTACAATCGGCCATGATGCTTAAACAATCAATCTATTTCAGTTGTTACCGATCTTTATAGAAAAATACAAAAAATAAAGCAAAGTAGTCGTAGATTGTTTCATTATCATAGCTTAGATTTATTAGGTGTAAAGTCCAATATAGAACCTTAAATAACCTTCAATTATCTTCAATTAAAATAAAGAAAAGGAATTTACCAACTAATTAAGAATAAAAAAAATGGGCGAATGGGCGCAAAAGTTGGTTCCTATCCTCTGGACAGTATATTATGAAGAGCTAGAAAAACGCTTTAAATTATAAAAGTTGTTTCCAATGAAAGATTCTGTATGTTACTAGATTAGCGAAATCTACGTGAAAAATTTGATACTCCACACTTTGGGTCTAAAGTAAATTTTTTTCTGGAGATATTGACGTTTGAAAGTTGAAATTTTGGACAATAACAGGCGATCAGTGCTGCCAATTGTATTTTCTATACTGCTCACAAAATATAATCCTGATTACTCACAAATTACTCACAATCCCTTAAATACCCGATTACTTGAAATTACTGAAAATTTCAATACTAAAATGTCTGTATTTTTTTAAGAAAAAAGATGTATAATACTCCGATTCGTTTATTTGTTTTGGTGAACTGAGTGACGAAGTGACCCACGCGCCTAATGTCAACATTAATGTATGACGTCATAACTAGTAAGGCTTTTAGGCAAACAAAATTAATATAAAATAAAAATCGTACAATTTACTCCCGAAATTACGATGCAGTGCTAGCTAAAGTCGCCACCTTTCCGCTATAACAGATCAGAAGAGCTGAGCTGAGAGAGAACAAAGAAAACCGGCCTTTAGGGAGTTCACAAAGATAAGGTATAAAACTTGGTAGATCCCCGAAAAAAATTTCGAAATTCCGTACAGTCTCGTATAAAGGCACTGTAAAATTCCGCGACCTTTGCGCCCTCTATTAGTACTAGCGCCAACAACCAAAGCTGCCTGGCAGGAACCTCTATCTGGCGCAAAAACTAGCACCCTCTATTTGCCAACAACAACACTAACAACCGAAAATAATAATTATTAACTAAGAATGACGTAAGGCGAAATACTTTTTAATATTTTCCATCTGACGAAGTAAAAATATTGAAAAAAATACTAGCCGATTACTCACATTTTACTCACAAAATGGCATTACTCACAATTTCGCTAACACGATTTGAGTTTACTCACAACTGTGAGTAATTACTCACAAATTGGCAGCCCTGCTGGCGATAGAATTCAAACTCAGGGTTGCCAATAGTACGGTCCTAACCATACTTTTACGGTTTTTTTGTCCAAAATACGATTTACGGTCCGAACTTTGGACCGTACTTGTAAAGTACGGTAATTTAGGGATTGACCACATAGCACAACCGTTTTCTTATTTCAGCGTATAATCGAAGTCAACATTATCTTTGTTTTGGTTAAACTTTATTACTTTTCACAGGGAACTACTATTCCTTACAGTGAAAGCAGCCACTGTACTATTCCTCTATCTTGTCGTTGTTTGAGTAAAGGAGTTTTATTCAAACAACGATCGAACGATCTTGTATAAAGTCATTATAATCCTCTACTCCGCGTAGTGCCATCTATTGCCCATTGTTCATTATTATTACCAAGGATTTAAATCCTTGATTATTACCTAGTAATCCTAACATGCATGGCCTGACACTGACACACGTGACTGGCTACAAGTTCGCGAAAGTACATCCACACGA
>MU182128.1:296631-319079 GCA_016904865.1 Pissodes strobi
AAAAAAAAATTACTAAAGAGATATTATTACTGCCATTTTAATACTAGGCAAACACAGCTTGTCCAACCAAATCAAAGGAAGCGAAAGCACATATCTCGAAATATTAACTGTCCAGCGAAATTAATCCTTATAATAAATCAGATTCCTAACAAAAATTCGCTTGCATCCAAGTCCAAACAGCTATCAGATGACTTGGTAAAAACTTGGCCATGTTTAATTTCATTCCAAAATAATCACAACCACACGATAGACAGCGCTGCAGCTTTAAGTAAGCGTCCTATAAGCGATCAAACGATAAATGAAGTACTAGAGTATTTTAATAGAGGTCCCTCGGTTGCATCAGCTTACCACAGCTTCTGTTTTTGAAAAATGGAAGAGCATGGCGACAAACAAATATGAAGAAATAATGGCTGATCGACAAAATTTTCCCACAAAAACTGATTTCTCAAATATATGGCATATATATTTCCAAGAATCATTTGGTTCTAGGTCGGGAAAGGATGCTTTAGAAACCTTGAAAAAAATTTTATCCAAAACAGACAATTTATTTAAAATTTAACAAATCTCGGAGCATTATACCATTTCCTTATGCACTCCAATGATGTAGAGAGCGGCAGATTTATTGATTCAATCATCCGAAATATTGTTTGGATAATAATAAAATAAAAATTGGATAATAAATTGGTTATTTCAGTTAACATGGTTTTTGCATTCCAGTCCCAGGTGAATATTCTTAATAAAAACACTCCCTGGTCAAGGTTTTTTTTAGAGCAAAGTGTTGGGGGACCTGTTTTTGAAACGTGCAAATAGTGGGTGATAATCCCTGTAGTTAGATAATCTAATTTCGCGTTATAATACAATCAAGAAAATAATAAAAGTCAGGTGCGCTTCGTGTCTAACTTCGGTTCTGTTAAAGTTAAACACAATGCCATTTTTTTTGGATTATATTCCAATAGTAAGATATTATATTTTAGTAGGGCATATGAGAGGTCCTCTCAATTTTTTTTTAATAAAATTATTATTCTATTTCAATGTTCTCTCTTGGCGAACTAGTCCGGACTGGAGTTATTTTTGAATCAATTTAAAACAATTATAAAACAATTTATTGAAACAATTTAACCAGAATCAGTTAATGGTTCATTTCACCATTACAATGATTTCTTTTTTGAGTTTCTAGAGTTTCGTTGTTTTTGTAATATACCTATATAGTTTTATAAAGTGTTATAATGCATTAAATCTGTTGACTTACCTTTAAAAACATTTATCTTTTAAAACATCATAAATCGACTGATATACCTCTGGGATAATCAATAAAATTGTGTTAGCAGGTACTCGATAGAGATACATTAGCGGTCAATATAAGTACCTATCTCCTGAAAATTAATTTCCTAGTTAACATCTACAATAAAACCAACGCAATCTAATACTTACCTGTAGCCAAATATCTTAAACTTATAGTACCTATTCCTTTGATGCAATAGCTTGTTTCATCCGTATTTCTTGTTTCCTAATTCGCGACTTACTTTTTCTAAGATTTAAGTCTTTTATACGCAGGAAAATTTGAAAGTGCCACTTCTCTTGATTGTGCAATGCAGCAAGTACATTATTAAATGCACTCAACCGTTCGCGCTTTTTTATCCATTCCGCCATTCCCTGACCCACCCTATCTTTTTTTTTCTATCGCCGTCTTTCATGGGCGCCGCCAGAACAAATTTCAGGGGGGGGCAACAAAAATAAAGTGCAGGTAGTTTTTCCACAATTTTAATGAAAAATAAAAACAACTTAAAACAAGAAACTTTGGTAAAATCTTACACGTCTTAAAAAAAAATAATATGGAATTTTACACCTGCAAACGTGACCAAACCTTAAAAAAGTCACAAAAAATTAATCCTACATCCTAAAAAAACATAGAAACAAATAAAAACAAAGGTAACCAGATAAGAATTATCTGTACAAAAGTTAAAATTCTTATCTAGGAAAAACAAATTTTAACCGTCTTCGGTCTTGACCAAATTTATCAAGTACTGTCTCGATAAATTGAGTTTTATCGCTTTCAACTTTCTTCCTATGTACACTAAGTAAGCATAAGGAAGCTAAGCGATTTTCGGCCATCGTTGACCTTAACCAAGTTTTGACTCTTCGTAGAGTACTAAAGGAACGCTCAATTGAACACGTCGTAGGTGGTAGGGAAAGAAAAACTTTTATTGCGTTAGCAATTGCGGGGAAAAACTGACATTCTTCAGTGAGCAGTGTGAAAAAATCTATATCATCAGAAGCATTTTTATTTTTCCACATATCTTTCCACGTAGAGCATTCTGCCTCCAAATTTTCGATATGGTACTGTTCAACTAAATTTTTAATGACGTCCGCGTTTAGATTTAAAACATTAGATGGATGCAAATTTACTAACGAAAAAGCAGTAGTTGTATCTTCGCCAAATCTTGAAGTTAATGAGCTAATTAGGGAATCTAAATACGGAATAAAAATAGATATTCTAAAATATGCTTCCGGTGAATCTGCTTGGACATTTGATCTCATAGTTTGACGCTGTGTTATCCTAGGTGTTTTAAGTTCTATGTCAAATATATTTCCGTATTCCTGGCATTTTTTAAAAATTCCGGAAAATACTGGATTCGGATTTTCCCTTTCTCTTTGAAAAATCTCAATGAAATCCTTAATATGTTTTTTTACTGAAAGAAGATTAGTGGACACACCTTGTAAAGCATTTGTTACCGGTTCGAGTTTCGAAGAATATTTTGAAATTGTAGTTAGACAAATTAGGAAAACTGGTTCTGATGTAGAGCAAAAGAGCTGATGTGCTTTTTGTCTACTCTGGGTATTAAAGTTCTGATCTATTGAAATATTTTTTAAAGTTTCTTTTATAACGACAAAATTTTCTGCAAATATTCTTATTGACTTATACTTTGCTGACCATCTTGTATCTGATAAGAGTGGAATATTGGTAACCAATGACCTGCGCTTTGGGCTCTCTCTAAAGAAGTTAATTATTGCTTTAATAACACCGATACTGTTTTGAATTTGCGGAACTGAATTAAGGTCATTTACAACAAGATTTAGCCGGTGTGATGAACAGTGAAAAAATGTTGCTTTAGGATATAGATCTCGAATTAGCTTTTGAACGCCATTTTCCTTTCCCGCCATAGTAGAGCAACCATCAAAACCTAATCCAACTAGTTTTTCTAAATTTAAACCACAATCTCTAGCATATTTTAACAGTGCATCAGATATTGCTTGAGCCGACATTGATGATAATTCCGTAAAACCTAAAAATTCCTCTTTCACAATGTTGCTTCTATCAACATACCTAACTCCAATAGATAATTGTTCGACTCCAGCAATATCTGCTGTTTCATCTGCTAAAAGTGAAAAAGCATTGCAATCATTTACTTCATTTACAATCGTATTTTGTATCACTTCACCACATATTTCTATAATTTTATTTTGACACATGTGGGATGTGTATTTGGCATTTTTGCTATAGCTATTTAGATGTTCTTCTAGTATTTTGTCACCGCTTTCTACTCTAAACCTAATGAGATCCTCGAAATTACCCTCATGAGTCTCCTTTCCTCGAAGAGCGATGTCGTGCATTCCGCAAAATATTATAGACGAGATAATAGGAATCAGCTTCTTTCTATTACTCTCCACTAATAATCGATCATACGTATTTATTTGTTCAGCTACTGCATTAATTTTTCCAGACATTATTTTAATGAAATGTGAGGCTTGATATACTGATTTTTTATGCCAATCGCTTTTTTCGTGTAATTTTGCACATTCATGCAGATCTTTATACTTCCTAAACTCCTTTTTTATAAAAGCCCCTTGGAAACCTCTGTGAATGGCTGGTTTAAAAACGACGCAAAACTTGCAAAGAGTCCCTTTTAGTGTTTTTGAGTAAGCCATCCACTTGTAATTTTGCAACCATTCCCTCCTAAACGCCCTCTTTCCTTCAACAACATCACTTTTAAAATTATAATCAGGAAAAGGTGTAAAAGGATTCATTAAAAGGTTGTGCTTAGTTTCGTCGCTTATGTTAGTCACCGAAATAAAATCTCCCAAATCAAATTTTTCAGAATCAGTTATTGATTGCGATGATTCGTTGTTTATTTTGGCAGAACTCGTGTTTCCTGAATTAAAAGAAGTGCTGGGAAACGCCACTGGTAATTGATTTAGTTCTGTTTTAGTTTTAGAATTATCCAGGTTTGCTTCGTGATTCATTTTTATTTTTTTTTCTGTATGTTGTAAGCAATCATCACTGGAGGTCTCAGTCACAGGACTTTTTGTTTTAATTAAAAATTTTCGAATATCCATGTTTATTATTTAGACTAAAAATACAACAAAAAATCCTTTAACATTAAGTATAGAAATGATTGTCAAGAGAAACTTACCAATAAAACTAGCTTCACTTTATACAATCACAATCGATAATTTCTGTATATTTGAATCAATTTAAATCGGAATTTGACGATCTGCCTCCACTTAACTTTGTGATTGTCGGCTTTGTCCAAACAAGGCGCACCGATAGCACCGAAGATTAGCTATGTTCTAAACTATTAAACTTTGCCGCTAGCGACGAGGCGTGCTTAGGTTCAGCGTTGCCATTGTCATTGTTGCCAATATTTCATTTTACTTGTTTTAATTTAATTGTAAAAAATTAGTCGATGTTCTGTTTAATTTAATTTTAATATTGTAAAAAAATAGTCACTGTAATTTTCAGGTACCCATGCATGTTTCACTGAATTTTAAATGTAATTTTATACTAAGCGTTATTTTAATTTTCCAGGGGGGGGCAACTTGCCCCCCCCTGCCGGCGCCCATGCCGTCTTTGCTTAGCCGCCAAAGTTACATATAAATACCCTGCCGCTACTGCTGATATGTTATTAACCCATACCACATAAAATTGTAAGTGGTTATTAATTGTTTTTATTCGAAACCGTCACCCAAAACGTACACGAACGAACTGAAGGTCGAGTCTGCAAGGGATGCGGCAATCAAAATATCTGGCAAAAGTAGCCCTTTGGTATGAATATAATATGAGCATCTTCTAGTCTCGACTTGCAACTTTTGTAGGGAACTGAAGCAGTAAAACTGCGCGTTTTGCGCTACTTTCGACTGGTGCATAAACTGCGCAACAAAAGAAGCCGTGTCTGATACTACCTTTACTTGAAAGGGATGCTTAGTTGGCAACCTAAAACAAAATGTATTAGGCAAAAATCGATCTATATTACTTCACATACAGGTGGCCGTTTCTAGTTGGGAACGTAAGGTAATTTAGCCATAATTTTACCATTAAAGCCCCAGTCACCATTTTGAATATCATCCAAAAAGAAGATAAAAGGTAACGATGTCTGCAAATATTTGCTATAAAAATATCATTTTCAGTTAATGATAACAATTGAACGCCGAGCCGTGGACACACATTACTGCGTTACCTTAATAGCATAAACATTCAACAAGTTTACAAATAATAGATGAAATAGTAGAAACATTCCCAGTAATAAAGATTGTATCCGTAATCATTTTTATAACATAGCGGATTGACAGATTCAGATAGCCAGCCAGGCGTTATAGTAAAATATTTTACTTTCATGTCAGCTACAATGCTTGTTAAAGAGTATTATCTGCTTTTGTGTATTTTAGGCGTACTTTTTATGAATGTGACTGATGCTTTCTTAGGACCTGATGAAAGTTACAATGTATTCATGGATCATTTTCTAAGTCATGCACAGGCGCCAAAAAGAATAATCGCATTTCATTGCAGGAAACGACGTAAGCTAGTTGTATTATTGCAAAATATACTTATCACATGCACTTTTAAATTCCAGCTATCGTGAAAGCCAATGAAAATGAATATCCCATTGAAGCCCATTTCCAAATTACATATGTTAATATGGCGAAAGGAATACCAGAAAGCATGTTAAAATATGATATGGTTGTGTTCATCGCTGATCTACATTGTCGCGATTATAGGAACATACTAGATAAAGTAAGTCTTCTAAGTTGCAACTTACTATCACAACATTGGTGGGACTCAAAATGGTCAAATTTACGAGAACACGCCTTTTTGAAGTGAAAACTTCTTTAGGTGCGTTTAGCGTTTTTTCCTGGGTATTGAATTAAGTTGAGCCGTCACGCGTCACGCTCGGATATGTATGTAACGCTTTCATAATATTAATTATTTTGTGGGTGTTGAATGAGATTGAGCCGTCACGCGTCACGCTCGGAGACGTCACGCTCGGATATGTATGTAACCCTTTCATAATTTATTGAAGTTTTCACTTCTATCGTGTGGTCTTAAGCACACACAAGTTTTTTTTTTTAAGAGACCATTTATGGATACGTTGACAGTGTTGCTAAATCTTTATAGTTTCTGAGCTTTCAGAAACTAATATTTTAAACTTGCACCATGCATTTATTATGATGTCCGGTTTCGGAACCGGAATTTTTCATTATATTTTATACCTGATCCCCAGGACAATGATTTATCAAAAAAGTTTCCTTTGTTCAGAAACCATTTACGAATACGCTAACAGTGTTGTCAAATTGCGCCAAACAAATTTCTCAATGACCGCAAATTTGATTAGTCATCTGAATCATAAAAATACAAAATAAACAAGATATTGAAGCTGAAAAAATCTAATCCTTTAATATATACCGACACAGTTTATTACCTTTATTACCGTCACTGCTATATTAGGATAATTTAGTACAATAATTATTAAAAGCAAGTATTAGCGACGCGTTGCCAAATTTATAAGTTTTTCTGAAAATAATTTAGTTTTTTAAATAGATTATCCCATTAAGTTTTTTTGCAGTCGATAGCTGATGCTCACTTTCAAAACGTACTGAAATTGCCTGCCCCTTCATTTTAAAATTTAAAAGTTGTTGGCAAACATTTTGGTACAAAGAGTAGTTGGATATGGTGAATTAAGCAATAGCAGATTTCCTGATTGTTCTGAAAATACCGTACTGTTGCCGATTTTTGATGATCACTTTAGTAAAATTCAATTTCGAAGAAAGTTTCTGATTGATTTAAAGATATGACGGTATGCTTAACGCTTATTCTTAAACGTCCGAAAATACTGATTTTCAAGATTATAAAAAGCAACGAAAATAAAATACTGACATTTTGAAGTTTTACTACAGTGAACATTTGCAATTGCCCGCAATAAAATTACAAGGAGTTGCACCATTTAAAATAGATATATTACGATATTTGCAGACAATTCGAGAGGTCTGAAAATCTTTCTGATATTATTTTTTAATGCAGCATGACTCACTGCTCCTTTTATACCAGATTTTAAGGCTAGAGCTTTTCTAGTCCTGAAATCGATGGGCAGTTTGGGTATTTACGCCTGCAAATGATGGATATTAGATACTAAATTTCAGAAAAAAATAATACTGAAATTTTGTTGCATTGAAGTGCTACAATCTGAACAGCAAGAGTTGCCTGCAGCTAAAATAAGTGAGATGTTCTATTATATAGGAAAGTGACCGTATATGCAGAAAATCCTGGAAATCTGACAACGTTCCTGATACCATTTTTACACAACATTCATCCAATGCTACCGTAATATAATATTTGCTAATATAATTCTGTCAATTTTAGAGATAATCACTTATTTGATATAGTCGAGGATATAGTTTTTAGAAGGACATTGTTTGCAGAAACATCAATTTCCCCATGGGCTTATATTTGGAATCTGAGTCCTGAAATATTCTTCCAGATTAAGTTTTCACTCTAATGACCAGCATTTGGTCAATCACTTGCACTCAGTAGTTGAAACATTTGCTTACAGTTTATGAAATATACAACAAAACATTGCGGGGACAAGGTCACAAGGCTTCAGAGTTGTTTTACATTTCATTTTACCTTTACGCATGGCCTTTCGTTCCCTTCGCTCGATCCGGGGCGCAACCAAACAAAACTAACCCAAATTTAAAAATGAAACAAACATAACTTTGAAAAAAATAAAAAAGCACCGATGGGAATCGAACCCGGGCGCATATACGCTATACAGTAACAGCACCCGAGGTAGGTATACGCCATAGGATGACTGTAATATAAATGTACTTGCTTTTAATGCGTTGGGTTAGTTTTCGTAAGTTTTTGTTGGTTGCGACTTAATGGTTAACTCACTGCGAAGGCGCAACCAACAAAAACTAACTCAACGCATCAAAAGAATGTACATTTAATGAAAATTTATATTATACTCGTCCTATGGCGTACAGATAGCACGGGTGCTGTTACTGTATATACAACCCGGGCCGCCGTATCACAAACACAGCAACCAACCACTGAGCTACGAGACCACTTGAGACTCTTGAGAGCAAGTCGTTGGACCATAAAGAATTAAAGATATGGTCACAGTTTATACCGTACCCGAATCAGTTAAACAACTCTCCACGTGTTTTGAAGCTAAGCCCTTCAACCAATAGGAGAGCTGGGAGTTCTTATCTTGAGCCTGCGCTCATTGAGTGAACGCTGCCTTTATAAATAAAACATCAGTTCGGCATATATGTATGTCTCTTTTCAATAAAATAGCGCCTGTAAGGAGAAAGAGATAGTGTTGGCGTGCTGTGTATGTGTATTAGATCCTAGTTCGACTCTGTCCACGGCCCAGCTGGCCGTATAATTCTGACGTTAACCTTAAAACGAGGCACGCAACAGGCTTGTATTGTGCTTGTATTCAGATGAGATCTCGATTATTAATTTTCTGCGCGGCGACAGGAAAAGTATGTTGATTGAAAAAGAACCGAAAAGCGAAAACTACCATCTTGTTTGTTCGAGAGTCAGCTTTGTTTGTAGTGCTTTTTGCGGACAGCTTTCGCGAATTTTGTGTATTAGATCCTAGTTCGACTCTGTCCACGGCCCAGCTGGCCGTATAATTCTGACGTTTCCAACTAATAATGCGCATGTTCGAAATATGAGAATCCATGAAAAAATAGAATTTGGCTTCACTAACATCAAAGGTGCCGGCTCAGAGTTGTATAACTGATTCGGTGACGGCATAAACTGTGATATGGTGTACCAACGATGTAATGCACGCGCTCTGAAGCCCTGTGATCGGGGTCTCGGAAATGTCTACTAAATATAGCTAGGTTTTCAAATATTAGCTGGGCATCTATTGCACGCGTTAAACGTGGCAAAACCAAAGGGGATGCCAAGAGCTCATGGCCAATACACACTTAATAGCAAGGCCTTAGTGTTTGTCGTGTGACGTCATCCATGTAGATGTAGTATTAAATGTAGGCTGCCAACTCCTCTACACCTGCGCCAAAATTCAGGATATATATTTATGTATAATAATTTTTTATACACATTATTACACATAAATACATGTACCTATTCCACGCCTTCTCTTTGTTATTCCACTTAAGTGGTATTTTTTATTCCGAGGTGAAAAGTTTGTACAATTCGCTGAGGGATAAAAAAATACTTTACGCCTCTGGTGTATACGCTATTTTATGTACTTTGGGAAAATAATTACAAGAGAGAAAGAAAAACACCATTGGTACCAACTTTATGTATGTTGTTGCCTGATTTTTATATGGTTGACACAAAGGCCCTATCCTCACGAGGCTACACAACATCAACACAACATGCGAACGATATGTCGCTCGAAAGTCGCCGCCGGGTATTTGAATCAGCGACTCTACACCACGCAGTACGACATGGAAGCGATACAACAACTAGGTTACATGTTGCTTGTCAACATTTTTTTTCAGTTGCCTGTCAACACTTGTCGCGTGACATAGCAGCGTTTTTGGCATAATTATCAGTGAAAATGGCCACTGAACGAGATATTAATTTAAAAATCACTACTGAAGTAGAAAGATTTCCATGCTTGTATAATGTTAAATTATCGGACTATTCTAGAAAAGACATAACTGAAAAGGCATGGAGTAAAATTTCAAAGAAAACGAACTTATCAGTTATGTAACATCAATTTTATTAATTTTTAGTATACAGATCGAAGCACTTTAACAAAAATGTTTGCAATGAAAGAACAGGGATACTATTGGCAGTTATTATTTTGCCTGAATTCTTTCGCTGCTACAAACAGTCTTCGCCTTCTGTTCCTTGCAATATACGGATGCACCCAATATTTTTTTCTTCTTCTCCGGTTTCGCAAATATAAATACATAAGTATGTCTTCTTCTCCTTCACTAGATGCTATGTCTTCTTCACTTTAAAAGAACTAGCAATGGTTTTGTGTCACGTATTATGTCGTCCCGTGTAAATAGTTCGTGTTGGAAACATTTTTTTGTTGTTGCATGGCCTAAATGTCGTGTTGATGTTGTGTAGCTTCGTGAGGATAGGGCCTAAGATCCATCTAAAATCTTGGTGTTTTAACCGAGTACATCGGGTGGTGGAGTACTTGGGTTTTAATAAGTTGCTATGACCAGTTAAAAAATATCCCTTGACGCTAATAAATTTATTTGTCAAAAACGTGTCACATTGCTGAAAATTTAAAAAATGAATATTGAAAAAGCCACCGAAGCGGCTATAAAACTGCTATCTCCAAAATCTCGGCATCTGTATGAGAAACAATATACACATTTTACAAAATGGTGTGAAGATCGGAGCGTAAATAGTTTCACAGAAGAAAGGTGCTATTGGCATATTTTTTTGAAAAGTCGAAGAAACTCAAGGCCTCGCCGTTGTGCAGTCAGTATTCCATGATAAAAACCACGATAATTCTAGAGACCAATGTCGAGATCAGCAAGTACAGTAAACTTACCGCATTTTTAAAAAAGGGAAATGATGGTTATAAACCGAAGACGTCAATGATTCTGGAATTACATAACATCAAAGAATTTCTGCAAAAAGCTTCAAACGAAGACTTTTCAACGAGTAAGGTACCTAATTACCATCAATTTTGTATTAACAAATTTAGTAATAAACAATAATTTTGTTACAGGTGGCGCTAATTATGGGTGTAGCTGGGGCCTGTCGGGGAAGGAGCTGTGCCAGTTAGATTCCAGTGACGTCTTGGATCATGGACATTTTTTTCTGGTAAATGTACAGGACACAAAAAACCACAAGGGCTGCTTCTTTGTAGTTAAAAGATCAACTGAAAACTCTACAGATGTGGTAGAATTGGTGAAAAAAATATATTGCTCTAAGACCACCTACACAGCATACTATAGCTTTTTCATCGGACACAGAAACGGACGATGCACATTACAGCCTGTCGGTAAAAACACATTTGGTCAGCTGCCAACAAAAATTGCCGAATATCGGAAACTACCAAATGCAAAGCTGTATACTGGGCACTGCTAGAGGAACGTCAGCGTATTTACCTGCAGATTCGGGAGCAAACCTGGATCAACTTAAACGACATGGTGGTTCTAATCATTTGTTTTGCTTCTTTTTTCTGTTACCTACAACGTTCAGATGATGCGCTCTTTTCGGCTCTAGAAGGAAAGTATTATTTTAGGAAAGTGCACGAACAAGGTAGTAGTACTAGATAATTAAATAAATGAATTACGAAATACCACATTATAAGAATAAGAAAGAACATCTTATGGAAATATGTTTTTTTACAATATGTATTGGAGAAATTGTAATGTAAGAGATACATTCTAATATTCGCTACTATCATAGTAGTCTGGCAACGTTGCAACCAATTGCGCGTCGACCACGATTAACCTTCCACCTGCAAGCCTCCCTCCTACATCTTCGCTTCTCTGAACATCAACAGTCGAAAATAAGCGAGATGTTCTATTATAGAAAAAAGTTACCATATTTGAACGATTGAAAGTAGTATAAATACTATAACTTGTAGTGGTTGCACAATGAACGTTAATATTGTCGCGGCTAGCAACCATCCGAATGTTTTTGTGCTACCCTATAGAACCAGCCTTGTCGCGTCTACGTATTCGAGTCATCGCCGGCCCCCAAGATTCAGGAACTGTGGAATTCTCTCGATGCCCTGGTCGAGAATAATATAGAGTGGCCCTCGCTTCTTTCGGAGTATTCGTGATAGTAAAGAAAATTTTACGCGTTCTACCCGCTATTTATACTCTAATACATAGTAGAATTTTCTTTGGTGATAGATATTAGAATATATATAAATAGCGGGTAGAACGCGTGTTGAGTTAATCAATCATTGAGTGTTGAACTGTAAAGATCTAATAGTTGTTGTAAAGTTATAAGAATAATTTAGTATCTTTAATTGTACAGAGTCAATCAATCAATCAAGTAGCACTACAACCCTGGGTGTGTCTTGGCTGACTGTACATTTTTTTCCCAGGTGTTTCGATCCTCCATCATTCTATGTTCCAAGGGATGTTCATTTTTGTAGATCTGACACAATGTTGTCTCTCCATCACCAGTGTCTCATCCTGTAGTCTATGCACATAACCTGCCGATCTTAGTCTCTGGCCCTTGATTTCTTGTACCACATCCCCATCTTGATACAATCTCCTAAAATCTTACGCTCAAATAGCCTGAGTTTTTCTTCGTTCCCTTTTGTCATGGTCCACGTCTCAGACCCATACGTTAGTATGGGTCGGACAATGGTTTTGTAGATTTTCACTTTTGATGTTCGTGTAAGACTTTTCGATTTCATCAGATTATCCAGTGCGAACATACATCGGCTTGTCGTTATATCTTGCTCTTTATTTCTTCCATGATGTCGTTATCTGCGGTGATTATTGCTCCCAGATACTTGAAGCGTTTCACTCTTTCGAAATTGAGGGCGCCGAATATGATGTTTTGGCCTAATCTATCTCGCCTTTCTGTTCGCACGTGTATTTCGTTTTTCCTTCGTTCACTTTTAACCCTACCCTACTCGTGGCTCTTTCAACTTTGTTGAACGTTCCCTTTACGGATATTATGGATCTTCCTACCACGTCAATATCGTCTGCGTATGCCAGCAGCAGTCTAGGTCTTTGTGCTGTAAGTAGCTCTGTTTTTACTCCGGCTTCTCCCACTGCTTTCTCTAGGACAAGATTGAAAAGCACTGGGATAGGGCGTCACCTTGCTTGAGCCCGTTTTTTTTATTTCGAAACTGCCAGAGAGTTTGACGTTGACATGTACTTTTGATACTCGGTCCTCCATGCACAATTTGGTCATTCGAATCAATTTTCTTGGTATCGAGAGCTCTGCCATCGCATTCCATACTTGGTTCTTTTCTATGCTGTCATAAGCTTGTTGGAAGTCTATGAAAAGGTTGTGTATGGGTCTGTTATATTCCCATCCTTTCTCCAGGAGCTGTCTTAGTGTGAATAGCTGGTCTATCGTAGATCTGTGTGTTCTAAACCCGGCTTCATAAACTCCTAGGACGTTTTCAAGATAGGGGGTTAGTCTGCTAAGCAGTATGTTTGACAGGATTTTGTATGCGGTGTTTGTTATGGAGATTCCTCTATAATTGGAGCATTTAATTTTATCCCCTTTCTTATGTATATGCACAATGATATTTTCCTTTCATCTTGTTGGTATCTCCCCATTTCGCCATATACGCGTTATTAATTTGTGCAGCTGGCGTGGCAGAGTTATGAATTCCGCTGGTATTTCATCCGTCCCTGCTGCTTTATGATTCTTCAACTTATTTATGGCTTTTTGAGTTTCTTCGAAGGAAGGTTCGTCGACCGGAAAATCTGCTGTTATATATGTTTCTTCCTTGTATGTATCTGCATAAGTTATGTTTAGAAGCTCCTTAAAATATTTCCTCCACTATTCGATCAGTTCCTCGTCGCCGACTATCAACTGGTCCTGGTTATTTCTTAGTATTTGTGTGGATTTGGCCCTATATCCTTTTCTCTCTGAGGAGATGGCTTTGTAAAATTCCCTTGCTTCATATTTTTCAAGCTCGTACATTCTTTTCTTTGTTCTTTTGTCCTTCTTGTTTGTTTTCGGCACTCTCCGTATTCTCTTCTACTTTCATTCGTTTGTGCTGGGATCCATCTATTTCTCGTCGATGCATGGTCTTTTTTCCAGTGGCTGTCGGCATTCCTCGTCATACCATGTGTTTGTCCTCTTTCTTTTACTTCTTACGAACAGCTCTTCCCCTGTCTTTTTCATCACTTCAAATGTTTTGCCCCATAACTGTTTAATGTCATTGTATTCTGCTTCAGAGTTCAGGGATCTTTTTATTTGGTGTCTATATTTCTGTATTTGTACAGAGTGATCAAGAATAAAGAGAGTGTTAGTTGGAAATAGTAAAAGGTATAATTTTATCAGAACCCACGGGAAAAACGTAACAATATTGTAAATAATAATTGAAAGAACTGAAAACCATTGTTTTTTTTTTAATTCTCTAGTTGAATTACTTGATAAAACAAGAAATTGCTTGAACTAAATGTTTGTTTAATTCTTAGGTATAGGTTAAGTTATAAAAAAACAGGCAATAATTAAACTTATAATAGGTATGTTTTGAGTAAAATATGTTGCACCCCAATGTGTCAAATATTTTGTGCACGGGACTACTGTGACGCAAGAAAAATAATGTCAAAGAAAAAATGTCTCGTTTTAGACGCCGCCCGTCGCGACGGCGACGTTCATAGCCTTCTTTTGACAGCTGTAGAAAAATTAATATAATGGCGGCGTCGCGCCACGGCTTTTTAACTCAGTATTATTTTGTTATGATTGATTCGTGGCGTGAGTATCTCTGCATGGTGTTCCGAAATTAGTGGACTATATTTTATCACCATGTTCTACGGCAAAAAAAAGATTCATATAGACATTAGTCCAAATATTTTCGAAACCATTTGTTATAAAATTAGGAAATTTGTTGACTTTTATAAACTTTGAGTGCCGAAATGTTTTTATATTTAAATTATGAAATAGCGCAGGGCGAGCCCAGTATAAAATGGGCCATTTTTTCCTATATATTACATGAAAACGAAGACATTTCAATAATTTTTACGAGTTCATCTGGATAAGACCGACATCGAAAAAGCTCGCTTTCAAAGCTGAGGTGCACGTTAAAATAAAAATTTGAAGTTCACAGACTATACTACTAAACGAATTACCTACTTGGTACTCGTATAAGCAATATGCCTCAGTTTCTAAGGCGAGTTTACTAAGATGAATTTTAAATTCACATAAAAAAATTTGCATAAAACGGCCACTTTTCCACTGTCCCCTCCCCCCATGCACGTGGTCACCAAATATACTATTTTTGTCACCATGGTTTCGGAAATTTGGGAAAAATTATTGCTTTGGACGGTCGCTGTAAAACCTTAGAAAATATTTTTCGAGTAATGTTTATAAATGTCCTTACTTTTTGGCCTTAGAAAATGTTGGGTAAAATACGAGGCAAAATATGACCTGCTAATTTCGGGGCATCCCGTATGTGTGTTACGTATTATTCATTCCTAGTAAATCATTGTTTAATTAACTCAGAAAAAGATTATTTTACCCATTTGACCCAGAAGTTCGTATTTGAGTTCAACCTCTTACCCCCGGTTCTCGGTCCCCGAAGATTTTTTCAGATGCGCTATTGGGTTTAACATTATACCACTTTGCTTAAATGTTAAATAATCAGTGCTACTATTCTGTAATTAGTGCTGCCTTAATGAATGTTATCATTAATTTATTTTTTTTAGGCAAGAGAGAATCGTATGTTCCGTAAAAATAACCTCTGGATATTTTTCGGGGATATTGGTCGAATCAGTAGCAATATATTTTTTTCCAAATTTAGGGGAACGTTTATATTTAATGTAAATGGAACAAATATAAACGTATATAAAATTTTTAAAGTTACCGAATTCTCTAAATCATTTTCTGTCGAACTTGTTCTTAAATGGTCACTTGTGAATAAAATTACCATATATCATACTAATAGATTCAGCTACATGCCAACGAACTTTATGAAAGATCCAATTCGAGTTTCATATGCTTTAATTTACAACCACTCATTTCGACATCTAACTGATTATCGGTAAGTAGTAAGTAAGACTGATCTTTTGCTGATATGTACTGTTATTATAAACATTACAAATTAGCTCTGTCTTTATGGGAGTAAGCAATTGTAACAGAACCATTTTCCTATAGAGATATTCAACATGACCAATCAAGTAAGATTATTTATGTGCTAATGGAACAGCTGTGCGAGCTATTTAATGCTACCCACGTACCTGTAATACGAAGGTACTGGGGGCAATACGATAATGAGACTAAATCCTACACTCCATTCGGCATGTACTGGGATATTCAACAGGGTGTTGTAGATATTTCAGGTAAGGGATTTTTAGAATATTCCCCTAAATATATGAAGTCATCTCAGACAGTTTACTTACATCATAATAAAGATATTTTGTTTATTATTCTCACAAATTATTTGGCTAATTTGGCTTAGGATTAAGCCGCGTACAGACCGAGATTCCAACGCAACCCAAGGCGCATGTTCTGAACCTTATATTTCTAAGTTCTGAACATTGGAGCCGGTGTGTACGACGCGATCGAACAAAGCCCTATAGATTCCAACCAGAATGGTGGACGTATCATTTTTGTTTCTTTGGTGTGATTGAAAATTAATTTAGTTATTTTCCATATTCCACTGTACAAGAGTATATTTTCAAAAGATGTTTATCTTTGTAATTAAAGAATGGAATATGAAACACCCCCACTTGCTAACATTAAATCTTTCTCATCGCTCGACATTCCTACTAGCTCTAGTCGCATCTCGCACCGAAACCGAACTGTTCCAAATTCCAAATGCTGCCAAACGCAAGCAAAACTAATTTTGGTGTGGACGTGCGCATTCCAATCCCTTCCAACGCCAAATCCCAACGGTAAAGATGCTTGGGTTCGGTTGCTCGGCGTTGGAATCTCGGTGTGGACGTGGTCTTAAGCGACCTAAGAAGGCTTAAGTGTCAATTACGAATTTCTCGCGACAGTCTTGATTTTGGCTGCCATCAAGGTCGAATATTACAAACCTACAAAGTTGTTAAATATATCCTGGTTATTAGTTAGATAAAGCGAAATATTTTGTAAAAAGTGGATCCAAAGTACGGACACGTATTACAATAAGTAATATTTCCTTTTTCGCATGGACCTCCGCTCGCTACCGCTGGCTACAGGGGCTCAAGAAAAGGAAACTAACCAGGGGCTAACTCAAACGTAACCCAAGACTATACCCAAAATCAAGAAAAAAACTTAACCTAAAAAAAAGCAACGGGGTTTGAACCCGAGCCGCCGCCGATAGTCGCCGAATTGAGACCTAACCATCTAAACCTCTCCACCACGACGGCTCTTGCTGAAAATTAATTGCATCACGAAGACATCGAATGCAATGTGTTTAAAGATCCTTTACAGGCGTAGCCGACTACATCAAAATCGGCCTCTCCTATTGGTCCATCCATCTCGTATTACAATATGTCTTCGTGATGCAATCAATTTCTCGTAAGAGCTCTCTTAGTGTAGAGGTTTAGATCGTTGGGCCTCACCTGGAAAACACGGGTTCGAACCCCGTTGCTTTAAAATTTTTTTTTTTTAAAGATTATGTTTCTAAACAGCTTTTTTTCTTAATTTTGGGTATGTCTTGGGTTAGATTGGGTTAGCACCTCGTTGGTTTGGGTTAGTTAGTAATATGAGAGGCCGATTTTGATACAGTCGGCTACTCATGTAAAGGATCTTAAAATGCGAATGCAATCGCTCGAGTCAACGCCACATACACTAGATGGCGTTGGAGACACTTTTACAGCCAAAACCAAGACTGTCGCGAGACGCTCATTGTCAATTGGTTCTGGGCAAAAGTATGCTTTTATTTAAGTAAATATGTATAATTTATGTATATTAACCAATCAAATTTTAAGGTAATACTGGCGCGACCACTTCTGCGAGGTTAGAACATTTTCGATTCTTAGCTATAACAGGAATTATTAATTTGAATAGATTAAAGTGGTTCTTTAAGGCACCACCACTCTCATATATTGAGAATATATGGATTTTGCCATTTGTCAAGGTTAGTATGGTCTGCTAGAATATAAGCACATATATATTATTAATTTATTATTTAATACAAATATTATTCAAACCAATTTTCTGAGCGTTAAAGTCCGTTTGTCTCGAAAACTGTCGAATATACGATCTTATACTTCAAGAACTTTTTTAGTAAAAAAGTTCAACGAATCATAATTTATTTAAATATATCGAAAATACGCTCGGCAAAAAATATAACCGTAAATAACAGGAGTGTCTTGCGAGAGCTTTACTTTGGCTGCCGTCAAGGTCGAATGTTACAAATGCGGATACAGACATCAAATTCATTCAAAGAAGGGGGATTCATTGTGAATGTATTCGCGGAAACACATGCAAGCTGCTGTATATACAGGATGTTACAAATTCGAGGGCCACCATTAGGATCTCGTAAACAGAAAGAGATACAGAGTCGGTTAAATTAGGGCAAAGTTGCGCATTTTAATGCTTGTGAATATCCCGTTTTAAAGATTCGAAAATTTTGAGCCGTTCTGGAATTATCCGGAAAAAATCGGAATTTTGTAAAAATGTTTTTATTTTTTTCTGGACTTATTTGAAAAGATATTTTAAAATAAATTTCACTTCCTTATAGCCACTTTTTTCTCTCTACAAAATGACACTATACATTTTAAGATCCGACAAAAATCTAACCGCCTTTGAGCATCGCCTTCTAGTAAGGCATGAGAAATGTGAATTTTGTATGGTTTTAAAACATTGGATTTCAAAATTCTCCAAGCCTTTATGTGATGTAGAGTTGGCAAATTCGACTCGGTAGAAATTTGCCTGGTAGATGTGGAGGGATTGTTCTCTACCTAAAATAACAAAGCTTACTTTATTAAAGTAAAAGTGTATTCACTTTTACCAGCGAGCGCGCTATGAATACACATAATAACCATGGCAACCGAAAAACAAGTGACGATCGTTCGTTTACTGTTCTGACAATGTGGCCACCCTATTTATAAATTGTCGATTTGAAACTGATTAGTTTTTCCTTAGTTGTAGCAAAGTTTACAGAATTAAAAATATAAGTTGGTGCACTAAGCGCCAATTCAATGAAATCGTCATATCAAAGGCGAGCCGAGGACGTAAAAAAATGTAGGGGGTATTGAGGCAATAAGAGCCGAGTTTGACGCGATTTACTTCGGTCAAAGCGCTATTGGGCAACATATAGTAAAATTTCGCGCTTAGTAAGTAATAAATGGATGAACTTAAATAATGAAATATGTTTTCATTAAAATTTTGAAAAATATATTTTGTGAAGTCACAAAAAAAGATGAAAAGGTAAAGGCCTTATTGAGCATATTTTAAAGAAATTACGGTAAATACGATTGCATATTTAAATAAAATTTGTAAAATATATTATTTTTTACTTCAAGAATGAAATTTAATACCACGTGCAAAATTCTTTATTTTAATTTATTTTGGGGATGAACTACATCATAGTTTTGCAAAATTTTACAAATTATTTTCGAAAAAGTCTTGCAAAACTAATTGTCTACATTTTAGCAATTTCTATATTTCGTTAATTTTACCGCAATAACTAATTAGCACAAAATTTAAAGTAATAGACTTTTTGATAAATCTATATTTGCACCCATCTTACATTATTTTGCAAATGCACAAAATCTGATTAAAAGTTACCTTTTTTAGTTGGTAATACGGTTGATGGAACAGCATATGAATGTATACAGCTCCTAGAAGAATTTGCAAAACTGTTTTCATTAAAATGCAAACCACACATTCTAATACGGCTATGACATTGCATTGGTGTATCATTTGCATATTTGTGGGATCCTATAAATTCTAAGGCACTTTTCCAGGCTCGACACCTGCAAGTTTTTTTTTATTACATACTCTATTGTACTCACTATAAATCGATATTAATATTGAACATTGATGGGAAGTAGGACAAATTTAACTTGCAAGATTTGACCCAAACATACAAGTGAAGTTAAATAAAAGCTTATAATAAACTAATACATACCTACCCTTTTGAGCACCTAAAGAGCGCTATATTGTCTGCCATTCGTCTTTCACAATCAACTACTGAACAAATATTTCGATTTTCGACTAGACATTTTACTCAGAAATCCACCAAAAACAAACCGCTATTTTTGAAATCTCACCCTATACGCCGGACCGTAAACAAATTTAAAATAAACTTAAATTACCTAGCTCTCCACTATAGACTGGCACCAGTCTACCGGGCAGGCGGGGAGGGGCGGAATGGAATTTGACGATGACGCGGAGTGAATCAACTTATATTTTTAATTCTGTAAACTTTGGTTGTAGATACTATGACTGTAGAAAAAAATCTGCGTATTTCTAGTGCAAACTAAGATTGCCTCTTTCAAAAGACTGATGCACTCCGCTTCTCGGTCGCGCGCCGACTGACGCCAAGTCCTAGGTGAGCGATTTACAGTTATGTCAAACTATCCCATAACTCTCAGCAGTCAGCTGTTTTCATGTACTTCGTGATGTAACAAATCGTTTGTATGCCTCTAATAGTCCAGAGGTTCGCATCGTTAGCCTTCACTTCGGCAACACGAGTTCAAACCCCATCGGTTTCTTTTTATTTTTTTTAAGGTTATATTTCTAAACAGTTTTTTTTTCTTGATTTTGAGTATATCTTGGGTTAGCACCTGGTTAGTTTCCTTTTCTTGAGCCCCCGTAGCGAGCGGAGGGTCTGTAAAAAGTGAATTTAGGCATGGTGCTGAGAGTTATGGGATAGTCTCCAGACGTAAGTGCGATTTACAGTCGACGCGAACGCGAAGCGCTGGCTATGCCGTACGAAAAGTTAATATAGTCGCTCGGCATCGCCACTGATTCGCGTTCGCGTTCGCTGCAAATCGCTCACGTAGGACCGGGCGTAACTGAGGCGCGCGACCGAGAAGCGGAGCGCGTCAGTGCTCTAAATGAACACATAAATATTTTTTCACTAGGTACCCCTTCAGGAAATATTGATAAAGAATAAATATCAATCAAATAAAAGTACTTAGACGCGAAAGCAATAATATTAACAGACATGGTTATTTTCCCCATATTCGTAAGAGTAAGAGTAAGTTGAAATTTTCGGTACAGACCTGGCGTAAAACATTTTGCGTCTCTTCTTCTATTACACGGCTACCATATTTTTTTCTGGGCTTTTCAAATTGGCCGTGCTCACGTAGATTTTTATCAATTTTTTTAAAAGACCTTTGGCTAGGTTGCTGCCTTTTAGGATATCCTCCAAATACCTTCTCGAAGTTAATACAGAATTTCTATTACAAATGTAATAAACCCTTAACATATTGTCACATATACGCTCCTACCGCTTGTTGCCTATGGACCTGACTTCGTTGCAGTAGAGTTGCGCTGTGCTCTTTCAGAAGACGGAGCTCAGATATAGGTAGTTGGGAGAGATGGATAGAAACACTCGGTGTAAAAAAGGCTTGGTTTATTAACTTCAGGTTGAGTATAGAAGGTTGTAAGTATTACCAAAATATTCGGGAATGCATATCTCGTAAGTCCCCTGGGATATTCCTCGCGAAAATGTTAACCACGAACAACAGCGAGAGAGAGGGAGAGCTAGCCTGAAGGGCTGTTACAATTAGACTGACGGGCGGATAGATTATTTGGTCTGACTGAATATTTAGTTACGTAGTTTACTTTTTATATGTAGTTAATTTAAATAGCACTTTGCCTTATGGCGTTATTAATTTTCACTGATTCACTTTTAAGGCGTGCCTGATCAGAGGGGCTTTTCCCTTTCGGTAGTTCGCACTGATAGGTCTTTTTTAAACGTGCCTGATCAGAGGGGCTTTTCCCTTTCGGTAGTTCGCACTGATAGGTCTTTTTTTTAAAATGAGAGCTTTGATCTGCCAGAGGGGCTTTTCCCTTTCGGTAGTTCGCACTGGAGATCAAAGTCTGCCGGTATGGGCTGCTGCACAGCTTTTTATACCAAACTTTGACCTCTAATTCGAGTATTGTTTTGAATTGTCAACAAGGTTAATCATAACAGTTTATATTTTAATTAACAACAATTTATAATTGCGATTCAAGGTTAAGTTCAAACTTTCCACTGTATGATTTTATGTTAGTTGACAATATCTCTTTTTTCCTCACTGGAAAATACCATTTTGGTGTAAAAACTAAAGTTCTAGAAAACACTATGAAATAAATATTAATTTCGGACTGTCATTTTCTGACTTTTTCATTTTTGTTTTCATGGCAGGCTACGATAAAGTTGATAGAATCATTCATTGAAGGGGCGAGGCTTATTGCAGGGATTATGTAATGTAATTATCATCTCTCGTGATTTAAAATAATGCAGAAAATGTTACTGTTATAGGATTATGTAGTGAGGTATAAAAAAATAAAAAAAAACTATTGTAAAGCTGTTTTCATAAGATCCAAATGTTAAATTCTAATCCAGGTAATATCGTCAAATGCACATGATTTCACTCATACGAGTATATCTCCAAAATTACTCGAAATTTAATAACTTTGTCGA
>MU182128.1:319917-357902 GCA_016904865.1 Pissodes strobi
TGATAATGATAATGATAATGATAATGATAATGATAATGATAATGATAATGATAATGATAATGATAATGAAAATGATAATGATAATGATAATGATAATGATAATGATAATGATAATGATAATGATAATGATAATGATAATGATAATGATAATAATAATAATAATAATAATAATAATAATAATAATAATAATAATAATAATAATAATAATAATCAATTCTACTTTCAGCAAGTGTGGTGGGCAGCATTTGTGGCTTTCATTATATGGTATATCGCTATAGCGACGGTAGCGAAGTGTGAATCTATTTTTAAAGAAGAAAATATCAGCAATGAGAGGAATTGTTGGTTTATCGCTCTCGATATTGCCATCACTACAATAACTCAAAGAGGTTTGTTTATAGATACGGTTGTTTTGCAATTTCCAATCAATCAATGTGAGTAATTTAAAAACATGTCATATAGCTCCTACCATTTTACATTACCAAAAAATTGATATAACTACTGTTATTTACTTCTGCTACATTTATCAGAAACTGATAGTTTTAACTGACGACAATTCACTAGTTCTGGTTAGTTTTTAAAATGATTCAAATATCCAGATTATGTGCAAATAGTTGTAACACTTATGTTAGTTATTGTAACTTCGATACAATAACTGAAATTGACGATATGACTGCCGAGGTTACGACAGCTAGGATTTAGGAAACGTTAAATACTTATCTTTTTCCTTTCCTTCTTATTTTTAGACCAAACTTTGGTGGTCTTCCACTCAATACGTCGAATTGATCTCGTTCTCCATTCTGTCGACACAATCCCACAATTCCTTTCGTTTTCTTGTCACCCATGATAATAAAAAAAATGAGCGAGTCTGCTAGTACTCAAGGCACTGATGTGTAAACACAATTATCCTATATCGATATGCACAAATATTTGAGCAGCCCTCGTCAAATCATTGCGCATGGTTATGATGTCACAGTCGCTTTCACATTTCCGTCTCCATCCGCTTGCACATTTCCGTTCCATTTGTCGAGATTTACCGCCGCCTAAGATGTTTACACATCAATAATCAAATCATGATATATTAGTGTAGCACTTTTAATGATTAAGGACTAATACGTGACAGTGATGATATAACTATGAACAGAATTTAGAAGACGTTTAAAATAATTATTGATGTGTAAACATCTTATGCGGCGGTATGAGGGTAAATCTCGGCAAATGGGACGGAAATGTGGGGACGGAAATGTGTAAACCGATGTGACATCATAACCCATGCGCATTGAGGAGCAAGCCAATCCAGGACGGCCGCGATTGCAACGACTCAAGTGGTGCTTCTAAAAAGCTAACCGCTAGGGCGGTATTAGTTTTCATATCCATGATGTCGATATAGGACATATGTTTACACATCAGTGTCTCGAATACTAGCAGACTCGCTCATTTTTTAAAAATTATTTTCTTATTTAGGAAGAGATAGCTCTTGTGTCATTGCCTTGGTATTCTCCCTGCGTCTCTCAATGTATGTCTAGTTTCCCTCTTTTTCTTACTCGGCTCACTTCGTCCTGTACTTCACATGTTCGGTAGATCTTGTAATTGATCTTTTATTCAGTGTCCCCCTCTTATTTGACATATATTTGTATTTCCGGAAAATTACCCTTAGAAATTCTTATTAGCAGAAAAACGTTGGATATTTGTTCTTTAACGTTTTCCTTTAAATTTCCGTCACTTGTGAAGTAATGGCCGAATGTATCGGAATTATCCATGTCTTTACGGTCTAGCAAAATTCCTTCAACGCCTCGGTGGTGTAGTAGTTAGATGATCTGCTTGTCATTTGTGCGCCACGTATTCGATTCCCGTCGGTCGCGGAAGATGTTTTGCATACTTTTTTTAAGGCTATTTCTGTTTTTTATTATTTTTTTTGCCTTAATTTTGGGTAAGCCTTGGGTTAGTTTTGGTTAGTTCTTGTAGCGAGCGAAGCGACCGGAGGACCATGCCAAGCCATAATAATACCTATTCTTGTTTCGCTATTACGCATGCACTGCTTTCGCATCGAAAAGTTAGTTGGAGCGCTAGACGTTTGTGACCGACAACCGCTCAATTCCGCGATTTCCACTTTGCAGGTGGTAATGCAGGATGCAGGTTTGTATGGTGTGGAATAAAACTAATTTTGACTTTGCCTCCCATTTCGGTGTCACAAGCTGAATTTTTCAGGGATGAAAGTACGTGATAAGATAACCGTTGTTCTGGACGTAATACAAAATTACACTGCGCAAAAATCGAGATATTGGTACCACCGTATAGAGAAAAAATTACTAATTTTTTTGTCCAATGTGCATTCTCGATAGCTTCGTTTTTACAGCATAGCACACCCTGTTTATCAGGGGATTTACTTATATTATTAGTCTTTTTAATATTTAGTTCTAGCCCGTACTGTTCACTTGTGTGCGTAATCCTGTTGACAAGTTGTTGTAGCCCCTCCGAGCTGTCAGTCAGTAAAATAGTGTCATCGGCATATCTAATGCTGTTTATTAGCTCACCATTCACCCTAAAGCCATCTGTGGTGTCTTCCATTGCTTTACTAAATATTTTCTCTGAGTAGATGTTGAACAACAAGGGCAACATTATGCACCCCTGCCGAAGTCTGATCTCCAAGGTGGCCGACTCGGTATTTCCTAGCCTTATGGTGGCTTTCTGATTCCATCTAGACTCGTTTCATGTAGGATGTTTACCATTGTTTCGTGTCGACAGCGGTCTAAATCCTTAGTATAGTCTATAAATCACAAGTGAACGTCGAAGTTCTACAGCGATGTACAAGAACGTTTATGTCAAACAATGCCTCTCGAGTACCGACGCCGGCGCCGCGCGCCGATGTGAACTCCAAACTGCGACTCACCTATAAGTTCTTCACATTTCTTATATAGGCGGGTATGAATAATTATCTTGAGAAAGATTTTTAAAACGTGTGACATAAGGCTGATGGGGCGGTAATCACATATATTTATATTAAATATATGGCTAATCACCACAAAATTTGGGGTTAGATTTTCTCGGAATGGTTAGAAACGCAGAGGCAAGCCAGTCATTTGGAATCGTGCCACTTTCATAAATATTATTAAACAGTGATGTCAGAGTAGTAATACAAAGCTGAGCCCTTCCATATTGTTGGCTTGTTTAGTTTTTTCGGGACGCTGATTATCCTCGAAGAGTTTAAATATGAATTTCTGCCATTACTTTATTATTCCATTCACCTAATAGACAAGCCTGCCTTGTTCGTCGATAATGACTTCTGTTGTTCTTCTTTTGTCTCTGCCTGTGACTTCTTTGCTTTGATAATTTTGTATATATTAACTCGTCATGCTTGCGATCTAGTTCTGCAATTTCTTTGCATCTTTTATTCATTTTGCTTCTCTTATTTTTTGTTTGATGGCCCTATGAATTTGTCGGAAAGCATCTGGGTCGGCAGTTTTCACTTTTCTTCTTTCTTTCATCGGTCATTCACTGTTTTTTTGCTGATGTTTAACATGAATTAAAACTGATTACAAGCTTGGATCACCGATCCCTTGAAAGCCGTCCACATTATGTCTTTTACTCGAAGATTTACTTGTGGTGTCTTTCCACTGCATGTCGAATATTCTTGTCCTAAAGCTTGTTGATTTCATATATTTTCTTCCTGTATGTGACTTGATTAGTCTGAGACTTTCGGGGTTTAGCTCTTAGTGAACAAACTAAGGAAGTCTGGTCGGATGGAACATCTGCCCCTAGGTAAGTTTTGACAGAGATTATGCTGTTTCGAAACCTCTGATTGATTAGGATAACATATATCTGGTTTCTTACTATATTATCTGGTTTATCCGTTGCTGCATTCCAAGTGTATGAACAAGCGTCTCGATGGCCGTTTGCACAGGGTGTTTGTATTACCATGTGTTATGCGTTATTTTGGACATAATGCTTCGATTAGATTTCGACAATAAGTATATGTAAAAAGTTTGCTGTTATGCACTCAAGAAGAGTTGCACTGTAATTTGCTTATTACTATAATAGTTATTACGAAGTTGTTAATATCTGTTTCCGATAAATATAATATTTTTAACTGGACATGTTTTTTTATGCACGTTCTTCAGAACAGGTATCGTTGGTGAGAAGCCTTATAATCTGATGACCTACTAGACCAAAAAGACCTAAAAACGTTCTCTATAGATGATGAACGATTTCGATCTTTTCAGTGACACGATTAATGATCATGTTGAACTTTTTGGCAGTTATTCCCGTCTTCTTGACTTCTTTATTTATTTCATCAATAATTAAGTTATAGGACTGAGGCTTGTGCCTCCTTAATTTTTTTAGTGATTTTTTTAGGAAAACACATAGTAATTTAAGAATATATTAATTATGTTATGCCGTTGATAATCATTAATGAGAGTGCTGCTGGATGCTCTACTTTTACGTCCTGCATTGTAATAGCATAAACCTAACTACTCCGAATAGACCAGGGTTGCCAGACCGTTCGGCTCGATTTCCCCAGTCGAAATTTAAAAATCACTCAAATTTAGGACTTTTTGAAAAAAAATCACCCAAAAAATAATTTTGTTGTTATCGTAGATTAAGATATCTTATTCCTGGATTTTAATAATTTTTCGTGGCTAAAATTTTTCCCCATATCTCTAAAATACCCTTCTAAGTTCTCTTACAAATAAAGCCTCAAGAACTAGAAAATATTTTGTGCAAATAAAAGCTGGTTTGACCAGGATTTTTTTTATTTTTCAAATGAAAGAGAGAACTTATAACCAACATAAAAACAAGATTAAAAAAGAGACGGTGTGTGCTTAAGACCGTACAACAGGAGTGAAAACTCCAATAAAGCGATATTAAAAGCTAAATAAAAATAAGAAAAATAGTTTCTTGACAGAAGGATTTGAGTATCGAACCAGGTACCCCTCGCACCATTATCCATCACCTCACTCCAGGGTTTTTGTCGAAAACGAGTATGTATAAATATACGGATTGATATAATACATATTTATACCTAGTCGATTATTTATAAACGGGCCTAAAGGCGTTTTCACTTCAAATATATAATATTTCTTGAACTGATTAGTATATTTAACCTAAGATTATTCCCCTAAAGTTAATTAGCGATAAATTTGTTTAAAAGTATATAAAACCACTTGGCGGATTAAATATTTTTATGCCCCAACTATAGATGGCTCGCACATAAAGATTAGTAAAATATATATTTTTACATTTTATGATCAGAATAATTCGATTTTTGTGTTTTTATCTGATCTTGTGATTTAAGAGATCAGATTTGAGTGGAGTCGCGTCAAACTTGAAATCCCCTGTTATTCCCCAGGTAAATATTGTTTCGCCAGTAGAAATCCCCAGAATAAAATATCCCCGAAAAATACCCCAATGAAAAAAATATCCCCTAATTTTTGGGGAAAATCCCCTAATCTGGAAATCCTGGAATAGACGCTCAGTGGGCATAGGCTATAGAAAAATGCTACAGTTGTATCAAGAGATGGCGCCACCATTATTACGAATTAAATTTTATCGTATTTCGTCGCTTGCCAAACAACTTCCAAACGCCTTTCAGAACTCGGGTCGCTCGCGTTGTTGCCAAATTTAAATGTACTTAAAATAGATTATGTATAATAATTAAATATAAAAGGAGGCTTCTATTTTATTTCGGTTATTTACCTATGATTTTAAATGTTGCAGGACCGGAGTTTTTTATTTACAGTTTGTGGTTTTTTACTTTTTAGTAACAATTAGTAATTACCTAGGTATTGTTATTATTGTTAGTACGTACCTATATATAAAGTATAAACATACTTTTTTTAGTTATTTAGGCGTACCTATACCTATTATAGGAACTTAACCTAACATGTCCTATAATATAATTATATTAATGATGTGTAAAATTATTAAAAATCTTGTACCTACTACCATAAACCTAACTATTCGACGCAGTTAGGTTTATGCTACACTACAATATATGAACTACACTACAATATATGAAATCTAAAATAATGTATAGGTACCTATAGGTACCTATACATTATTAGTATGCTATTCGATCCAATTTGTAATGAGTTTTCTAAAAGCTCGGCAAGACAATTTTTAATTAACATCTTTTATATCTTAACAAATTCAGAATTCAAAATTCAAATTTAAAACTCAAAATACAATTTTATTCATGCCATAATGTACATAACAATGCCGATTGCAAATTTTAATTTCTTAACCCAAAATTTCACAGCATTCACTGTTCTCCACTAATGGGTGGATCTTTTACTCACTTTCCAGGTAACACTGATGATGGTACCGCCCGAAAGCGATCTGTTACGCTAATTTAGAGGTCCTTTTGGATTAAAATTTTATGTATGGAATACAAGGAGTGTTTCATTTAGTATATTTCGTACATGTACACAGCTTTCACTCTCAACTTATTAAATTTAAGTACTTTCATGGAAGAAAGTACTTTCATGGAAGAAAGTTCATCTAAACATGGGGTGTTAAAAAAACGGTTTTTTTTATAAATATTATAAATATTTTTAAAAGGACTTTTTTGAAATTTGGCAGGTCTGTTTTTGGTGATAAAAGTCTATTTTAGCCATAACTAGAATACAATTATTAAATTTATTATGCCCCGGGGGCATCTTTCCAATTATTTTTGTTCGAGAAATGTACGCCACTAACTTTTTTTGTAATTTTTATTAAATGAAGCAACTAAAAATACAACTATAATTTTGTTCCTATCTGACCTCGCTTTAGAGAAAAAAAAATACCTTTTTATTATATGTTCCTGGCTCTTGCAATAAGCAAGTTTTTATTTCTGTTTTCAAATTCTACAAAATATTTTAAGAAAATTTGCCATCGCTTCTCTTAAATTAGTGTCCAAAAAAGGCTAAAAATATCTGAATAATAGGTCAGGGCGGAGATATTAATAACAAAATTTAACACTCAGTATCTAAAAAACAATGCATTTCCAGACCCATGTTTATACGGACTTTTTTTCATGAAATAAGTTCACCAATACGCACTTAACTAAAAAATAATCATTCTGTGTAGAAATTTATTACACCAGAAGAAGAAAATTCTTCGTTGTTTTGCAAAAGTATGAATATCACAAAGTTTCGGAAAACAACAAATATTTTTTTGCTGTAATAAATTCCTACACAAAATGGTGTAGTGATTATAAGACATCAATAAAAATGTAACCAAGGCAACCAAATGTTAAGTTGCCTCGCCGTTTAAAAATCTATAGTCATTTAATAAATTAATTGGCCAAAATAAAAAAAAAAACAAGTGTGTCTCGAAAAACATGACAGATGTCAAAAATCTGAAAAAAAACTTGTTTTTTTCTTATTAACTAGGCAATTAAACTGATGCATAAGTTCGATTCACCCATAAAAATTCTCGGTCCGATTGAATTTTCGAATTTTTTGCAGTGCCTTATTCCAACCCCTGTATAATACAGTTCCTACCAAAATGAAATATTTCCGATAAAGTATCTTTTTCTCAATGAAATTTTCTACAACATAATTCAAACCGCATCTCGATATCTTTTTTCGTTCAAAACTGATGACGAAATAAATGTTGGAAAAAAGTACAATATCCTTATTATTATGTCCCGTAGTTTAGTAAAAAATTGTTTAAAATCAAGTTTTTATTTATATGATCTAAAAACAAAAAAAAATTAAACTAAATTAAATAATACCAGACCTGGAAACTGATCTTGATAAAAGAAATTCTAACAATCTTTTTTATGTATTTCATAAAATAAATTAACACAGCTAAATCCCAGGACAAGCTCTTTTATTATATTAATTGTAAAAGGTAATAAATTGATGGGTGTTATTTAATTTAATGTTTATTTTCTTTTTTTTAGAGCAATCTTGTTCTTTTTTACTTCAGGGTTTTCGCTCTTGTTACAATGCGCCGCTTTCCTCAGGACTCATACCTACACTTTGTTTTACATATTCTGAGAATTTAACGAGTAATCTGTAATGCCTCAATAAATAAAAAATACAAAATTTTCCTCTTGAAATGCGGAATTTAAAAAATTGCTTATTTTTTAGTCCACCTTAAAAATCCAATTTTTTAAAAAACCGTATGATTTTTTAGAGACATGCAAAGAATAATTTGTATTTTCATAATTCAGGTAAAAATATTTAATTTTTCCCTTGAAATGCGGTATTATTAAAATTTTTCTTTAGTTAGGATTCAACGAAAGAATAAATGAAGATCTGATAGACATGTTGACGACGATCAGGCAAAATTCATACATTTTCGTCTATTTAGTGATTTTTTTAATTGAATTGGTACTTACCTACATACTTACAATTCAATTTCGTGTCAACCAATTATTACATATTGATGTATATCCTACTTCATACATAAATTGTAAAGATGTATTTGATATTTTCTATCGTTACATTTTCATAATAATTTACTAAATAATCACATTTTATTTCGCCTAAATTAATTTAATGGGTACCTACCTACTTACAGACGTATTATTATACCTCTTTTAAAAATCGGTTTTGTATTTAAATAATTAATGTTTCATATGTTCATAATAATTATTACATACGTAAAAGAGATATATTTTATTTTCTAATTCAAACGTTTTCGTTATAAAACCATAAACCCAACCATAGTTAGGTTTAAGATGAAACGCATTAAATCATACCTAAATATTCCCCAAACTCATATTTGTTTTAAGACAACCGGCAATAATGCATGATTTTATCGTCGAATTGCGCGCCATCTCATACCGAGTAGCAAAAGTAAGCGAGCCGAAATCAAGCTTTGGACGCTCGCTTGGGCAAGCGAGAGTCCAAATACAATACGTTTTTATACCGTTTAACTGAGCGTCTATTCGGAATAGCTTTTTTAAGTTATCAAACATTTAATATAAATATTGTGGCTAAACAAAATAATTAAAGTGACTCGTAAAATCATGATTTTTTATTATTTTTCAGGGTCGTACATAACCTTCTTGACTACTTCAGGGAAACTAATTTGTTATTCCTTTTTCATATTGTGCCTCTTATTACAGACCGCATACACGGCACATTTTTTAGTTTTACTACAATCCACAGCTAACAGTATACAGAATTTTAATGATCTTTTGAATACCGGCATGGTTTTCGGAAGCCTAAACGAGACATATAATTTTCATTACTTTATGGTAAGTAAATCTAATTATAAAAATTATACGTTGTAAACTAATATAACAAAACAAAAAGCTATTTCCGTTTTTTACGAAGAAACATACCTAATACTATTTAATTCATTAAATTAATTGAAGTAGCTTTGGTGGGGTTTTATAAAATCAGCTTCTCATATAATTATGCAAAGTTTCATGTCATATATTTATTTTTTAAATGGTGAATGGTGAATGGTATATGCTTCTCAACCTATGGCATGGCATGTTAAGTCGAAAGTCGTGACTCGTGAACTATCGCGGAACGCGAGATTTCAGATACTAGTGCACTTGTGAATGAAAGGCGCGTGATTGGCTAGCTACGTGAGGTGATGTCATGTCTTCGCGATGCAACCAGTTGTTTGTAAGTCAGCAGATGGTCTAGGGATCTACATGGTTAGCCTTCATTTCGGCGACCCGGGTTCAAATCCCGTGGATTTTGAATTTTCTTTAAGTAAACAGTTTTTTTTCTTGATTTTTGGGTTTCTCTTGGGTATGGCTTGGGTTAGCACTTGGTTAGTTTCCTTTTCTTGAACCACGGATCGAGCGAAGCGAGCGGAGGTACATATACCTGCCAATTGCAGGTCTTTAAACTGCATGCATTCACATGTGCACTAGTAACTGAAATATCGCGCGCCGAACGCCCTCAATACCGTGCCACAGCCGTCTCCAAGTCCTAGCCGCGAAGTACAAATAACGGCCACGGTGGCTGAAGATACGTTGGTCACGTGATATTTGGCATGTATAGTATGTAAACTTAAGAGAAACGGGTTGTATGTTTTCGGTTTTTCTAATTAAATTGCATTTTTTATTGAGTTTTGGTTGATATTTTACAAAAACCTTGAGTGAAGTGATTGCAAAGAACCTCTACGAAGTGTTAGTTACTATTTTTGGTGCGAATTCTCCGTGAAATCAGTAAAAAATGGCGACACATTTTATGTCTAGTTCACTTATTGATAGTTTTGCTTATACCGCCTATACCTAGCCGATTTGTAGATATAAGCAAGTGAAATAGATTTGAAATTAAACTAAGGAGGTGGTTTCAGCTTGAAAACATATTGTCTCGGTACAAATTCACACATTGTGAAAGGAGCGAGTCATTAACGGACATGGTAAGTGATTTTCTAAAGACAAGCATGCGTTATTTATACAAAACCTCAAGCTTACTTAATTTCCAGTGCGGTACTTCAGAAGACGATAGCCAATTCAATAATTTAAATGCAGGAAAGTATAATTTGTATAATAGAATATTACTTTTGATCGATTAGATAAATCTACTCCTAATGAAACAGAAACATTGCTCACCATCAACAAGAGTAATGTATTTTATGTTGTATACGCTTTCTCCTTCTGCTTATAACCTAATGCGAGATTATTTGAATTTACTCACCAAGAGATACTTATAATATCCCTCGTCAACTCTATGTGTGTCACCAAGTATTTATCAAAATAGCACCGATAATGACAAAACTACAAATAATTATTTTAACATCGTTCTACCTCTCTAACACCCAATGAAAAAATTGTTAATTTGTTCATCGACGAGTGGAATATTAGCCAGCGGTTAAACTATAGAGTCAAAAATGTTATTGGTGTAGCTTCTAATACCAATTCTTTGGCTACAACTGTATTAGCATACAGGGTATATTCATCCTTTGGTAACTTTTCAGAAATAACTAAAAATTTAATTTTTTTAATACAAAAAAATGGTTTTCAAGGCTTAGATATTATACCAAGACAAACATAGCATAAATCGTTCATTATTTACAAATTTAACAAACAATTTATTTTCTTTTACAAATCCGGAATATCCTAACTGCAAAATTTTTACAAGCTTTGATTTTGTACATTTATTCAAACGTATAATTAATAATTGGCGGAATCTAAACAACTTGAACTAAACATTTGTGTTTCCTGATTTTGACAATTTTAGTAATATTAAATATGCAAAATTTGCAGAAATTAAATTTGTGTACGACAAAGAAAAGAGTATGTTAGTTAAAAAAGCTTTTAAAATTAGTTATAAAACAGTTTTTCCAAATAACCTCGAGGATCAAAAAGTTAATCTTGCGGAAAATATATGCCTTCCTCTTTAAAAGAATTTGGTTTTAAACACACAGCATATTTTCTAGAAATTATAAGGCGCTGGTGGGACATAGTGAATAACACTAGTTTGTTAAAGGCAAATATTAAGAGAAATGAGTGTTGTAAGCCCATTACAGGAATAGATGATATAGCTCTTCAATTTTAAAGAAATTTATTTTATGGCTAGATGCCTGGAAAACTTGAAAATAATAATGGTCGATTCACAAGAGTCACTCATTCAGTTTTCATTGAAATTAATGATTATTCTTTCCAAAAATTCTCCATATCATACTGCCAGCTAAATTTTCAACAGAGAAATTGGAAAAACGTTTTGGAAAATATAAACTTTTAGGTGGATGCAATTTTAATGTTACTTTCGACGACATTATTAATTCTGAGGAAAAGACTCGTCTAAAACATATCTTTAGAAATGTCTCCGGAAGTAGATTTTCGCTTTCAGAGATTCAAAAGTACCAGGAGTGTGACCTGGACTGGACTGTGCCCTGAAATACCGATTGTGACAAGTTTCTACTTTTCATCTCCACATAATACAGAATATTTAAGTGAGTATGAGATTGATAAGTTAGCTGAGATAAAGATAAGGGGCGCTCTTTCATATGTGTGATATGATAGATAAGATAGTTAACCAGAAAGCTATTTTAACTGATTTAACTCTAAAAGGCCTAGAACAGGATAAATTCTTTAGGAATTTTATTTTCGGTATGTGTTTGTGATAGGGAGTGTAAAACGCTTCTTATAATGGCTTGTTCAATATTTCCAAATATTTTGCTTAATAATTACACGTTGTGGAAAAAAAATAACCAATTTGTTGTTGAAAAATCTTTATTTAAAAACAAAGAAAGAAAATTAAATACTTTGAAAACATAAAAGGTATGCAGTAATGTTTAGTTTTAATCATATTAGACTTCGGTAGGTAGGTACCATTTTTAGTTTTAAAGAAACACACATCGAAATCATACTTTTAAGCCTTGTTTCTACTCTACATAAGCTTTCCACCCAAAATATTATTTATTAATTAACTTACGCGAGCCAAAACAAAACTACTTATTTGTTACTTAGTGAATTATACATTTTTCAATATAAAGAGCAGCAACAACGCAAAAAACACAAAAAACGTTCTCAAAAACAAATAAAAAACGACGTCTGATCGCTTTCGCCTGTTGCCGTTGCGCAGGTAGGTATATCTTCATCTCCACGCTAACGTGACGTTGCCACTTGTCACCTCGCGGCTGGAACTTGGATACGGCTGTGACCCTGCGTCCGATTGTGTAGTCGATCGCTAGCTACACAGCACGATTAGCATTTAAAGATCCTTTACAGGCGTAGCCGACTATATCAAAATCGGCCTCTCCTATTGATCGATCCATCTCGTATTACAATATGTCTTCGTGATACAATCAATTTCTCGCAAGAGCTCTCGTGGTGTAGGGGTTTAGATCGTTGGGTCTCACCTGGAAAACACGGGTTCGAACCCCGTTGCTTTTTTTATTATTTTTTTAAAGATTATGTTTCTAAACAGTTTTTTTTCTTTATTTTGGGTACGTCTTGGGTTAGATTGGGTTAGCACCTGGTTAGTTTCCTTTTCTTGAGCCCCCGTAGCGAGCGAAGCGAGTGGAGGGCCATGCGGATCGACCAATAGGAGAGGCCGATTTTGATATAGTCGGCTACGCCTGTAAAGGATCTTAAAATGCGCAGGATTAGGTTTGGAACTTGGAACTGAATATTCATATCAATATCAAACCAGGTTAAAATACTGCAGGAGCAAAAATAAAATTTATGAAATTATATTTGTGTACGTCATGAAAGCAATGGAAGTGAAATTGTAAAATGTGCTGAACGTATTTTTAGGAACCTAACGATCTGGTCGAAGAGTCAATGCGTCAGAAGATAAGTTCGTTAATTTTGGAACAGAAAGCTCGGTTTTGGATGAACATTTCAGATGGTATGCGTATGGTAAAACAGGGCGAATTTGCTTACCATGCTCCCACTACTATTGGGTAGGTTTACAAATATAGGTATTACGTAATCTAGGAGCAAATTTTAATTTAAGCAACTTACAATTGAATGTACATATCATTATTATTACTGATTAGAAGCTTCTTACCTCAACGTATCATTCGGATACCACTTGAAACGCGTAAAAAAATCTTGAAGAGGATGAAATTTGCTAGATGTGCTTTATAAACTCACAAGACAGCATATATTTAAAAAGTTAAGAAAATCATTTAATTGTTGTTTTCCTGAATGTCCGATTAAAAAATATATAATGATTTAATTAAACTAGCCTGATAGAAGAAAACTAATATCTCAGATTATTGAAATCTGCTTAATTCTAATAGACATTTAATTTTTTAAATTTAATTTAATTTAATAAATTATTTTTTCTCTCCTGGCATCAAGCAGTATTTCTAAAACATGTTAGAAAGCATAATTTCGATTATGCAAACAAGGCGTGCGATCTCACATATTTTAAAGAAAAACAAATTCCTTCCTTCCCGCACTCGGTAGTCCTCCTTATAGGCAGCCCGACCACAGCTCATCCTTGTTCAAAGCTAAATTGTTGCAACAAACTTGGGGGGGAATGAAGCTATTTACTTCGGCGAAGCTTCATATAATTAGGATAAAAGGTCTATACACACTGATGCGATAACGGCCGCGATCACGATCAGGGTAGCGATATCATGAGCGATCATTCCAGCACACACGTCACGGTGGCGTTCGCGTTCACATTCACCGCGTTCAGTATCAGTTTGACAGTGCGATTGTTGCTGTTGCTTGCTTTGTATCTGTATTTTTTTTTGTTTTAAATGGATGGATATAATAATGAAGTACTTTTGCTTAGTCCTGGAAGTGCGAAAAATATCGTACCTATACACCTTGGGACTAGAGTAGTAATTTTAATCACTCAAGTAAATTTTAAAACTCACCATCGGGATTAAAATACTATGTCAGTCCCGGGGTATGTAATATAAACATCAGTTATTGTAACTTCAAGCCGTGTACGTCATCAGTTGCAATGCAATTGGCTTGAATGGCTTGAACTTACAAAAACTAATATCTATTTTTAGTTACTTTAGCTAGAAATTATTATACATAATATCCAGTCCAAAGTGAAACGCCAATTTTGTGCCAAACTTTATTTTTAATTCTATTACTTTTGTAGCCCGGATCGGATAAATCGTATCGAATTTTGTATGTTTTAACAGCTTATTAGCCGTTCTATTAACTTCATTTTTAAATTGCAATCAAAAGAAATATAGAAAACAGTCGAAAATTCCAGCTATCGCGTCGCGAGCCCGCGATCAAACTCGACAAGTTGAATCTGATCACCATCGCAGAATAGAACGCCGCCAAGCCGCTTGTCCTAAAGAATTTGATCGCGGCAGTGTCAAATGACGCATATGTTTCCTTCAGCAACCTTTGGCCGCGGCCGCGCTAAGATCGTGATCGCGGCCGTGATCGCGCCAGTGTGTGTAGAACTTAAATTTCACTAGGTAAGTTCGTTTAATCATGCAATTATATTTCAGCTTCGCCTCATAAATAAGACGATATGTAGGGGAACGGGAGGCAGAACGGCATACTTAAATTAATGCATTTTTTCCAGCATAAATATTAAAATTTTTAGTCCATATAAAGAGCATGTCATTTTTTGATGGTTAAGGATTATTCAATAAAATTTTGGGATATGTAGCTCTAAGACAATAATTATTTTTTTGTAGGTTAGAAAATTATGTCGAAATGACCGTTCTGATCCTACTTGAAAATCAAATCCAATTTGCAAAATTCACAGGTACGAACAGTCTCGTCGTCGTCGCCACCCAAACCTGCGCAAGAGTTATGAGCCCATTTTTTACAAACAGAGCATGCAATCTAGCCCTCTGTAGACTGCGAATAAAACTCTGCACAATATATTCTGACTCATCAACCTCACTTCACTTGACGAACTTTCTATTACTTATTTCTTCTGAACAATTTTCATCTTCTCGACTGTACTCGTTATTCCTTTCTTAACTTCTTTTAAAATAACTTTTTCATTAGATTTTATATTTTCACTAGGACTGCTTCCAATTCTTTTTTGTACCTTCTTTCTTTTAGCTAAGTCTTGTTGAGAAATGACTTGCTCTAGCTCGTTCTTATATGGGGGTTGAGGATAGAATAGCCGTCTTACCTCTTTTCCTTGAAACCCTTTTAGTGGTCTCTGGAACCTTAGGAATTGGCAAAATATCTGTTGGAGATTAACAATCAAAGCTACTATTTACACATTCAGCGATACTATCTGGTGCATTGTTATTTATTTTGTCATTTTGACAATAATTTTTATGTTTCATACATTGGGGTTGCATTTTTGAACTATCAGGTTGATCACACATACATTGAGGATGATTATCTGAACAGTCAAGGAGATTGTCATTACCATCGGTATTGTCCGTTTGTAGATTTTCTGCGTCCATATCAGCTGTTACATGAATTGGTATGTCAGATGTCGTGGATGGCATAAAATCAGAATCTGTAAAAACATTTTCGTCAGAGGGCCATATTCCAGTCTTGCGGAAACCACTGATTGCAGTTTTCATCCTTGCTGCTTCTAAATATGCTGCTCCAAATAGAGAAGATATCTGATTTAGTTTATTAACCTTAGAAGGATTGCTTCTCAACCATTTCCTAGTCTCGTGTTCGTAATATGTGCCTAATGGTTTCATAAAACTGACATCTAACGGTTGGATCTTGTGTGAACAATGAGGTGGCAAACACAAAAGAATAACGTCATTTTCACGAGCAATTCTAATTATTAGATACAGATTTTTGTGCGAGTGCAAGAAGAGTACAAGAAAAACCGGATTCTCTTTACTAGCTTTCGAAATTCCTATGAAACGCTGAAACCAAATAAAAAATAATTATTTTGTGATCCAACCCGTTTCACTTAGCTCCAAGATTGATCCAGGAGGTAATCCAAGTTCAAATGTTGGTTGCCTTCGCTTACGAAGGAAATATTACCATTGGAGGTATGAAAGATCCTGCTGCTGAGAAACAGATTTCGGCTGGTACAGTATCTCCTCTCTCAGATGAGGTAAGTGCACCTACTTGGTGTTCTCCTTTTGTGGCAATTATTTTGGACTGATTTTTTGGATTGACTTGTAGGCCCGTCTCGTCAGAATTGTAGATGCCATCACCTGTCAGTTTATATTTACCTATCTGCAATTTCAGTGAGTAGGATAAAAAATTGGGACACAGCAATGCCATTAAAGCCCATGGCTCAGACACCTGCTGTTGCTTCAGGTTTTTGCAAGCTTAATGTTGGATACCTTAAAAGAAATTTCTCCATCCAATCCGCCAGCCATTTGATTGGTCACATTAAAATTATGCAGCAATTTTGCTCGGCGAGTTGGAATGCCAGTCGTCGAAAATCACACAATCTCGAATCCATGGTTTTTAAATAATCTACAAGCTCGAGGTCTTGCGCAGCTGCAAAAACTTTTTTGAATTTCCCGTCGGTTTTATCAATTCTGAAAGTTTCGACCAGTGTTTTTTCTTCTGAACATACCTTTTTAATGTGGAGCGAGGAACATTACTGCTGGGATGCTTTCTTCAAACTCATTTCACCGTGAGCAACAGCACTGACTGCGTTTTCCATTGCAGCAACGTCCCATGACTGTCGTTGAGTTTTCCCAACATAAGTTCGAATCATCTAAAAAGAAAAAATATATAAAACAAAAAAATCACCTGACTGCTAAAACAGATGAATATGAAATACGAAACAATAAGAAAGTTTTCCGGGGCGGAACGGCACCTCCTGTCCATTCCGCCCCGAAACATTCTGCCCCAAGTGTAGCTCAGAGGTATTTTCTAAATTAAATAGGATTTATAACCGACATAAAAGTGAAATATGATATCAACTGACGCCGACTATTACATCAAACATAAGCCATTAAAAAATAATGACAATAAATTATTTTCTGTGTACTTACCTCGGCATAAAACTTTGAAAAAATTCGAACACAGGCTACAAAATTAGCACGTCGCGTCGGTGGTCTGCGCGCAACTGAGGCTGCTTCTGCTTGACTTTTCTCACAAGACCAAAGAGATGGAGCCAAAGTCAGTGTTATTGGGCGTTTTCACTCCGATACAACCAATGTGGTTGTTTTTAGGTCGGGTTTGCCATTGTACTCCGGTATGCCATTCCGCTCCTCGTTCCCCTAGCAGTTTAGAGCAAACTGCAACAATTTTTCGCAAATTAAAGCATTTATTCACTGATTAAAGAGAAGAAACAAAAATGGATAATAATTTCTACAAAACAAAACCAAAAAAGTCACACACGTAATAATAATTGTTATCAACTAAAATATAAAATGCATATTCTATGCGTACTTAAGAACTAAGTAACGTAAGCAACCAAGGGTTTATTATAGTAGACGGCAAAAATTGGACGCATGTCGACTGCTATGTGCTTATGTGCACCAAATGTCCACCCCACTCTTGTTTAGGAAACATTTTAACCATCTGCTAATCGTCTGCGTAGATGCTGTTTTATATCGTTTATAGTAGAGTGCTACTTATAACTTATTTTGACTTCTGTGGGCACCTCGGGGTTACAAGCTGAAATTTTCACAGAATGAAGGCTTTATTATATTAATTCAAAATCCGAAGGTAATAAAAAATCATAACGGGCAAAAGGGCAGTATACCTAAAAATCGAGATTATTATATGAACGTGTAGGATATTATATATATAATTCATCTACATTTTTGTACGAATTATATTTTTTATCATTGCTTGAAATATGCAGATTACATTGGCCCTTATGGCAAACTATTTAAAAAAATTGTAATATCTCGCTTCGAACCTGGGCAAAATCTGATTGAAATATACTCATTTTTGTATTCACCTCGCATTCTCTCCGAAATGAAGGCTCAAATCAAAAATTTTTATTCTTGCAAAAAGTTTGGGTTAAGTATTTAGAATACATAGGTGCATGAATACATTTTTTTTTCTCAAATGGTAACGGAAAAATAGAATTAAATGTAAAAAAGTAATTTTCTTCAAGCAGCGACCGGCCGATCTCTCGCTTTCCGAGCACTCTCGTATCTCACTTTTCTTCATAGCTTCCTCTCTCTCGCTCCTATTGTACAATACGAGTGTATTGTAATAAGTGCTTTTACACCATTACGGGTTAGAATACTAATAATAATAATAGCTATTATTAATTGAATAAAGTCAATGAAGACATTTTCGATTAAACTGAAATTTATTTTTCCTATACGTTGCTAGGTAATAAAGAAGTAGAAAAAAAATCATATACTTAATGCAACTGCTATTAAAAAAAGACTAGCTTTTATTCAGAAAAGAAAAACTGAAAATGTAAAAAATCTTTATAAGAACAAAATCTATTTATCTTCAGTGTCTGTATCTTCTTCGGGAATAGACACAATGACTTCAATATTGCCTTTCAGTATTTTTTGCATGATCCTATGCAACCTATTTAATTTCTTCTACGTCTACAAGCTTGCTTCCATACAATCTAATAAAAAATTATTTGATTGAGTTTTATTATGTACCTGTTTAATCTAATAATAATTTACCTTTTTTTACATCCACATGCAATAAATACTTTTACATCCGAAGGAAATGCTGGTGTTGTTAAAATTGAGGATGATTTGGATATCACCTGCCTCCTCAAATTTCCATCCGCATTCTGTCACCTCTGGTAATAGGGGATTTGGTTCTAAAGATCTGAAGCACACCTTAGTTTGATAATGTGCTCTCATACTGCGAAATTTTAAACTATTTTTTGTAGGGGCTAGTTTTTTCAATTAGCGATGAATAGACAAATAGTGTCCTGAAAATATTAATAGACGAAATGTTTGGATTTGTTGAAAATAATTTTATGATAAATTTCTCTATGTTATTGAACATGCCATCTGAAAATTCCTGGACCCAATACCGTCTAAATAATCGGAATAATTTAGATACATTTTCCAACATTTTATTTTTCCTAATCATGAAAACTGGCTGGTTGTATGACAACCCGTTAGAGCATGAAATGCAGGTAATTTTTGCAATTTTTTCTTCTAGGTTGATGTCATGAACGGCCACATATCGCACCGAATTTCCTCTTCCACATTTTACCCCAAATTCTCTAGAAATATATATATTTTTAATATGTACCAGAAGTACAAGTACATCAGTGTCATTGGAGTCCACGATGCATGTCAAATAATACAAACAATGTTTAGCGGAGAGTATAATGCAACAAAATCCTAGTATCAGCTTCTTCGTGTCTATAGAGGATAGTAATTTGTTGTCAATTGGTTCGCAATTTGTTTTCTTATCAAAAATATTGGTAAGTCCCCCACTATAGTTGCGAACTTAAAAGTCTTTTTATGAGAGTGCTAGTTCAGATAAAAAGTTCGTTAACTGTTTTTGTTTTAACTAAAAACAGAGTGGATAAATAAATTCCACTGTGTTGGATGTAAAAAGGTAACTTATTATTAGATTAAATCGGTACATAATAAAACTTAATTAAATAAATTTTTATTAGATTGTATGAAAGCAAAGCTTTTACACGTAGAAGAAATTAAATGGTTGCATAGGATCATTAAAAAAAAATACTGGATGAAGTCATTGTGTCTATTTTTGAAGAAGATACAGACACTGAAGATAAATATATTTTGTTATTATAAAGATTTTTTACATTTTCAGTTTTTCTATTCTAAATAAAAGCTAGTCTTTTTTTTTAATAGGAGTTGCATTAGGTATATGATTTGTTTTCTACTTTTTTATTGCCTAGCAACGTATAAGGACAATAAATTTCAGTATAATCGAAAATGTCTTCATTGACTTTATTCAGTTAATAATAGCTATTATTATTATTAGTATTCTAACCCGTAATGGTGTAAAAGCACTTATTGTATTGTATAATAGGCGCGAGAGAGAGGAAGCTATGAAGAAAAGTGAGATACGAGAGTGCTCGGGAAGCGAGAGATCGGCCGGTCGCTGCTTGAAGAAAATTACTTTTTTACATTTAGTTCTATTTTTCCATTACCATTTGAGAAAAAAAAATGTATTCATGCACCTATGTATTCTAAATACTTAAGGCAAACTTTTTGCAAGAATAAACATTTTTGATTTGAGCCTTCATTTCGGAGAGAATGCGAGGTGAATACAAAAAAGAGTATATTTCAATCAGATTTTGCCCTGGTTCGAAGCGAGATATTTCAATTTTTTGATTTATTTTGCCGTAAGGGCCAATGTTTTCTGCATATTTCAAGCAATGATAAAAAATATAATTCGTACAAAAATGTAGATGAATTATATATGAAAACATTCATAATTTAATATCCTACACGTTCATATAATAATCTCGATTTTTAGGTATACTGCCCTTTTGCCCGTTATGATTTTTTATTACCTTCGGATTTTGAATTAATATAATAAAGCCTTCATTCTGTGAAAATTTCAGCTTGTAACCCCGAGGTGCCCACAGAAATCATTTATAGAAGGCTTTTACTGCTTTGGGCACTCTACTATTAGAAACTGTTAGGGAAACGCTACTAACTGGCATTATTTCGAATTTTGCTAGTATAGTACGAAATAACTGCGCAGGGCATATTCTTTTGCCATCCAGGAAAAAAGGCAAAACAAGAGTGGGTTGGGATCTATTAATGTTTGAAGTTTTTAATATTTTCTTTATTGTAGTAGTTATCTTATCCTTAAATATTTCGATGCTGCCAATATCAATGTTGGCTAATGTTTGAACACGTTGATCTGTGGTTAAAAGCATAACAGTTTTGTACGTTAGGTTATGTAAGGAAAGCATTCCTGTAGACAAATAAACTGCAGAACAATCGCTGGGTCCCAAATACTATTATACTTAGGTAGGGGAAGTCTAATGCAACTTAGACCTATGAAAAATCTTTTAATGCGAAAATCTTCACTTAAATTCAGTTCCAAAATTTGGGATAATGCTGCCCTGTATGAATGTAATGAAATAAATAAGGAGCCTTTTAAATTGCCTGGTGAGAAACTTAAGAACTAAAGGTACTGTTGGAGCAAAACATATTTATGCTTTCTTTTTTTACAAAACATCCACCGTAATCGCAGATCAACGCTGTATTCCGTAATAGTTTTTTCCCTAATAGACGCCAGGCATATGTTTAGCGAATCCTCCGGCACGTTCCCCAGCGCATGAACATGGGGCTACCAGGGTAGTCTTCCGCCGCGGAGGGTCGGGGATGCTATTAAATGACAATAATTTTTCATCAGCTCGGAATAATATGGGTTTACTTTTTATTAATGACGCGAAAAGTGGGTACCATGGCTCAGAGGATCAACAACTACACCGCTGGCCTTATCTGTAATTGTTTTTCGTAGAACACGTAAAATTAGTGAGAATGGGAGAAAAGCATACAAAAAATTGCGTCAAAGTTAAGGGTATTCAATTCAAGATGGCGCCGACTAAAGGTCATTTAAAAAATAGTGCGGAAGAAAAAATCTAAAATGCTGCAAAACGAAAAGCTTCAGCTGTCCTCTTTGTATAGTGTGTGGAGAAGCCTTTCACAAGTCCTGTGCGTCAAGAGATTAGCCTGAAAAGCTAAAATTCATAGATGAGACATGCGTTATCTGCTGTAAAGAAAGTGAGGTTAGTGCGACCAACGAACTAAAAGACGTGCAAATCCAACTGCTGAGAAGAATCTTGAGTGAAATGGAAGAGAAAAATAGTATTTTACAGGAAAATGTGGAATTATGGAAGGAAAAGTATGACTCCATTGCCTCAAAACATTCAAACTCCAGACATTCCAAAGATTCTTCTCCTCGTCCCCCACCCGCCAACGACCCCGCGGAAAAACATGAAGTTAGCGTTAGCGATTCACAAGAAGAAGAAGTCAGAGGTGTGACAGTAGATGTCACTGTAAATGAACCGATTTGTAATATCCAAATACCTAAACCTGAAAGCACTAGGAATGGGCTAAATATCGATATCACAAATAACGAAGAATCTATGTGAAATAATTTAAATTTGCCGCCAAATGATGGCAGCGTAAAAGCGGCGACCAAAAACGATGATAGAGAAGACACAAAATGGACGACGGTCATTAACAAGAAAAATAAATGCAAAAGTATGGACCTACCAAACCCAAAAAGACCTGAACCACTGAAAGATACAAATATTAACACCACTGCCTTGAAGCCTGCTCAAAAGATATTCTTTTTGTTTCTATCGGGACTATCTCCCGAAATTACTAGTGAAGTTGTAGTAAAATACTTGAAAGAAAACAATTTACATGAAAATGTTACCTGTGAAAAGATGAAAATAAAAAAAGAGAGATACCGTAGCCCTTTTAGGCTTATAGTTCCGTATTATGAAGTAGAAAATAACTCGATGCAGACCTGTGGCCCACTGGTATAATAATAAACCATTTTCAGAATTTACAGCGCCAAAATCAAAACAGGCAGAGAGTGAGCACAATGCATCTGACAGTTCCCGAGCAGAGAAGGTAAGGATCTTGCATATAAATATAAGATCTTTACGAAACAAAATAGAATATGTAGAAAGTTTTGTTGCTGACCAGAATATTCACGTAATGTGCATAGCAGAACATTGGCTGAATCAAGAAGAAATTAATTGTTTAAATATCGATGGCTATCAAGTCGCAGCATCATATGCAAGGAATGATCAAATTGGGGGTGGAACCTTAATAATACTTGTCTGAAATGTTTTGGAAACCTGCGATATTTCATTTAAATCTGATTTTAATATAAGCAAATGTATTGAGTATTGTTGTACGTATGTAAAATCTTTTAATCTGGGTATTTTAGCTATATTTAGATCACCCTCGGGTCATTTTCGCACCTTTTTGTCGGTTGTGGAGGGGATACTGTCTGAGTTTGGGGAGAGGGGAGAGATTGTACTAGCAGGTGATTTTAATGGCCGTTTTGGTACGGCTCAGCTGAGAACGACTCAGCTGTGTGATATGTTAAATAGTTTTTGCCTAAAGCTAACCATACATGAGGCAACTCGTGAACAAACCTGCCTGGACAATGTCTTTCTGAGGCCTGCTGTCGAAGTCATTGGCATGGATTGGCAAGTCAGCTGGTTGATATTTCTATAAATAGAGATCGAGAGAGGCTCCGAATGGCAGACAGGGTATGTAGACCGGTACCTCAGAGGGGTTTATTTGCTTTTCATACTATTTTAGATTCAGTAGAATGGGACTTTATTGGAGTGATATGAATGTTGATCAGAAGTTTGAGGTGTTTATGGGGATCTTGAAGAGGGCATATCTTGAATCATTTCCTGAAAAACTTATAGATTAAGATCTGATCACTCTAACAACATAAACTAGTTTAATGAAAATCTCAGGAACATGCGAGAGCATCTTAAGTTCCTGAGAGAATTATCTAAACAATATATCCTAAATAGTAATCAACAGTTAAATGAATTTAGGGATTTTTATAGGGATGAAATACGCAAGGCCAAAATAAGGGCAAATGACAATTTGATCGGAAATTCTTCTAATCCTCCGAAATGCATGTGAAAAATCATTAATAAACATCGTGCAGCTAGTAAAAATCCCCATGACAACATCCCAGGACCTACGTCAGATGAATTTAACTTGTTTTTCTCAAACATTGCTAATAACATCATAAAAAACATACCTAATGTAGATGAACCTGGAGATAATTTTAATTTTCTGAACACATCAAATATTGGGTGTTTTGACTTCCCAGGAGTTACTTTTGTTGAGGTTAGGAGTATTATTGATCACTTAATGAAAAGAAACAGTAGAGATATATTTGGAATTAATGTAAAAATCCTTAAATCTATTAAAAATATCATAATAGTACCTCTTACAAAGTTAACAAATCTTTGCATTAGAGAAAGTGTTTTTCCAAATGTATTAAAGAAAGCAGTAGTAAAGCCAATCTTTAAAAAAGGGGATAAGTCAAAGCCAGACAATTACAGACCAATATCTTTGCTGCCCATTATAGGTAGGTAGTGGAAAAATGTATAGCATTAAGGTTGATGATATTTTTTGAGTTCAACAATTTGTTTTTTGAAAATCAATTCGGTTTTTTGCAAGGATAAGAATACTGTTATGGGCATCTTAAATCTTATTAATAGTATAAATGAGGCCTTACATAAGAAGCAGTTTAATACTGTGCTGTTCTGTAATTTGAGTAAAGCTTTTGATTGTGTTGGCCACAATATTTTTCTGGAAAAAGTCAGGAGATAAAAATTATTACAGAACAGTGTCAGATTGATAGCATCCTATCTTGAGAACCGGACACAAGTGGTGGAGGTTGCAGGGGTGAGGTCAGCGGATAGAAACATTGATGTTGGGGCCCCACAAGGGTCAATATTGGGACCAATTCTTTTTCTGGTATACATCAATGATTTACCAGCCTCAGAAAAGGACTACACTCTCTTTGCTGATGATACAACTGTGTCCTTCACTGCAGATAGCCTCGAAGAATCATGGAATGGTTCATTAGAGGCTCATGACAGGGCAGAAAAGTGGTTCTGCTCAAACAAATTGCTTCTTAATATGGATAAAACAAAAAGAATTGTCTTTTCCATGCGAGACCTTACAGAGGCAGACCAGGGTGGGGAATCAGTGAAGTTTTTGAGTGTATACCTGGATCCGGGGTTACACTGGGGTGCACATATTGGGTCAGTGGCTGGCAAGCTGAGTAAGAACTTATATCTTATGCGCAGCTTAAGAGCCGGTGTTTCAAGAGAGGTTTTAAGAACAGCTTATTATGCTCTATTTCACTCCCATATTTCCTACGCGATCCTGGTTTGGGGGCACTCCTCCGGTGCCCAGAGGTTGTTTGGCCTCCTGCGAAAAGCTGTAAGATTGATAAGTGGCCTTGCGTATCGAGAGGATTGTAGAGGGTCTTTTGGGGAACTGGGGATACTCACCTTGCCTTGTCTGTATGTTCTGGAGAATCTTTTGTTTGTAAAACGTAATCATGGATCAATTAGAATACATGGGGATATTCATGATTATGAAGCCCGATCCAGTAACGATCTGGCGCCTTCTTATAGGCGGTTGATTGCGGTTCAATACAGGAATAACTGAGCCATCAGTTTTAACAAATTATAACAGTATGTTTCTACATGTAAGTTCTAATTGTGCTTATTAGTGTATGTTGTGTTATTGAATGTAAATCTTAATTGCGTTTAATAGTATATACATGTATTTTTATGATAAGAAATTGATAGTGTAATTTTTAATGATAATTGTAATAAGTCTATTTTAATTTGACGTATATAAACATTTCTGTAATGAGATGAATAAAATATTGATTGATTGATTGATTGAACTAGGAGACTCCGAATCGGCTTCTTTATTTTCACTAGATTTTATATAAGAAGCATACAGAAACAATCTTTTTTTTTCACACCATTGCCAGATGGAATGTGACAGATCTTTACATTTTGAGTATTGTACACTTCTTTGTTTACGTATGCTAAGGCTGTTGTATTGTCAACCCGACACAAAATTTTACAGTGTGACAATATTCCCGCAAAACATTTCAATCCAAAGAACAGAGCTATCAGTTCTAAGTAATTAATATAGGTTTTCCCCTATTGAACAAAAACCGTGACTTCTCTTTCCCCTACACCTTACCCCTCATCCTGTCCTTGACGCATCCGTAAATATTTCAATCTGATAAAAGTTAATCCGAATCTGGTTTTTTGCACTTGTTAAATTGTTTATCTTCAATTAAAGTCCACCATAAGCTATTTTGGTAACTTTATGCTCGCATCATAATTACCTCTTGAAGAATTTAATGCTAAAATCCCTATACGTTCAAAAAATTTAGTGTAGAGCCAACCATACTTAATACCTGATACATAAAGAGATTATTTTACCTAAGAAGATTGCAAAACTCCTAATGGAACAAGTTTCAGAAACTGACTTTTTTTTTTGGGTTAACTTTATCGCCGTGCATTAGAATCTTTTCTGTTGGTATAGCAATGGACATGTCTGTAGAGTTATATATAAACCCACGGTTTTGAACTCTTTGTGAAGGAACTAATGTACTTTTCTGGTAATTTGGCAAAAAAACCTATGAAGTCAATGTTTCGAGACTCGTTTCTCTCCTTATGTGTAGTACCATATAAAAGAATATCATCCAATTATATAACTGATAAAAAAACAAGTGGTTACCGGTCTGATCAGTTTTGTAAATACATATGAGGCCACTTTTAGCCTAAAAGCATGCAATTATACTTATAAATTTGTCCCAGAAATTCAAACCTTAACTATTTGTATGGGCTGTGGACGGGCTGCCTATAGGGAGGACTATCAAGTGCGGGAAGGAGAGAGTTTGTTTTTATTTCAAATGTGTGAGATTGCACGTCTAATGAAGATACTAATATCGTCTTATTTATGAGGCGAAGCTCAAATATAGTTGCTATTTAAACACTCCATTTAAGAGTGAAACAACCCGTACCCGGAGCATGCATTTGCATGACAGAAGTAAAGGCGTAGCTGTGATCGTCATAGATTATTTAATACCATGTGTTGATAGCGATAGCGCTTGCGCAAATGGTTGGTTAGGACCCAAAATTACGTTGTGTTTGTGGTAGTTGTTATAGAGTTTGATATACGCTTCTTTCCTGATAACTACCCGTCTAGGACCACTTTCCTCTGTCGCTACGAGTGTTAGGCCTTACTAAGCTAATACTTTAAATCCGCCCTGAAAATAGACTGCCTTCCTCAACAACCCGTACCCGGAGCATGCATTTGCACGCCAGAGGTAAAGGCGTAGCTGTGATCGTCATAGATTATTTAATACCATGTGTTGATAGCGATAGCGCTTGCGCAAATGGTTGGTTAAGACCCAAAATTACGTTGTGTTTGTGATAGTTGTTATAGAGTTTGATATACGCTTCTTTCCTGATAAATACCCGTCTAGGACCTCTTTCCTCTATCGCTACGAGTTTTATGCCTTACTAAGCTAATACCACAGCTTATTCAATAACCAGCTACTCATCTTGCGGCGGCATCCTTTGATTTGGGAAAGTCAAGTGAAAATTTTAGGAGAGGGCCATGAGTTAACATTTTTCTAAACGTCTGGGCATCTGAATAATACTTTTGACAATTCGTTTAATTTAAAATAGGATGTTTTATCGTCTAAAATCCATTTGAAAACGATTTTAAATGGCAAAATTGTATAAAAATCCGAAATTTCCGGTCTTTTTAGGGCAATAGCCGCAGCTTCGGGCGAATTTGTCGTGGATTTTGAAGGGAATATTCATTTTAAATTCAGTTCGTTTCGTGTCATTACATGGCCTGAAAAATCACGAGACCGTGAAACTGAACGGCTAAGGGCACTGTCAGGATGCGCAGTGCCCGACCCTCCAACTTTCCGATTTCGATAGAGATGAATAGCTGGTTATTGAATAAGCTGTGCTAATATTTTAAATCCGCCCTGAAAATAGACTGCCTTCCTCAACAACCCGTACCCGGAGCAAGCATTTGCATGCCAGAATTAAAGGCGTAGCTGTGATCGTCATAGATTATTTAATACCATGTGTTGATAGCGCTTGCGCAAATGGTTGGTTAGGACCCAAAATTACGTTGTGTTTGTGGTGGTTGTTATAGAGTTTGATATACGCTTCTCTCCTGAAAATTACCCATCTAGACCACTTTCCTCTGTCGTTACGAGTTTTATGCCTTACTAAGCTAATACTTTAAATCCGCCCTGAAAATAGACTGCCTTCCTAATGCTAGAAATAAAAGTCGTTGGATGCCAAACAAGTAATCTATGTGCCACATAATTAAAATATGCCATCTCACTCGCAGGTGGATTTTATTAATGTAGAACACGTAACTACAACATTCGTAAAGTATAGTGGACAAGTTTACCTTTACCCCAGATAAAGATTAACTAGGACAAGGTGATACAGAAAGATCTTGTTATTTCAAATACTGATATGTCAAAGCAATAAACAGGTGCATAGCTAATAAAAATTAACCTAAGATAATTAACCGACGATAGGTCTCTCACATAAAATTGTAGAAATTCAAACAAGACAGTGTAAAAATAAAACGTAGCAATTAATATAAATGAATAAATAAATATATGGTAAGTCAAAGACACAGCAAGAAATGTAACCGTAAAATTACAAATTCAATAAGAAAATCAGACAGAAAAATGCAGGTACTAACCCACTAATCCAACTACTCAAACTAACCATGCACGTACTACCCATTTACGGAAACAGACAATAACATTAGTGATGCTTAACTTTGCTGATTTTATATTCTGGGCTCAATAGCACCCGTGTTTGAGAAAGCTACGCGATTGTAGCTGGTATAGCACATCTTTTTGGCATGCAACCAACTGGTCGAAATGCGAGCTACTTGCTCTAAAAGGTTCTGGCAGTATGGGAGGTCGCAACGGAACCAGCCCAATATTTTTTTCTGCGACGAGGGAAGCACAACGGGCCTAGCCTCGTAATTTAAAGATCCTCAACTTCTAATAATGTGTGTTTTCGGTGCGCGGGCGATAACTGATATCTCATAGGAAATACAGTCATTCTTTTCTGCGACAAGGGGGGCACATCCTGCCCAGCCTTTTAATTTACATATCTTTTTCTTTCTTTTTACCTGAGATGCATCGTTATCGTACATTTGCCATATCAAGCCAATTGGATTAATTTAAATATTATCCAGACAGAAAGTACAATCCACGTCAACAATAGTTGCCCAAATTGTTGCAAATGTGCCCTCATCTACTACTACCCTTTTCTATTCGGATTCGGTCCTGAATTTTATACCAGTAGTGAAAACTATGCGGTGATTACGCTTATCTTATATTTATAAAAGTATAGATTATTATTATAAAAATGTATTATTCCTTTAAGGCTGATCATTTAATTTTAATCAATTTTACTTGGTTGTGATTTTAACCTATTATAATATTTCTAAGGTAAGCTTTTATTGTTACTTTTAGTTCACATTAAAATAGAGTGTATTTTATATATATTTTTTTATTCTTCCATTTTTCTATTTACTTCAATTATTTGGCTTGTGTCAAATATTGTATATTTTGTGTTACCATTAAAATACGATTATTATGACTATTGTCGCACCAATAAATTTTGATAATGTTGATAATCTTGGCATAAATATATAATGATTATCCTGGCATATTATGTTTATTATGATTATCTTAGATATACGGTATCACCAAGAGCTGCGCTCTCTTCTTTTATACACCATTATTATTATTATTAAAATTGTGGCTCCAAAAAACTATGATTATTCTTTTGTATACCATTATTATTATTACTATTGTCGCACCAATAAACTATGAGTATTTGATTATCTTAGATATACGGTGTCTTCAAGTGCTGCGCTCTTTTATTTTGTATCGCAAGTTTTACTTAGTTTTACATATTATTCTGTTTCACTTTAACCCGATTAATTTGAAATAAACCAGAAAGCATTTTAGGGTAAATCCCTGAGCAATTCTAAATTAAATAAACAAATCTTACTATTCACTTGCTTTAAATCAGCTGTGTTGTTCTTTTCGTAAAAGCCCTACTATAACTGTCGCCATTCTGTCTACAGGTTATTGTATCTAACGGTATTCCTCGTGCCAGATGTCTTCTTGGCAAAAAAGATTTACAACTTTAGTCTATTAGCTGGCCCTCGAGGTAATAGAAAGGTAAGTCTGTTTTATATTTGTCAGCAATCCGTTGGTTTAATGAGTTAACTAAATTCCCTACTGCGTGAATTTTTATTTCATTTATAATTGAAATCTTTAATTATTGATTATATAACACAGAAATTAGAGCCATGCCTTATTTAATGAAATTTTAACGATTTACGGTCCTCCCTGGGTCTAGCCGAAACTTAACCTGCCCTGTTGACAAGAAAATAAGATTGAGCCCTTACGCAGTTAAAATAATGAAAGTATAAATCTTGCGTAATACAATCGGTTCTCACCTGGAATAGTACACATGGAAACTTTTTTTGTCAATTTCTTCTCCAGATTGGATTGCTGTTTTTAGTAGGCATCACTTTATCCTTAAGAAGTTTATTATATGTAGATTTTAATGAATTAGTAAAATGCATAAACTGCTAAGTAAATATCACCATGTTTTAAGTTTGAAATTGAACTTGGAAAATATTATATCAACATTCAGGACAAATGATAAACAATGCGAGCGGTCAATGCAAGCGATTATAAACCTTAAGCGTGCAACGATCAGCACATTTTATTGTATAAATACGGAAGCGAACCATCAGTTCAGCAGACACCTAAACCAGTTCCTTGCATGCACACAGGTACGCAAAGTCTAACCTTCAACCTTATTTCCTACTTAAACCCGAGTTGGCAAGCACACATGTACGCAGGCTCGCCCTCCACACCTAAAGTAGTAAAAGGCGGATCTACGACAAATTCGTCAAAGTTCTAAGAAAGATAATTTTCAAATTAGAACCTGTCTAGTAGTTAGAGTGCAGTGTTAACTCTGAGTGGAATTAAGTCAAAGCTAACCATAAATAAACCACAACACAACTCTTAAAAAACTATAACAGTGACCAAAGACCTATAAACAATTCAAAAGTATACCTCAATCGAAAAAGCATGCGCACCTTAGTAATCCGGTATACTGTGTAAATTTACCAAGTCTTTGACCAATTAACATTTAGCTAAAGTGCTTTCTTTATCATCTCTTCACGTGACATAGAGCGATTCTGAATCTGAGCTACATAACCTGGGTGCCATTTCAAGGCTTTATTATACAAAGTGACGCAAGTCGTCCTATCAATTTGGTAAAAAGCAATAACAGTATATTATTTCAAAAATCCTTAAATAGGGGTAATGAGTAGCAGATGTATCTTGAATTTTTAGAAGATTTCAAAAGGCTTGTACAACTATATTGTTCGTATAATTTATACCCAAAAATCAACCGAAAAGTTGTTAGGTATTTAATTTTAAAATTATTGTTTTAGATATGACGAGATGGCTAGAACGTATGATGAGGCAACGAAAAGATCTATACGTACGGTGAAAACCATAATAACATTTAATAACTATCTGTGTGTACCGAAAAATTCAAGCCTGGAAGACTTTCTCTCATACGGGTAAAAACCAAAATGAGATTATATGTTACTTCGCATGCGCACACACACGTTACAGGTTCCCAACGATTTACACTTTTCTGTCTCATTTTTTGATTATCTATGGCTTGATGTCAATTTCCGTTGTCGGTAGTTAATATCGTTCTTATGTCGATCTACCGACTGATTATAACGAACTGAGATAGAGAGAGAAGTGCAAACTGTTTTGCTCTAAGTTAAATCGTTTAGAAATTATTATATACACTGAATTTTACCTGGGATGCGTGGTTCACGGATTTACAACTTAGTTTTGGTGAATTATTTAGTTTTGACAATGGTAAGTGGGCAAATCTAAAATAAACTTGTTTTTCTTCAAACGTCAGTAAATCCGTCATTACTCGACTGTGTAGGCGGCCGTGAAGTTTCGTTTTTCCTCCGCCGGAGCTTTACTTTTCACTTTTCCGCCGGCGGAGGTAAAAGTGTTGTCATAGCAACATAGATACAATACAAACAGACAACAAAATAAGCGTCAACAACTCAAGATTTATTAAACTACAATTTGTATTTATCACTCAATTTGTGACTGCATTTCTAAAAATCACTAATTTAGGAACAAATTGGTTATTATTTAATCGAACTTACTCAATAACTGCTTATCAATACGGAATTAAAACGCAATCGGAGACCCAATCTTAAAAAAATAATTATTGTTGACAGTGTCCACTGACAGCTTTATGTTACATTACTATAGCAACAACCTGTGCCTATTCACTGACACCACCGGTCTAAGCCGTCTAGCGAACCCACTTATCTTTTTAATAATAATTAGAAGTTATTACTATTAAAAAGGTATGCTTTTGCACTGATTTGTCGATATTTGAAAAAAAAACAGCATATTTTATTTGGAGGAAAAGTTACTTTTCATGGCTTGCTCTCTATTACCAGGCTCACTCCGTTCGGCTGTTAAACACGAGCGCGCCATGAAAAGTATCACTTTTCCTCCATATAAAATAATATACTATTTATACCTCAATACAGAAAGTACCAAACCCAAAAAAATGGAAAGAACCGAGAGCAAGTGAATAATACACAAGGCGTTACAAATTCGGTGACGATGTTAAACTGGAGCAAAGTTGCGTAATTTAATGTGGAGCAATATGCAGTCGAGAAAGTTGAAAAATTCCAAATGCTTCCGAAAATATCAGCTGAAAAACTGAAATTATTAATTTTATAGCTTATTTTTTCTGATTTTTCTTTGAAAAGATATTCCAAAATAATTTGTGCAATTTCATTTTAATTTTGATCATGCACCATCATTAACTTCATTTTCTAAAACACGGACTTGACTTTTTTGTAATTTTTTTGGAAGCTTTAGTCATCACAAAACTATGGTCATCGAATATTTAACAAAATTTAAGTTTCTTATACCAGACAGACATAATAAAATTGTAAAAATATTTTTTATCGTTTTAGAAGGGCATCAGCAAAAAAATAACTTAATATCAAATTCCACAGTAACTAATACAGTTAGGTTAATGTTGACTATAACCCAAGGAAAATCAGCGATTTACAAGCGAATGTTTTTCCCTCGCGTCGACACCATCAGCTTTCCTTCTCCTAAAAGATTAATTAAATATTAAAATTAATTAATGATGGTGGGATTGTGCTCAAGTGGCGTCACGTCTGATAAAAAATCTGAGTACACTACATTATGGAGGAGAAAAAGGGCCAACGAAAATCTAAAATTTATTTTGTGATATCTTCAGAAAACCATTGTTCATATTCATAATTTTAATTTTTACCGACATTTTTGGAAGTAGTCGAATTTCTCGACGACATATTTTGAAGCATTAACATTTTCTAAAACTAAAGTTAAAAAACTGAAATAAAATAACGAGACAAACAAAAAATTTAATAAAATAAGTAAATAATATATTACAAGTACGATTAACAAAATAAAATGATCAAAATAAAATATGCACTAATAAAAAATTTCGGTTATCTTTCATTGCCTTTGTGCTCATGTCGCCGACATTATTTTATGAATTAATTAATCGTATTAAAATGCTTAAACGCAAACAGTTAATCATATTCAAAATGTACAGGGTGTTTTTTTATAACTGGAAGACTCAGCAACTTTCTTATCATTGTAGATAAAAGGTAGTTTTTCTTGTCGCCCTCAGTATGCGGGGTGAAATAGATTAAATTTTGTGTTCATTAACACCATGTATAATTTTCATTTTTAAATTCCCTGAAAAATTAGCTTTTTAAATCTACCAAAACACTCATTGGATATCTTGTATAGTTTTCAAAATATTTACGTTTAAAGTTGGTTAAGTTATTTGCCTTTTCACACGTTCGGTTAGTAATATCATTGTATAAATATAATATTTTTATACAGTGGTTTTATTTGACATAAAATTTTAAGTAAGACGTTAATATTGTAAACGTAAATATCTCAAAAACTAGATATCCAAAGAGTGTTTCATAATCCTGAAAAGAAAAATATACAGGGTGTCTCATATAAAAAAAACTTGAGAGCACACCCCGTATATCGAGAGTGACAAAACATCGTTATAGCATTAAATTCCGCTATAATTTATCAAACTATTTTCAGTTTGAACCGACCTTTTTATCTTAAATAATTAGAAAGTTGCTGAGTGTTTCAGTTATAAAAAAAACCCTGTACAGTTAGCAAAAGTATCAAAAACAATTAAATTAGGCAAGCAAACCATACCGAAAATATTAATAACCAAGGAAAAGCGCCTAATATATAACGGGTGCGAGTAACAAGATGAAATGATCAAAATAAAGCACTAAAAAATAATAGTAGTATAGAGGGCGAGTTATTGGAAAAATAAGGCCTTTTTGACACCTTCGTCGAACTCGATGGTACCTGCTAACATCGGCCGAAAAAGTCGATGTCACCGCCAACCATAACCCGAAGAAGTGATCACGTGATAACCAGAAGCTGCTGAATTGACCTTGACGTCACCATGTGCAAAACAACCTTACCTTTTTTTCGTGGCTATTTTTAATATGTGGGCAGTTAGGGTAGTTTTATGAGGTGAGTTTTTAAGAGTAAGGGTTTAGTTTCCCTTTGTTAAGTATAAAATAAATAATCAAAAACTTTATCATAATCGGTTTTGGGCACACGCTCCTGTCGACCCCCTAAAGAACAAAATAAAAATTAAAATAAATGTCCCTTTTGCGGGAATCGAACCCGAACGAAGCCAGTAGCGCTGTTTCGTAACACACGGACAGAAAGACCTGTCAACGTGCCAGCGAACCTCTGAAAACATTTAGTTAAAAGTTTCTTATAACGATTTATTTTTAGGTTTCTGTATCTTCATGAGACTGGAATCATGCAAAGGGAACAAAATAGGCTATTTCCACAAAAACCTTCTCCGGATTATACGAAAGCCATCTTCGAAAGTTTAAACTTAACCGATGTATCATTTATCTTCAAGATTTTGGGCGTTGGCGTGGTACTAGGCGTATTTATATTGCTCATGGAAATTTTTCTAAATAAATGTTTATAATAATTGTATACAACTCCACACTCTTGTTGTTGGTACTTTTAATGGAAAAACATGTTATTGTTTTTAGACTTCTCGTTAATTTGTATTATATTTATAGTCCGCCTCTGTGCATGGCAAGAGAAATATTATAGAGTATGTCCCAAGATAATCATACAAAGTTATCGAGTTAAAATTTGTTGTTTAAAACTTAGTTCTGTTATATTCTTTTTTTCGACAATTCAAGTAAGGTTGATAAGTGATATTTATTTGGTTCTATATTGATAAATATAATAAATAAATTAATTAAGTTAATTTAAAAATTAATTCATCAAATATATTGTAATGAGTTAATAGTAACCAAATAGGTAAAATAAAAAAAGTAGGTGCAAGTTGTTCCGAATTGATTTCAATTAAAGGTAGCCACTTTGCATAGTATATGGATTTTGAGCTCTTTAAATCTGAACAGAGATAAATATAATAAGCGGCTAATTAAAATATTTTTTCTATGTTATCTCTTATTAAGGTGAAGAAGTATCGCCTTAAATTCCTAAAAATTTGATAGCCCACATTTGACTCTAAAATCAGTCGTTTTCTGGAGATATTGACTTTTGAAGATTGATATGTTTAACAGGCCATAGAATGTAAGAGATTAAATTTAAAGCCAAACAATTTGTACTAACCATCTAGGATTTCCAACAAAATTTCGCTTTGCATCAATTTCCGGTTTAACTGGAAATATGTACATAGTTTTAGAATTTCGGTTAAATAATAAGTTGCCATATCCAGTAGAATATGAAGAACTTAAATGGAAGAGTGTATCCCGTTTCGCTCTAAGTTCAACCTTATGAATTCCACAGTCTAACAAAATGTCGAAACTTTTAATTTTCAAACGTCAATTTCTCGAAGATAATTAATTTTACACTAAAGTATGGGTTTTCAAAATTTTCATACAATTCGGTAATCTAGTATATTATTCAGTGTGCTGCGACCCTGTATGTATAACAAACAATATGGCGTCAAGTGAAAAGCCACTGGCTGATGACGGCGCGTCTGAAATATGTCAATTTTTCTTCAAACGTCAGTAAATCCGTCATTACTGGACTGTGTAGGCGGCCGTGAAGTTTCGTTTTTCCTCCGCCGGGGCTTTAGAGCAATGACACACACAGCGGTTCTTGTCGAATCGGTTGCCGAGTCCGTCATTTAGCACGGCCATAACACACACAGCTGTTTTAGCGGCGAATGCTTCAGATAACGTGACGAGGCGGCTGACAAGCAGCGACTCGTCAATAGCCGCCGTGTGTGTTTTTCCCCATTTGCAAAGTATATTTTTATGCGCCGAGTCGGCGTCCGACTCTGCAGCCGATTCGGCACAAACCGCTGTGTGTGTCATTGCTCTTACTTTTCACTTTTCCGCCGGCGAGGTAAAAGTGTTGTCATAGCAACATAGATACAATACAAACAGACAACAAAATAAGCGTCAACAACTCAAGATTTATTAAAGTACAATTTGTATTTATCACTCAATTTGGGACTGCATTTCTTAAAATCACTAATTTAGGAACAAATTGGTTATCTATTATTTAATCGAACTTACTCAATAACTGCTTATCAATACGGAATTAAAACGCAATCGGAGACGCAATCTTAAAAAAATAATTATTGTTGACATTGTCCACTGACAGCTTTATGTTACATTACTATAGCAACAACCTGTGCCTATTCACCGACACCGGTCTAAGCCGCCTTGCGAACCCACTTATCTTTAATAATAATTATATATTATTACTATCAAAAAGAGATGTTTTTGCATTAATTTGTCGACATTTGAAGTAAAACAGCATATTTTATTTGGAGGAAAAATTACTTTTCATGGCTTGCTCTCTATTAACCGCCTCACTCCGTTCTGCTGTTAAACACGAGCGCGCCATGAAAAATATCGCTTTTCCTTCATATAATAGTATATTATTTTATATGGAGGAAAAGTAACTTTTCCTCCAAATAAAATATGCTGTTTTTTCTTCAAATGTCGACAAATGAATGCAAAAACGTCTCTTTTTAATAGTAATAATAATTATTATTAAAGATAAGTGGGCAATAAGTAGCAACTTATGTAAACAAAAAATAGGGAACTGTTGACAAACTTGGAACAATTTGCATTTTTAGTTTTATTTTTAATTATATATTTTATTTGAACATATGACAAGAAAAAAGGCATAATTTCTTTAAATACTTCTTGAGACTGATGAATATAATGTTTCATTTTTGAGAATTCATCGTGAGGTAATTTTTTTGAAATACAAACCTGGATTTATATAATATTTATATAAATTACTTATTGCTTCGAAGCAAACAATTACGTCGTCGCCGTCGTGACTTAAAAAATACCCGAATTTGACCTTGCATTAATTATAGACAGGTTATAAACAGGAATTCATCATCAAAGTATAGATTTTTAAATACTGGCCAAGATTGTGTATATTAATTAAATTAAATTAAATACTCTAAAATTACTAATATTGCACGTTGGTATGTTCGGACGCTTCGATAAAAACATTTGCGTCAACATGGTTAAACATCACTTAAATTAATTATGAATATTTAAAAAACACATTACAACTTCTGCGAACAAAAAATACAAACCGTTGACAAACTTTTAAAATTTGACACGTGTTTATATTTTTTTATTTATAGATATATTTTCCTGGAACGTTCTTAAATAGTGATGAGCAAGACCAATACCAAAGCTTTCATGATCTTGGTTTTATCTCGAATATAGGCTCTTGGCGTTGATTCAATCAACGCTCTTGGTCTTGGTCTTGCAGCAAGAGTCTTGTAAGTCTTGCTTTCAAACAAGGCGTAAAATAAAAAACAAAAGCAAGACAAAATAATAAAATAATCTAAGACTGTGTCCAATTTGATTTTCGTATGTTCCACTCTTACAATTGGATAACTAAAAATCTGAAATTTTCGGAAACATACACACATAGAAAAGAGTTCTCAAACTGAGGGAATTGACGTTATTCCAAGAGCAGATTGACTTTCATATGTGGCAAAAGAATATTACTT